>JANHMN010000010.1:61067593-61079707 GCA_030674055.1 Rhabdomys pumilio | reverse complement strand
GAGAGAGAGAGAGAGAGAGAGAGAGAGAGAGAGAGAGAGAGAGAGAGGTAGGCAGGTAGGTAGTTTTCTATGTCTGCTACTGTATATTATTAAGATTATTGGGACGCTTTGGACTCCAATATTTTCATACTTGCTAGTTGTGTTGAGTAGAAAGACTTTATCTCTCCTCTCTGAAAATAGACATGGTTTATTTATGTTGCTCTAGGAAAGGCTGGAAATATTTGATTGCACTTTGAATAATAGTAACAACGTGACCTGCTTGGTTATTTTCTACATGTTTCTTCCATCTAGGAATCTATGGTGCTAGAAGATGTCCCATTGCTTCAGACTGAACCTCTACTCCTCTCATCCCATCTCATGGGATGCTGGATGCTGATTGGAAAGATTGGTTTTTCCTTTTCCTTCAGGAAAACCCTGTCTTCCTGCGAACAAATGACTTTTCTATGAATTTAAGTTTTGGTTTCATCTGATATTTGAGCCCCTGGTAACTGTGATAGATGTGATTTGTTCTATCCCTTCAGAGTCCTCATCCGTACTGACATTTTGTCCCTTTGTAACGCTGTAAAATTGTCTCAGGGTTCATAGGCTCTGCCAGTCTACACAGCAATTTCTTTGCCCTACTCAACAAATGATCACAAATTTGATAGCTTCAAACAACAGAAAATTGATCCTCTTCACTTCTGGAGGCTAAAGTTCTGAAGTCACGGGGTTGCCACAGCTGTACTGCCCCAAGAATCAGGTACAGAATCATCTCATTTCTCTTCATAGTTTCTAGTAGGTGGGATGAATACTTAGCATTCTACAGTTTACAGCTGGCTGTAAATCACTAGCTCTGCTTCTGGGATAATGGTGTTCCTGCAATCTGTTTACCTTCACAAAACATTTTCTCCTCAGAGGAGGACTCTAGCTACCTGTTAAGAACTTTCCCTGGGGACATTATCTTAAGTTGGTCATATCTGCAATCACACTATTTAAAAGAAGAGCTCAGCCACAGTGGGAGCTTAAACCTAGAACTGCAATGTGTCTGGGGACATTTAACCCATAGGAGCTCAGGATATCTGCATTTCCCCCAGACTTTTAGAGACTGAATACTCAAATAAGGCAATTCTCTTTGTACAGCTTGTTCCCAGATACACGGCTCTTTCCCTGTACACATAGATCTTTAACTATAGCTTTGCTGTAGTAATGGTTGCCTAATAACAACTTCCAATTCTGTGGGAGGGTCCTTAGAAAGCAACATGACAAAGAAACAGAAGAGAAGGGCTACAAGAGAAGTTCATCTTGAGTTTTAATTTCCTATACTAAGTAGGTGGTGAGAGATACTGTAAAGGGATTTAGCGTTCTGGCAATTTATTTATGGTCCTCTTTCTTGAGCTCATGAGGAGAGATTAAAGACACCACAGCTTCAAAGCAAGGCTGTAACATAGACACAGGCACTAAAGTGTATGGAAAACTCACAGGCAAGAGAAGGAATGACTAAGTCAGAATGGTAGCAGTAGTGTCTATAGTACTGGTGTACCGGAGCTGTAGTTCTGAAGGCTAGATTGGTAAGCAAAAGCCTCTACTGGCTGTAGATGCTTCCTTCACGTCAGTAAGTGGTAAGATCTTCCTAATGGATGAGAGTGGTGTGCAGACTGAAGACTAAGGTGAAGAAGAAGCATTTAATAAAACATTTAGGCTGTCATGGTTTGTTATGTGATATTTTGGAAATACAGAGATAAATGTAGTACATAAAAGTCTCCTGGTAAACATGTTGATATTTACAATTCTGCTGGATATACAAATGATATTTTCTTGGGAGATATTTTTTTTTAATCCATGCAATTTTCTTAGCTGAATATCCTTGGTTTAGGATGACTTGAAGTAAACAATCTTAAAAATCTGTGAGTTCATGATGTGTGGCTTTTTGTAAATGTCACCTAAGTTAAACAATTTTTTTTCTGGTAGAAAATGAACATATTTTAGTACTCAAGATTTCCCTGCTGTGAGAGATAATTTTCTTCCATTAGCCTGAAGCAAATAGCATGTCCAATGCGCATTTGGAAGGCCATGTGTGAGGTCTCTATTGCTCCCTGCTTTTCCAGTGTTATTATTTGCTCTCTCGCTATTATTAGTAAAATGATGCAGGGGAAAAAAATCTCTGGTTTCTGTTTTATCTGTCAATATAATCATTTATGTAAACTTTCCAGATGGCTCTCAGTAGAAGCCCTTTGAAGCTTCTATATCTTACTTAGCAATGAAAAAATGAGAAACAGGGAAATAGGTAAGGGAATCCATGCTTTGTTCAGAAAGATAAATGCATTGCATTTGGTATTTACTATAGAAGCAGTAATAGTTGAGTAATAGAAACTTAATAGATAAAAAGAAGTGATTCATATTTAAGAGAGAAATTTTGCTCATTAATTACATAGTAATTTTACTTCCAGTTATGAAAATAATGAAGGAAAATTAAGATAATAAGACTATGAAAAATATTAATATTAATGAATAATGATTTTGACTTTCAATAATGAAGGCTTTCTTACTTACACCGTGAAGTTTTAGGACATAAAGAAAACTATCATCCAATAGCCTATTACTGTAATTTATTTTTACTTTATTATTAAAAGTGTATCTAACTATGAAGATATAAATTGATCTTGTAGAACTGTGAAGAATACTTCTTCCTCCTGTCTTGTTTTCCATTGCACAGAATACAGATCGTATGCAGCTTACATAGTAAATTCAAGTTCAAGCCAGTTTATTGTAGATGATACATGGTTTTCCTTAGCTATGATGATTCTTTTGTTCATTATCAGGATTAAAATCTGTAGGACTGTCCCAACTCCCATGAATACTCTTTGGACCATTTATTATTTTGTATAAGTCTTTGTGTTTTAATTCAAATTCCAGTTTCTGTGATGCTTGTGGATTTAGATTATCTTTCTCCAGCATTGGCTTTGATCAGGAGGATTTAATATAGGGCAGTCAGCTTAATCAATGGAAGATTAGATTGATAGGGTGATAACAGTGGTCTCTTGATCGCTTGCATTTCCTCCTAGAAGTAGTCTGTCAAGAGCTGCAAATGAGACTGAAAGTCTGACAGAGTCTCCCCACTTTAGCAGACTGCTATCTTTATTTATGGGTCCTTAAGTCATGCAAACCTCTGGTAAATCAGTTGTTTTCTTGTAATGATAACATGCAGTCATGCAATGAGTACTGTTGACTGAGCCTGCATTCCTTGCTCAGGTTTATACTGTTGGTTTTAATTTTGTCTATATTTTGTTAACCAGGTTGCTGTCTGGGTTTATTCTGTCTGGAGTGTTCTTTCATGGCATCTCTTTCCAGCTTCACACCAGAGCAATGCTATCTTGATAAAATGAATCAAGTCTTCTACTTCTGTTTTGAAAGGCAGTACAGAAGGGAGAACATCTTTCCTGAACCATGCAGTATGGTTATTTTGGTAAATATTAATTTTTCCTTGAATAATTTTAAAAATGTATTTACTGGCAAAACTGACATGGCCTGTTATATATTTATTTTTTTATTTTTAGAATGTAGTTAATTATTAATTCAAAGTCTTTAGTATTTACATAGCTATCTTATATCTAGGTTATTTCCTTGAGTGAGTTTTGATATTTTATCTGTTTTAGTAAATTTATTAATGGTAATTGTTATAAAATTGATGATTATAGATTGATAATAATATTCTCATATTATCTCATGTACTTCAAAGTAATATTAGGTGTGCTGTAAGTATTACTGTACTTCTGTGGTTGATAGAAGTTACCCACCTCCTAGTTCTTCTTTTCTGTTCTCATCCCTCAGTTATTGTCTTGTATGTTTTTATTTACAAATAACAAGATTGTGTCTCACAAAAATTTTTCTTTTATCTTGCTCTAAATCTCTACTTTTTTCATTATTCGAAACTTTTAACAGATCACTCAATATAGTTATGTTATTTTACATTATTTTTAATGTGCTTTTTTCTGTATGCAGTAATTTCTGAAGGATGCTAAAACTTTATTTTGCAATGGCCATTGTGCTGTGAATAATACACAGCAAAACGTTCAACTCATAAACTGTCATAACTTGACATTTTTGATTAATTTCATTTTAGTTTTCTAGGTTAGTTTACTGACAATGTGAATTTAGAACAGAAAAAAAAATTGGATGTAGTTCCTCATAACCTTATGATTCATTCAGAGCATTGTTTCTCCTTAAATCTCTGTTGGATTAAAGTTCTTAATCCAGCAGTGAACTAGCTTCTATCAAATGGGACAGTCATGCTTCAATCAAAGTGAAATGTGAGACTCTAGCCAAGTAATATGATGTCTTCGTGCTATAAAGTCTTGTTTTGTTTTTAATAATGGGGGTGATTGTTTCTGCCTGTGCAGTGAAGTGATCCTGACCTCAGAGATAGAAAAAGAAATCACACATCCAGAACACCAGAAATTGTGTAAGACAAATATCAGTTCTTGTGTGTGTTATGGTTTAATGGGAAGTAATAGCTCAGTTTAGTGTTAACTACTGAAAAACTGGCATCCTTCAGAAAAGAATGTTCAGTCTCAAACAAAGAAAGGAGCTATCAACAGAGTTACTTTTTGAGAGTGGAAGAAATACAGAATATATAAGTGAAAGAATGTATAATTCATACCAGCTACCCACATATGAACTGTTACAGAATTGAGGACTGTCTTTGGTAGAAATATCTTTTTTTCAAGTGTCCTTGGGATGTTTCTGAATATGGAAACCATTTATTTTACCCATAATTCTCTAAAATAATGCTTATTAATACAGGTTACATTTACAGTGTTGGTGTGTGACGCCTCAAAATGTTCTTGTCCATGTTTACTCTAGTCAGACCCTTGCAGTAATAGACCACAGCAAACTTTAGTCAGGCTTCTGGAATCTAAGGCTATTTTCTCTAGAATGTTGTGTGATGGTGACCTAATGTTGCGAGTCTTTAGTATCTCAGGTTATGGTGAACTGCAACCATAAAATTCTTTTCATTGCTGTTTTTTTAACTGCAGTTCCACTACTGTTACAAATAATTATGCAAAACTCTATGTTTCTTACTGGTCTTAGCTGACCCATGTGAAAGGGTTGGTTGTCTGCTCCGAAAGAGTCATGACCCACAGATTTAGATATAGAACCTCTGATGAAGTATGACCCTAAGTGTACTCTCACCCTGTTGAAAAAGCTTCCCAATGTCAGTAATTACCATTTATCTAGCCAAAAAACTTATAATAGGCAGATAAGCCCAACTTCCTTCTTAGAGTATTTACTTGAGTGAGTTTTGTGAGATTAGAGATAAAATCCACCACCTACTATAGTCTTTTCCAGGGCTGAAAGCCATATACTTGAAATGCAAACATGTAGGAAGAAAACATTCTTAATCCTAGCCTCTGAGCTAGGTAGGAGCCTAAGAGCATATCAGTGCTTCAACTTGCATTGCTGTCTTTTGTCATGAGGAAAATCTGGATAAGGGCCAGCTATCAAATTCAAACAGTTTGGGGACACCAAGAGCCCATTCGACACTCCCATGCTTCCCCCTGGTGTATTCAGCTTTCAAAAGTCTCTGGCCTTTGTGTATCTCCTAGTATTTAACTAAAGAATTGTCTTATAGAAATAGAATAGAAAATAAAATTAAGTTGGAGTTTTTCTTTTAAAGGCTTTATTAATGCAAAATTCAACTATTATGAAGTTTACTGACGATACGGAGTAAACAAGAGATGGAAGACGATGGATGATCTGTAGAAGTTTCGTTTATTTGGATAAAACATGTACACAGAGAGTGAGTCCTTTTCAGAAAGGAAAATGGACACAGGGAGATGACATTAACGGAGTAATTTATAACTGCAACGGTGACTCCTGCAGCTAAAATTGTCCTTTCTGAAAATGTGAGAACAGGAGAAATCACTAATGTGATTCTAAATAGTCACTGACTCTGCAACTGGGACTTGTGATGCATGTTTGGCATGCAATCAGCCTTGGAAGATGGAGAGTTCATTGTTTTCATGGCCTACAGAGTAAACTCAAGGGTTTCCTGGGAAATTTAGTGAACTCTGTTACAGTATTATAAAGCTGAAAAGGTCCACTCAGATTTCTCAGGGTCAACCTTGAGAACCTATATTTAATGTATTTGGTCTCAGAAGCAGGTTGGGCTGGCATACTTTAAAAAAAAAAAGATTTATTTATTATATACAGTGTTATGTCTGCATATATGCCTGCATGCCAGAAGATGGTGTCAGTCCTCATTATGGATGGCGTGAGGCACTTTGTGGTTGCTGGGAATTGAACTCAGGACCTCTAGAACAGCAAGCAGTCAATGCTCTCTATCTCTGAGCTATGCTACATGATATATCATACACTGGAATGACAGCTTAGTCTATTATGAAGAAAATGAGATTTTACCTTATTGTACCTTCAGTCACGAACACCATTCCCCAAATTACAAATACAGTGCCAACAGTCTCTGGACTGAGCAACCTCTGTTACTCAGAAATAGGTTTTTTCATCAGTAAGATTCCTGTACTTTGAAATCATGATCAGCCGGGATGTCAAAATTCAAGAAAATATCCTATTGAAAAAAAATATATATGTTATATATATTAAGAATGAGAATGATAATATTTATTCTAAAATCAACATCATGTTTTACAAATATATAAGTTGTTACCAATTTTTATAGAGTATGTTTTTATTAGTATATATTTATTAATTTTTACATATTCACTACTCACCTGTTTGTTCCCTCTCCCACAATCTTTCCCCAAACCCACCTTCCCTTCTCCTCTGAGTGGATGGTAACCCCCATCCTTAAGCTTCAAGCTTCTGCAGGACTAGGTACGTCCTCCCCTACTGAGGCCAGACAAAGCAGCCTAGCTATAAGAACATATCCAAAATGCAGGCAACAACTTTTGGGATAGCTCCATTTCCACTTGTTCTATACCTGCATGAAGACCAAGCTGCATATCTGCTACATATATGCAGGGAGGGCTAGGTCCAACCCATATATCCTTCGGTTGGTGTTCAGACTTTGAAAGCCCCAAGGAGGTTAGCAGACTCTGTTGGTCTTCCTGTAGAGTTCCTATCCACTTCAGGGCCCTCAATCCTTCCTCCTATTCTTCAGTAAGAATCCCCAGGCTCCACCCACTGTTTGACTATGGGTGTCTGTATCTGTCTGAGTCAGCTGCTGGGTGTAGCCTTTAGAGGACAACATTCTTCTGTATGCAAACATAACAGAGTATCAATAATAGTGCCAGGTAATGATTCTAGCCAATGGGATTGATCAGAGTTTGGGCAGGTTATTGCTTGGCCATTCTCTCAGTCTCTGCTTCATATTCCCTGCCTGCATTTGTTACAGACAAGATAAATTTAGGGTTGAAAGTTTTGTGGATGAGTTGGTGTCTCTATTGCTCCAGTGAGAATCCTGCCTTGATATAGGAGGTTGCCTCTTCAGGTTCTGTATTCTCAGTATTGTGAGTTATAGCTAAAGGTCACCTCCATTGATTCTCTCTTATCCCAGGTCTCTATCTCATCCTGGAGATGCCCCCTACTTCCTCACCCCAAACATTTGGAGATTTTGATTTCTTTTCCTGTCCACCTAAGCATCTCACCTGTACTTCCCCACACCTGATCTTGAGACCCCTATTCTCCTTGCCACCTGTTTCTCTCTTAGTTCCCTCCCTCCATCTGTCACTTCACACTATTTTATTCCTCCTTCTAAGTGAGATTCAAGTTTCCTTGCTTGGACCTTTGTTTAACTTCTCTGGGTCTTTGGAACATAGCACGTTACCTGTATTTTAAGTCTAACATCCACTTGCAAGAGAGTATACATCGTGCATTTCCTTTTAGACCTGGGTTACCACACTCAAGATGATATTTTCAAGTTCCATCCATTTGATGGCAACATTCATGTTGTTTGTTTTTAACAGCTATACAGTATTCCATGTGTAAATGTTCTACATTCTTATTATCCATTTTTCAGTTGAGGAACATCTAGGTTGTTTTCAGTTTTTAGGTATTATGAATAAACCTGCTATGAACATAGTTGAGCAAGTGTCTTTGTGAAATGTTGGAGCAACTATTGGGTATATACCCATAAGTGGTATAGGTGGGTCTTGAGGTTGAACTATACCCAGTTTTCTGAAAAACTGCCAAATTGATTTCCATAGTGGTTTTACAAGTTTGCACCCCTACCAGTAATGAAGAAGTGTTCCCCTTGCTCCACATTCTCGACAGCCTTTGCTATCTCTTGAGTTTTTGGTTTTAGCCATTCTGATTTGTATAAGAAGGAACCTCAGAGCTGTTTTGATTTGCATTTCCCTTATGACTAAGGCCATTTGAGATCCCTTGTTGAAAATATTTTGTTGAATTCAAGTTAGGTTTTAACATTGATTGTGATAAAGTTTTTACATATGTACTACCATATAGATAATTCAAATAATTTTGACATTTGGAACTTTTTTTTGTACTTCATTATCCAAGAATGTAAAATACTTGGGCTTTATAGACAAAGTGAGCCTTATAGATAAACATCAAAATAGGGCTGTATGGACAAGAATTCATGCCAAGTATATGGAAGTTACTGCTACAATTCAACTTAAAAGAAAAGAGAGGAAAAAATCTAAAACAAACAAAAAATAAATAAAAAAGAAAGAGAAAAGCTATAGGCCTATATTGAAATATTTAATAATTTAATAAATATGTTAATATAAGAATTTAAAAGGATAATATAATATAATAACAAGAAAAATAATATAATAATAAAATAATAACCTTAAAAATAATCTTTAAAAATAATAGAAAACAATCAACAGCAATAAAAATATCAAAAGCTTTGTCTTTGACAACACAGATTAAATTGATTTGACAACACAGATTAATATATCTTTTACCGGCTAACTAGAAATATTAATACTGACATTATTGACATAATAATTAAGAGAAGGCCTCTGTTGCTGAACTAAATGTGATTAAAAATTATGACAAAGAATTCTATCTATAGTTAAAAAAAATTGGGAATAGACTCTTCATTTACTCTTTCTAAGGGAATTGTGGCCCTTGCAGTTTGACATGATTTTTCTGTTATCAATAACTGTGAGATAACATCTATTATTGCATGTCCTTAGATATTTGGTACTTTATAATAGCTAAATTAGAAAATGGCTATAATATGTCTATATCAAATTATGATAAAATCAAACATTTATATAAATATGATTAATATTAGCAAACAAAAATATAAATTATGTAGGTATAAATTCTAAAAATCAATTGAAAAGTTCTACTTGATAAATAACATTAATGTAGTGAGGAAAATATATTAGTTGGGAGAATAATTAGAAAAATATTACATACTGATGAATAGAAAATTTTCACATTATGAAGATATCATTTCTTCTTAATTCAATCTATAAAGTTAATTTTATGAGTACATTATTTCTATATTAAAATATTTCTGTTAGTACACCTTGCATATAATTTTTATTATTTATATAGAAAATCTTTTTTTTTTTGGTTTTTCAAGACAGGGTTTCTCTGTGTAGTCCTGGCTGTTCTGGAACTCACTCTGTAGACCAGGCTGGCCTCGAACTCAGAAATCTGCCTGCCTCTGCCTCCCAAGTGCTGGGATTAAAGGCATGTGCCACCACAGCCCGGCTATGTAGAAAATCTTACAAGTATCTTTGAAGTTACATTTGTCTAAATTAACTTTTAAGTTGTCTAAGAAAATAAAATGAAAAAGAAGTGAAACAGAAGAGAAAATAAAGTTTTATTTTAACATTGATAGTTAAACACATATTTGTTAAAGCTTTATATACAGATTTATACTTTGATAATGTTTCCAAAATACAGAAAATAAAAAGAAATAAAGTAATATAATTAACAGAAATTAAGAGCACACCCAAAAAACAAAGAAAATTTCAAAATGAAAATTTTCAAATTTAGTTTTATCTCAAGAAAATTAGTATATAATGTAAATATGTAGATGTGTATGTGTGTATATGTATGTATATGTGTATGATATGTATATGATATATATATATACATATATATAGATATATATGTGGGCATATATATCTATATCTATATCTATCTATCTATATATCTATATATATGTACATTCTTATCTGCTTGCTTGTATGATAATTATGCCTTTAAAATCTCTTCTGTTCTATGAGTAATTTAGAATAAATTTATTTGCAAACTTATGAAACAGTCTTGAAATGCAATTTGAAGTACTAAAATATATGCACTGATTAAACATAATATCAAACCATGGAGATAGCTGAGTTCCCCTTCACAATTTTTACTTGTAAAATTTCCCTGGAAGACTCTCATTGCAACCTTTTCACATTCTGCAATGTTTTCAATCTGTGCAGAACCTTCAGATCGTTACGAATACAGCTGTACAGTGAAGGCCTAAGACCTTTTAATATGTGGCTGACTCTCTGCAAGGAAATTACCTTGTTGCCACGGTTCAATTGCCAACACACTGTGGGCCAGCGGGTCATGGTTTAAGGGCTGATGCCATTGTGGTAATTCATAACCAGTTTTCATTGCGACTCAGTATGGCTCTAGGTCAAAAGCACCATTATCCTCCACTTCAAGTTCATACGTGTTTTGACCCTTTACTTTTACCTTTGATAAATTTTCTTTTGAGAATAGAAAGTGCTATTTATCTTGGGAAAACATGACTGAATATATACACAGTGATCCCAGACAACTGATTAAAACATACATAAATTTTTAATTCACTTAATTTTGTCTGCAGAGAGAAAAGCAGGGAGGGACTTGGGAAAGATGGGAGGCAATGGTGGCAATAATTAAATGACCATTTCTCAAATGACTATATGATCTCTCTTCTCCATTAAATCCTGAACCTCCCAACCTTTCTCACCTGATAACACTATTTCCTGTTTTGCTGAGATAATAAATGTACTCTTTTGTCTGATATAAACATACATCATGTATTTTCCCTCACCTATCTGTGTGTGTGTGTGTATTTGTGCACGTATGTGATTACAGAGGATTAAACCTAAGGCATCCTACATGCTAGGCAAATGCTCCATCTATTTTATATATCCATATACCTTTTTTTATTCCTCTGCCATTAATTAAGAAAGCACCCTGTTAAATATTCTCATCATGAAAGGTGGAAATCCTAGGTCCAATTCCTGTGAGTGTTATTCTATGCTAGGTTTCCTCTCCTTCATTTACTGTGAACAGTCTTTCTCATTGGCCCTGTTATGACTTTCTCTTAACATAGAGATGTATCACTTTCTCTTCTTGTAAAGCCATCAATCCTATTAAATCAAGGCCCTACCTTTCTGATTTCATTTAACCTGTATTAGTCCCCTGGCTTCAGATACAATGAAAATGATGATTTATTTTTTATATTTTGGCATGGTTTAATCTCTAACACATGGATTGCTTCTAATTTAGAATTGAGTTCTGAATCTTGTTTTACAGCATCAATGAAATGGGATGATACACGCTGCCATTCATGAGTACTAGAGCAACTTAAATTTCAGGATAGAAAATCCTGATCATGTCTTACTACACTTTTCTTTAGCTGTGGAAAATTGGCAATTTGCCAGTTATCCTTGCTGATTCTAATAACACCTTGTTTTTCTTTTTTGCAGCCATCTCAATAAATGACTTTGTATGATAAACCTCTTTCCTATAATACCATAAATGTTTTCTTGCTGATTCTAATAACACGTTGTTTTTCTTTTTTGCAGCCATCTCAATAAATGACTTTGTATGATAAACCTCTTTCCTATAATAATACCATAAATGTTTTTTTATATCCTAGCTGAAGTGGCTTCTCAAACATTTTTTCTTACCAATACTTTATTATGTTTTATGCATACTGTCAAGTGAGCTGATGTAAACCATCTCCACAGTGTGGCCAATAGAAAAAAAGAGATATCTTTAATAATTCTAAATTAGCATAATTGAAAGAAAGTCGTAGAAAAATTTTTAAAATTCCAGTTTGTGATTCCTTCCTCCTTTAAGCCATCTGTCTTCCCAGGTGAAATACACACACACACACACACACACACACACACACACACACAGAGAGAGAGAGAGAGAGAGAGAGAGAGAGAGAGAGAGAGAGAGAGA
>JANHMN010000010.1:61051885-61067583 GCA_030674055.1 Rhabdomys pumilio | reverse complement strand
AGAGAGAGAGAGAGAGAGAGAGAGAGAGAGAGAGAGAGAGAGAGAGAGAACCTTTATATTAGCTGGGCAACTGCCTAACCTTCATGTTGTTAGAACTTGCTTTCGATCCATAACTCCATTATTACTTACTAATCTTTATGTTCTATCTTGGCTGTTCTTGAACAAATTAAGCAGCCATTTGGGGCACATTCTCTTGTTCCTTTTATATGGTAGATCTCATTCTCCTATCTGTTCTTTATCTTCCAGGGCTGCTCCTTCTCTTCTTTTCTTCACACTTTTCTAAAGCATGGTAACTCTCCCCATTCTCTCCTTCCTTGTAGTCCCAAGCACAGGAAACCTAAACCCTGCCTATGTCTCCTCTCCCCAGTGACTAGCTGCTGCCATCTCTATTTACCAATCAGAATTTACCTGGAGGCAGGGTTTCTCAGTGTCAGTATCTTAAGTGTAGACTCTCTTCAGCAAAACACTTTGAAGGGAACCAAATTAACATCAGAATACAAGTAACATTAGGCCCAACCCACTAGATATGAATGCTGTTTTCTTTGTTTGTTTAGTTTTTTTAATTTTTTATTTTTTTAAATTCAGACAGTAGTCTTCTTTCTTTATGAAAATTTTCATGATTCCCATGGTGAATCTGCCAATGTTCTATAGTATGACAACATACTATCTTAACCTATTTCATCCCTAATGTAGATTCTATATCTTTGTCTCTCTATGCCTTAAAGCAGAAGTTCTCAACCACTTTAAAGGGGTCTTGCATCAGATATCCTACGCACTGGATAGTTACATTGCAGTTCAAAACACTAGAAAAAAGTAGTTATGAAGTAGCAACAAAAATAATTTCATGATTCACAGTTACCACAACATATGGAACTGTATTAAAGAGTCTCAGAAAATCTCAGCAGCATTGAGAAACACTCTCATAAAGGGATCTATATTTTCCCATTGCATCCTCAATACTATACACCTTACTAGTTTAGAGTGGATAAGATGTGTCAAAGAAAGAGAAACAAGAACTTGTAACAGACTATTATCTGTGCATCTTCATCCATTCAGGTTGCTAAAAAAAAAAAAAAAAAAAAAAAGGAAGAACAAAAACTGAATCCCTTATACTATATAACTTATTAACAATAAAATATAATGTCCTGCACTTCTGGAACTAGGGAAGTCTCATTAGAATTAGGACTTCACAGAGAGTACCATCTTGTGTCTTTACATGATGAAAGGACTCAGGCAGCTTTAAAACTTCTTTGTCTCACAGATTGATCAAGAATATCCATGAACTGGACCACCAACCAAAGAGTACATATGGAGGTACCCATGGCTCTGGCCTTGTATGTGACAGAAGATGGTGTCCGTGTTGGACATCAGTGAGAGGAGTGGCCATTGGACCTGAGGAGGTTTGATACCTCAGTGTAGGGGAATGCCAGGGCAGGAAGGAAGAAGTCAGGGGTGGTTGGAGGGCATACTCTAGAGGCAAGGAGAGGGGGGATGGAATTGGGGGATTTCTGGAGGGGAGACCTGGAAAGTGGATAACATTTGAAATGTAAATAAAGAAAATATCCAATAAAAACAATAATATCCCAGTGTTTTTCCTACCTCTTAAGACAATGAAAACCAAGAATTTGCCTCAAACTTATAAAATGAAAGAAACAGAATCTTTTCGATTATAGCAGTTCAGAATTATGTTAATTAGTTCACACTCTCTCTGAACTAAAATAATTATTCCTGACTCCATTAATTGCGTCATTGTTCTCTTCAACATCTAGGGTTGGATCTTTGGCACTTGGCTCTTTTGTGTCTCTTCTTAACTATTCCTTTGTGACTTTGAATTAGCTTTGTCCTGCTGATCATTCTAGCTATTTATAGATTTCAGCGACATACTGTGGCACTCTCTACAAGGCTTCAGAAAATCATTTAATTAGTAAGTAACTGTGTAATCAAGTGAAGTCTTAAAATGTTAAGTGTATGATTTTTTTTCTGGAAGCTAAATTTGTCAAAAACTCCTGGGAAAAGAAGACAATGTGATCTATGATACATTGTATGAGCACTGGCTTCATTAGTGCTCCTGTGTACCCCTTAAACACGTTTATCACATGGTACGTTTTGAACTTTCTACACACTCACTGTTTTCCTAGAAATTCTTATTGACTAATCCAAGTCACTCCTAAAACATCAATAGGCAGAGCTGTGCCAATGGGGGCATCCTCTCCATACACTCGGGGATCTGCACACATTGATTCTCTTAGTATCTATATTTGATTAGAGCACAAAACCAAACCAAAGAATCACAGTGATCCCAGCAGCAGAACTATCGAAAAGTGTTTGTGTTTTTGGAAAGACTACTGTATATATCTATGTAACAAAATGTTCAGAGTAAGAAAGAACAGAAGAAAACTTTTGTCCTGAAAATCATTCATCCAGGAAGTCAGATGTAATGACTCATGCCAGGTTTAATTTCTGTCAGTCTCTGAAAACAATCACAGATATGAGGAGGCTTTCCTCACTCAGGACCATTTAGACTCTTGTAAGTTCTAAAGTAGAAAAGCCAGTATTCTAGGCTACATCTAGAATGATATCAGTCATCATTAGTGAGCAATTTTCTTTTGCTATGTTTTCTCCAGTATGATATATTAAATGATGAAAATTTATCTGAAAGTTGATTTTGTGAGGAGCTAATAAAAATATAAAATCTTCAATATCATTTTTTAATCTGTGAATGGGTGCCAGGGGGATGACTCGGGGTAAAGGCACTAATAATAAGCCTGATGACCTTGTTCCAGCCCAAGACACTACATGGTAGGAATAGAGAAAAATTTCATCTGACTGCCAAATGCAAATAATTACACACACACACACACACACACACACACACACACCAATATGAAAGAGAAAAGAAACAAGAACAGTAGTAATGAATAAAGTAACACTACTTATATTTTGCAATCAAATTCAGTCTTGTTTTAATCTTACCACTTTACATGTTAAATAAAGTTATTTCCTATATTAAACTTCCTCTTTGTAAGTACATATTGCTATCTTTCTCAGATAATTAAATATCTTAAATTTGATCTTAACTAGTTTGCTATATGAAAATTTATCATATCAATTTGTAGACATATTGAATGGATGGATTTCAGTCTTTGATTTTCAAAGCAACTTATTAATAATTTAATTTCTGAAATGTATGGGCACTTTTCATTACACTGACAGTCACTTCCATTTGAAATATGCAAAATTTGAAGGTTTCAGGTTCACTTGAGAAACTGAAAATAGGTGGAATTCGTAGAGTATTTAGAACATTCTGTTTTCATTGTTGAATACTTACAAGCATTGCTTACAATATTTGCTTATCTCTAATATTTTTTGTATTATGACCCACTTGGAAAATCATAAAAAGTCATTTCCAAAACTTTCTAATAAAAAGATAACCACTTATTCTAGAAACCTTCAAGGTAAAGCATTTTTATCTACAAGGGTGAAATTCCTCAAGTAAATTTCAGCCTTTGTGAAAATAATGTCTGGAAATGATATTCAAAAATTAATAATGAAGAGAAAAAGCTAATATGAGCTCTGAGAAGTAAACTTTCAGCCATGGAGAATTCTGACATTGCAGCAACACTCTCAGAACAGGAGTACCTTATAGGATTTTATTATCTCCATCATTTATTTTCACAATGGTAGAACCAGTAAAACTATTTTGTGACAAAAGTTCTGAAGGATGCCCTTGTTCAGAATTGAGACAAATGGTGACATTCTGTGTATGCCATTATGTAACAAAAATTGTTCCAGAAATTTAGTATCAGGGAGAAAAATTCACATTACAAAAAAAAATAAATAAATATAGGAAAAATAAAACAATCTCATGTACATTTATGTTGTCAGTTTAAGTTTATATTTTATTTTTCTTTCTCATATATTTCTATTTCCATTCCTTGGTTAATTGACTCTCTCTTAACTCCAGGGCTTGGGAAAATGATTAACTAGAGAAAACCATGAAAAATATGATGACGTTAAAACAGTTCTAGTTTGGATTTATTCTAATCCGACTGATTTACACAATAGGCTAAGCATTTGACAATGAATTACAGGAATCTCTGGCACGTCATCCCATTACGGGTAACAAACAGTTCTTATAAGAAAATAAAAAACAGTTTTTACATTCTATGAATATTTATCCTGAAGGTTAGTAACTTAAAACAGAATCAGTAAAGGGAAGAAAAAAAAAAACGTTTATCTATCAGTGGCTAGGCTTTTCATTTTGAGCTAAAAGTATAAGCCTGTATTCAGTAATAGAATCTATCTCTAACTGTCAGTATCAGGGAAAATTCATATAAAATTTATAGAAAGGAGTTCTTGTCATAATGCTTTCGAGAGAACATTGTCAAATCTCTCTAGGCCTTTAGTTTAAATGTCATTTCTAGTCAACTGTAAGGATTTTAAAAGTGTTTTAGCACTGGCTTTTCCCTAGGGGTATATTGGGTCTTTCAGAGAATTTATGTTTTTTAATAAAAAACCTACTATTGCCAATGCTTGTAAAGTTTCCTCCCACACAGTGTCATTTGCAAATGATTCATGGAGGAAAATATGCACGAATTCTTAATTGCTTTTCAAGTGGAAGAAAATGGTCAAAGATTGTTAGGATAAGAGCTTCATGAATAATAATGTCAACCATTCAGGAAAATGGTAATGATAACATTCCCAAAATCTCACTTTCAAAGCAGAGTAAATTATGAGTTCAAAATTTATACTGTGATTTTTCTAAAGAGAATTCATCACTGATGGATGAAAATAAAAATTACATTGAATCTATACAAAACCTAGCTAGCAACTGTAAACCTGGAAACAATTCACATAAAAATGTGAAAATCTTAGTCTTTAACAAATCTTAGAACAAATATTCATGTAAGTCCCATCCATTTCCTTTCCATTTTGACAATTTATAATTCTTTAGAATCTTTATAAATATATATCACAGAAATGTCTTTATAATACTGTTGTAAATTTTTCCTTTATTTGATATTTTCTTTATTTACTTTCTCCCCCTGCCCCGCCGCTAGAAACACCTTATCCCACCATTTTGCCCCTGCTTCTATGAGCATGTTCCCCCATCCACCCACCCACTACCGTCTCCTCACCCTCGCATTCCCGTACACTACACTACATCAAGCCTTTACAGGACCAAGGGCCTTTCCTCTCATCGATGCCCTAAAAGGCCATCCTCTGCTACATGTGAAGCTGGAGTCACAGGTCCCTCCATGTATACTCCTTGGTTGGTAGTTTAGTCCCTGGGAGCTCTGAAGGGCCTGGTTGGTTGATATTGTTGTTCTTCCTATGGGGTTGCAAACCCCTTCAGCTCTTTCAGTCCTTTGTTGAACTCCTTCATTTGAGACCCCCTTGGTCAGTCCAGTGGTTGGCTGCGAGCATCCTCCTCTGTATTTGTCAGACTCTGGCAGAGCCTTTCAGGAGATAGCTAGATCAGGCTCCTGTTAGCATGCGCATCTTGGCATCCACAATAGTATCTGCATTTGGTCAGTGTATATGGAATGGATCCCCAGGTGGAGCAATCTCTTAATGGTTTTTGCTTCAGCCTCTGATCCACACTTTGTCTCCACGTTTTCTCCTGTATTTTGTTTCCCCTTCTAAAAAGCAATGAAGCATCCACACTTTGGTCGTACTTCTTCTTAAACATCATGTGGTTCTTGGGTATTCTGAGGATTTCGGCTAATATCCATTTATCAGTGAGTGCATTTCATGAATGTCCTTGTGTGATTAGGTTACCTCACTCAGGATGATATTTTCTAGTTCCATCCATTTGCCTAAGAATTTCATGAATTCATTCTTTTTTTATAGCTGAGTAGTACTCCATTGTGTAAATGTAGCACAATTTCTGTATCCATTCCTCTGTTGAAGGACATCTGGGTTCTTTCCAGCTTCTTGCTATTATAAA
This sequence comes from Rhabdomys pumilio, assembly GCA_030674055.1. NCBI lineage: Eukaryota > Metazoa > Chordata > Mammalia > Rodentia > Muridae > Rhabdomys > Rhabdomys pumilio. Next base: position 61,061,633 of record JANHMN010000010.1, on the reverse strand, counting down.
TAAGGCTGCTATGAACATGGTGGAAGCATGTGTCCTTGTTATATGTTAAATAATTTTTTGGGTATATGCCCAGGAGTGGTATAGTTGGGTCCTCAGGTAATACTGTGTCCAATTTTCTGAGCAACTGTGGGAAGCTGTCCTTGCTGACACCTGACCGTATGTGTAATAACAAAACCACGCATGCGCAGCGACTTGGGAACGCCTAATTTCTGACGTCACATCCACCACTGGACTGTGCATGTCAGTGGCAGGGAAACCTGGGAGTTTGAGCAAGCAGCCAATCATAATTGTCCATCCCAAAGGGTATATAGGTGGGGCAAAAGTTCAACTCCTCCTCTCTCTCCTCCATGCTTAGGAAAATAAAACATGTGCTGCGATAGAATCCTGCGTGTTCGCGTGAGTTCCTGCGGGCGGGGATATCGCACGGATTACAAGCAACCACCAGACTGATTTCCAGAGTGGTTGCACCAGCTTCCAATTCCACCAACAATGGAGGAGTGTTCCTCTTTCTCCACATCCTCACCAGCATCTGCCATTACCTGAATTTTTGGCCTTAGCCATTCTGACTGGTGTGAGGTGGAATCTCAGGGTTGTTTTATTTACATTTCTCTGATGACTAAAAATGTTGAGCATTTCTTTAGGTGCTTCTCGGCCATTCAATATTCCTCAGTTGAGAATTTTTGTTTAGCTCTGTACCCCATTTTTAATAGGGTTATTTGATTCTCTGGACTAAAACTTCTTGAATTTTTTAATATATATTAAATATTAGCCCTCTATCTGATGTAGAATTGGTAAAGATATTTTCCCAATTTGTTGGTTGCAGTTTTGTCCTATTGACAGTGTCCTTTGCCTTATAGAAGCTTTGCAGTTTTATGAGGTCCCATTTGTCAATTCTTGATCTTAGATCATAAGCCATTGGTGTTCAGTTCAGAAAATATTTTCCTGTGCCCAAGTATCCCAGGTTCGTCCACACTATCTCCTCTATTAATTTCAGTCAGTTTATCAGTTTTTTTGTGGAAGTCCTTGATCCACATGAACTTGAGTTTTGATAAGATAAAAAGATAAGAATGGATCCATTTGCATTCTTCTACATGCTGACCTCCAGTTGAACCAGCTCTATTTGTTGAAAACACTGTCTTTATTCCACTGGATGGTTTTAGCTCCTTTGTCAAATATCAAGTGACCATAGGTGTGTGGGTTCATTTCTGGATCTTCAATTCTTTTCCATTTATTTTCCTGTTTGTATCTGTACCATACAGTTTTTATCACTATTGCTCTGTAGTACAACTTGAGACTAGGGATAGTGTTTCCACCAAAAGGGTTTTTCTTGTTGAGAATAGTTTTGCTATCCTGGTTGTTTTGTTATTCCAAATGAATTTGCAAATCATTCTTTCTATCTCTATGAAGAATTGAGTTGAAATTTTGATGAGGATTACATTGAATCTGTAGATTGCTTTTGGTAAGATGGCCATTTTTACTATATTAATCCTGCCAATCCATGAGCATGGGAGATCTTTCCATCTTTTGAGATCTTCTTCAATTTCTTTCTTCAGAGACTTGATGTTCTTGTCATACAGATCTTTCACTTGCTTGGTTAGGTTCACATCAAGGTATTTTATATTATTCGTGACTATGCTGGAGAGTGTCATTTCCCTACTTTCTTTTTCAGCCTGTTTATCCTTTGAGTAGAGGAAGGCTACTGATTTGTTTGAATTAATTTTATATCCAGCCACTTTGCTGAAGTTGTTTTTCAGATTTAGGAGTTCTTGGGTAGACTTTTGGGGTCACTTACGTATACTAACATATCTTCTGCAAATAGTGATATTTTGATTTCTTCCTTTCTAATTTGTATCCCTTTGACTTCCTTTGTTGTCTAATTGCTCTGGTTAGGATTTCAAGTATTAAACTGAATAAGTAGGGAGAAAGTGGACAGCCTTGTCAAGTCCCTGATTTTAGTGGGATTACTTAAAGTTTCTCTCCATTTATTTTGATGTTGACTACTGGTTTGCTGTATATTGCTTTTATTATGTTTATGTAAGGGCCTTGAATTCTCTATCTTTCCAAGACTTTTTCCGTGAAGCGGTGTTGAATTTTGTCAAATGCTTTCTCATCACCTAAGAGATGATCATGTGATTTTGTTTAGTGGACAATGTTGAAACATTTCCGTATATTGAACCATTCCTAGATCCCTGGGATGGAGCCTATTTGATCATGATGGATGATTGTTTTGATGTGTTTTTATTCAATTTGCAAGAATTTTATTGAGTATTTTTGCATGGATATTCATAAGGGATATTTGTCTGAGGTTCTCTTTATTTTTTGGGTCTTTGTGTGTTTTAGATATGAGCATAATTGTAGCTACATATAAAGAAGAATTGGGTACTATTCCTTCTGTTTCTATTTTGTGGAATAGTTTGAATAGTATTGGTATTATATCTTCTTTGAAGGTCTGATAGAATTCTGACCTAAAACTATCTGGACCTGGGTTTTTGGTTTTGTTTTTTTTTCCCCCTTTGGGAAAATTTAATGACAGCTGCTATTTCTTTAGGAGTTATGAGACTGTTTAGATGGTTTATCTGCTCTTGATTTAACTTTGGTATTTGGAATTTGTCTAGAAAATTGTCCATTTCATCCACATTTTCCAATTTTGTTGATTATAGGCTTTTGTAGTAGGATCTGATGAGTTTTTGAATTTCCTCAGTTGTTATGTCTCCAGTTCTGATTTTATTAATTTGGATACTGTCTCTGTGCCCTCTCGTTAGTGTGGCTAAGGGTTTATCTATCTTGTTGATTTCCCCAAAGAACCAGCTCCTGGTTTTATTGATTCTTTGTATAGTTCTTTTGTTTCTACTTGGTTAATTTCAACCCTGAGTTTGATTGTTTCCTGCTGTCTACTCTTCTTGGGTGCATTTGTTTCTTTTTGTTCTATAGCTTTCAGGTGTGCTGTTAATCTACTAGTGTATGCTCTCTCCAGTTTCTTTTGGAGGAAATTAGAACTATGATTTTTTTCTCTTAGCACTGCTTTCACTCTGTCCCATAAGTTTTGTTATGATGTGCCTTCATTTTCTTTAAATTTTAGTCTTTAGTTTCTTTTTCTATTTCTTTTTGACCAAGTTTTCATTGAATCACGCATTGTTCAGCTTCCATGTGTATGTGGATTTCTGACTGGTTTTTTTTTTTTTTTTGTTATTGAAGACCAGCCTTAATCCATGGTGATCTGATAGGATGAATGGAATTATTTCAGTCTTTTTGTATCTGTTGAGGCCTGTTTTGTAACCAACTATAAGGTCCGTTTTGCAGAACGTATCATGAGGTGCTGAGAAGAAGGTATATTCTTTTGTTTTAGGATTTTTAGGATGAAATATTCTGTAAATATCTGTTAAATCCATTTGGTTCATAAGTTCTGTTAGTTTGACTGTGTCTCTGTTTAGTTTCTCTTTTAGATCTGTCCATTGCTGAGAGTGGGATGTAGAAGTCGCACACTATTATTTTGTTAGGTGCAATATGTGATTTGAGCTTCTTTTATGAATGTGGCTACCGTTGTATTTTGAGAATAGATGTTCAGAACTGAGAGTATATCTTTGTTGATTTTTCTTTTGATGAGTACTAAGTGTCTTTGCATATCTCTTTTACAACTTTTGGTTGAAAGTCGATATTATTTAATATTAGAATAGCTAATCCAGCTTGTTTCTTGGGGCCATTTGCTTAGAAAATTTCTTTTCCAGCCTTTCAGTCTGAGGTAGTGTCTGTCTTTTCACTGAGCTGCATTTCCTATATGCAGCAAAATGCTGGGTCCTGTTCATGTATCCAGTATGTTAGTCTATGTCTTTTAATTGAGGAATTGAGTCTGATTTTAAGAGATATTGAGGAGAAGTGTTTGCTTCCTGTTATTTTTGTTGTTAGAGGTGCAATTATGTTTGTGTGGCTATCTTCTTTTGGGTTTGTTGTATCCAGGACTTGCCACGGTGGGAGAACTGGGTTCTGATGATGCCCTGTAACTGTGGTTTCTGTTGCTTATGTTCTTATGCTTGCTTTTCACTGTCCAGTTATCTATAGTGCTACCTATCTTCGCTATTTCTGATGGGAGCTTGTCACTCCTGTGATCCTTGTTGTGTCATAACTGCTCAGAGTCCAGCTTTCTCTATGATCTCGTGATTCTGGTATACTGTGATCCTGAGATCCTGGGTGTGTCATAGCTCCTGGGAGTCAAGTTGCCTCTGGGGTTTTGAAATCCTGGTGTGATCAAGCTCATGAGATCCTGTGATCCTGGGTGTCTTAGAACACCTGTGATCCTGGGCATGTTAGAGCACTTGGGAGTTGAGCTTCCTCTGGGTGTTGTGGGACTGGGCAGAGAGCTAGCTCTATTGGAAGCAACCTGTGCAACTAGCAGGGGAGGGGTTTCCTCCCCAGATCTTGCTAGTGCCAGTTATTCCCAGTGTTGGGGCAGATGTTGTGGCCTCCTCACCTATGATTGGAGCATCTGAGAGTCAAGCTTCCTTTGGGTATTGTTGGACTGGGTGCAGAGTTAGAGCCCAAGGTTTGCTCAGGGCACTGGCTTAGACCAGAACTCTTGTAATTTTTTTAACATGAAAATTTTTCATTCATAATAAAAATATTTATGGAGTCATTTTAAGCTATAAATACAAAACCAATGGAATTTATTCTTTAACACTGCAAAATATATACAGTAGATTAATCCTCTACACATATTAGCCAAGCGTTTGTATTTTAGATTATTATTTAATCACAATTATTTTTGTTTTAATTTACTGAATAAAAATCTAATGATATTCAATATGTGCATACATGTGAATATGTGTTTCAAAACATTTGAAAGTGAAATAACATGAAATTAATAATTCTACTATAACTAAATAAATCTATATGTGTAATTTGAGGGCAGAAATAAAGACATAACTCTATTATCACATAATTTTGACCAATGATATTCTATGTAAGTAACTATAAAGTTATAAAGATAATTTTAGTATATTAGTTGTACCTCTGGGGAAATATTCAAGAAGGAACAGACTAGACAGAAAGCTCATTTAGGACTGTAATTCAGATTTTGGAGGAGATGATGAGATGTCTTACACTAAATGGCAGACAATAACACAGAAAAAGAAAAAAACTCTTTGAGTAACAGAATATTAAGGCTGGTCAGCACTCACAAAGAAGAGTTAATAATGTCACTGCAAACACAAAGACTGGAACACAAATTACATATGTTGACAGGACCATGGAAACACAAAATGTCTATGTTGACAGGAAAATGAAAAGGCGATTAGAGAAACTAGGCCAAATCAAACAGCACAGAACAAAAATGAACAGAATGGGGAAGACAACTGCTTTTTTTTCTGTAGATCTCTTTCTATACTCTTAACTGACCAAGCTCTTACTGCAGAAAAGGGAGGCTTAAATTACCCAGTTACAGCTTTGGCACAGGTACGTAAGCGCTGTCTTAAAATTTCTTTGCTGTTAAGAGACACCACGACCAAGGCAACTCTTATAAAGGAAACATTTAATTTTGGCTAGCTTACAGTTTCAGTTTAGCCCACTATCATCATGGTGGAAAGCATAATGATAACATAAACACAGTGCTGGAGGAGCCAAGAGCTATATATCTAATCTGAGGCAGTCAAGAAGAAACTATATTCCACATGTAGCCAGTATGGGACTCTCTTCCACAGTGGATGGCACTTGAGTCCCAGGAGCCCTCAAAGGCTGCCCACACAGTGACATACTTCCTCAACAAAGTCATACCTATTCTAACAAGGCCACAACTCCTAGTAGTGCCACTTTCCATGATCCAAGCATATTCAAACCACCACAAGAGTTAACTTTGAGCTGAGAGATGACACACTGGTAACCAATATGCTAAAACAGTGAACATTTTCATGGCTAATCTTGAATATAAGAACTCTATTACTCACATTAATTAATCAAGCTAGCACCTTTGATTGTCTTGGTTCTCTGTTTTAATGTAGTTATTTGTTTTGCCATTTGAAATAGGTGAGAATAATGTTGGGATATTTTACAATGCATTAATTTGAGAAAATGATGGGGTATTTTATAAATACAACATGTAAGGACTTAAATATATTACCATGAGAAAAATTTATCCTGCATCATGTTAGCTAATAGTGGCTAAGTCTAGTATTCTAATTTCCAGTATAACATTTTTCTCTTTTATTGAGTCTTCACTTTAATCAAAAATATATCTTATTTTAATGTATAACTTTGCAATTAAATATTAGTAACCATATTGATTAACTATGCATACTCAAACACCTACAACATGGAAAATGATTAATTGAATATTATTTTTCAAATATTAACAATGCAATAAATTTGGAAATATAATTTGTTACCTGAAATTTACATTGATCAAAGTGATACACAGGAAACAGCCTTGTTTAGAAGTTGGCATCTGGTTCTACATCCCAACTGTTCTAATATTTTTAGCTATTAAACTTAGAATGTATTTAATTTGTTTTATAATAAATTAAATTTCAAAGCTAAGTCATATAATTCAGAAAATTGTTAAAATATTAGTAAATTCATCATGCTAGCACTTAGGAAACATCAGCTTAGTATAACCAGTAAGATGTCTGTGCTATGCTGGTCAGCTGTATACTCATCGATTTAAATCTCTTATGTTCTAAAAGTGAAGATAAGATGATTTTGAATTTATATCAATTATTGTTTGACATCTAAATTGTGTAAGTAAGAACTTTAGCATTCCTTGGATTTATATTTGAATATTAATATGGCGTGAATATTTCCTTTGATCTTACCTTACTCATTCAAATCACATGTCTAAGATTCATTCACACCAACAGATAACAAATTCCATTTCAGTATTTTTCAGTTACATATTTTATTGAACACTGTTTATAAGTGCTTCTTAGCATAATCATAGATCTTTTCAAGTCATCAATGAATATAGCAATGCTCATATGCATCTTCTCCCTAGTCTCCAACAAAGAGAAAGATTCAATAAGCTATATGTGATCATCAGTGGAAGTATCAGATGAAGCTGTACACAGTTTAAAATTTCAGTCATTATTTAAATTTTTATTTCCTTCATAATGCTATTTCTTTTTATAATTACCCCACATCTCCAACACCAGTATTAGTTTGATAATATATACTAAGTGCTTCACTAATAAGACCTATTTTATTCTTTAATATAAACACTTTCTAATTATCTACTTGCACTTTTTGTGCAGTTCTAGTTTCTTCTTGGCTGAAATCTGCTTTCTTATTCCAGCCAACTCTTTTTTTGTTTCTTTATTCAATTTTATTTATTTAGCATGAGTTAAAAAAATCTTTTTGAATTTACATAAGCTTTTCAGTTAAATAGACTACATTTTTGTGCATAATAATAAGCTTGAAAGGATTGAAATTAAGTGCATCAGAATTAAATTAGAGATCAATAGCAATGAGACAACTAGAATAAATCTAAGTATTTGAGTATTCAGATTCAAGGTAATATACAGGCCAAATAGAAAATCACAAGAAAATTAAAAAAGTTTTATAAGAATAAAAGTAAATCAATGCTGGAAGGAAAATTTACAAGGTAAAATCTATATTTTAGTGAAAAAATGAAGATGTAAAGTTCAAGAATTTATCATACAATTTTATACCACAGGTAACAGGAGCATTGAGTTGGTGAACAGTAATAAAGGGATCTCAGAAAACGTGCACAGAATTAAAGTAGAAGATGGGGTTGGTTTTGAAAAAAGAAATAAAAAAAATCATCACCTTTAGAGATTGATTAACCAGATACACTAAATCTAATAGGAAAGAAAGTAGAAAAGAGCCTCGAACTCATTTTCACAAGGGATAAATTTCCTAAAGAGAACACCTGGATTGGGCTCTAAAATCAACAATTTATAAATGAGACTTCATGAAACTGAAAAGCTTCATGTAAGGCAAAAGATACAATCAATAGGACAAATTGGTAACCTAAACATGAGGAAAATAATATTTACCAACCCTATATTTGATAGAGGGTTGATATCCAAAATACACAAAGAACTTAAGAAGTTAACCTCCAAAACCCCAGTAACCCAAATAAAAAAATGGAGTACAGACCTAAACAGAGAATTCACAGCAGAAAAATCTAATGCCTGAGAAGCACTTAAAGAAATGGTCAAGACCCTTAGTCATCAGTGAAATACAAATCAAAATGACCTTGAGGTTCCACCTTATACCAATCAGAATGGCTAGGATCAAAAACTCAAGTGATACGACCTGCAGGAGAGCAAGGGAAACACTCCTCCATTTCTGACAGGAGTGTTTGCAAACTGGTAGAACCACTTTGGAAATCAGTCTTGCAGTTCCTCTGAAAATTGGAAATAGTTCTTCTTGAAGACCCAGCTATTCCACTCCTGGGTATACACCCAAAAGACACCCCACCATATTGTAAGAACACGTCCTCTATGTTCATAGCAGCTGTATTTGTAACAGAGGCTGGAAACCATCGAGATGTCCTTCAACCAAAGAATGGATACAGAAAATGTGGTTCATTTACACAATGGAATACTATTTGGTAATTAAAAACAAGGACATCATGAGTTTTGAAAGCAAATGGGTGGAACTAGAAAATATCATCCAAAGTGAGGCAACCCAGACCCCAAAGGACATGCATGGTATACACTCACTGATATGTGCATATTAACCAAAAAAATTACAGAATACCTAGGATACAACCCACAGACCATAAGAAGTTTAACAAACAGGAAGGCCCAAGTGAGAATGCTCCAATACCACTTAGAAGGGAGAATAAAATAACCATGGGAGGCAAAGGGAAGGAGGGATCTGTGTGGAAGAGGGGAGGTAAAGGGGGAAGGGGAAACAATATCATGTTTGTGTGGGGTAGGGGAAGGATAGAAGCCCAGAGGGCCAGCAGAAATAATGAAAATGTGGAATCTGTGGGGGTGTGAGGTGGGAGAACCCTCTAGAAAATCCCAGAGACCTGGGAGGTGAGAGATTCTCAGGACTCAATGGGGGTGACCTTAGCTAAAATGCCAAACAATGGGGAGAGGGAACTTTAAGATTCCACCTCCAGTAAATAAACAGGGCCTCAAGAGGAGGGATTGGGTTACCAACCCACAGTAAAAATTTCTGACCTGTCTAAAAGAACTGTAGGGACAAAATGGAGAAGAGACTGAAGGAAAGGTGGTCCAGTGTCTGGCTCAACTTGGGAACAATCACATGGGGTGCGGGGATGGGCACCAAGCCCTGACACGATTACTGATGCTATGGTGTGCTTATACACGGGAGCTTAGCATAGCTATTCTTTGAGAGGCCTTACCAGCAGCTGACTGAGACAAATGCAGATATTTATACCCAACCATTGGACTGAAGTCAGTGAACCCTATCTTTGAATTAGGGGAAGGATTGAAGAAGCTGAAGGGGAGGGTGACCCCATAGAAAGACCAGCAGTCTGAACTAACCCAGAACCTGTGTGGTCACAAAGACTGATCTACCAACCGGGCAGCATACACAGGCTGGTCTGAGGCTTCAGGCACATAATGAGCAGAAGATTGTCTGGTCTGGCCTCAGAGATGTGCCTAATCCCTGAGAGACTTGAGAACCCAGGAAAGGGAGTTCCCTAGTAGGAGGGAGAATGGAGCACCGTTTCAGAAGCAATGTGAGGAGAAATAGCATGAGGAACTGTAAGAGAGGAGATTTGGATGAGGTCAATGGGTAGAATGTAAATAAATAAAATTTAAAAATT
>JANHMN010000010.1:61038620-61050068 GCA_030674055.1 Rhabdomys pumilio | reverse complement strand
ATATATATATATATATATATATATATATATATATATAAAATTTTAAGGCCATATCCCACGGACCAACTCCCTCATGTGGGAGTCCTTCAGTCTAGTAGTAATGGTTCATACCTTCGTAATGCTGTGAGCCTTTAATATGCTTCCTCATGTTGTGGTCACCCCAACCATAAAATTATTTTGTTGCTACTTCATAAGTGTAATTTTGCAACCGTTATAAATCACAATTTGAATATTTAAAAAATCTGATATGCAACCCCTGTGATGATCATGATTCACAGGTTGAGAATCACTGGTAGTACAAGTTGTAACCTAGTTGAGTCTTTTGTAAAAATCTTCACCAACATGAGAACATCCGTCCTGTAACAACATACCCAGCAATGCACCCAGAATATCTCCAGTCCTCACTCATAAGAATGAGAAAACATTCTTTCCCATGCAGATGAAACTATCAAATGTCTTTGCTGTCGATACTAACCACGAAGAACTAATAAATCTTAAAATGTACCATTTAGCAAGTGGCAGTGCAGGTTTGCAAAATTTTAACTAGTACATGATTATAAAAGTGAATTTCTTTTATTATATTGTTATTGTTTGGGGTTTTTCTCTTGCTCTTTAGAGCAGTTTGCAAATATGTAAAATGTACTGAATAAGTGGTCTCTTACCTTCTGTCTTTGTTAAAACTGGTTTTTTTAGTGTTTACTGAATGTTGAAAATACGATTTATTATTTAGATAAAATTGATAAGAGATCAGAAGCTGAACTGTCTTATGATTTTTAATTTTTCTTGAGAAAACCATCTTCAAATATAATTAGCTTAATCAATTGTACCTTTAAGCTATTCATATTTAAACACTTGTCAAATTATAATATCATGCCTGCTTCAGGAGAGCTCTGAGTTCTGTGTAATCCAGCCTATACTGATCCTCAATACTGTAAAAACTATTTGTGATAGGTATTTAAGATTCAAGAAAGACAATGCTTTGTTAACTTGGGCCAAAAGCGTTCAACTGAGTTTTAACCTTTCATAGGAATCCCACTGAGACTGAGTTACTTACACAAGAATACTGTAGTAAACAAGAAACATGTATTCAATTTCAGGCTTTTCTTTCCTAACTCAGATAAGCCAATTGAATTGATGACTGGATCAATATAGTAAATAAGTTCTAGACATTTTACTGTTGCTTTAAACACACACACACACACACACACACACACACACACACACACACACATACACACACACACACATGTTTCAGATTTTTCAACTCATATATTAGTATCAGATTGTCAATTCATGAATTTGTGTCTCAGATTAAAATCTGTTGAGATAACATACAGATTTTCAAGGTTTACCTGGTAATGTTTATCCTAGAAAAAGATTGATAATTTAGGAAAATATTAGAAAAGTGTCTCCTAGTTTAAACCATATAATAGATTGATTGACTAGTGTTGTAACTAAACACATATGTGGAAAATATGTTTACAGGACTGCAGCACAAAATTTAATTCCTGATTTCCATATAAACTGCACTACCAGTGCATTTCCTTGGTTTTCCCCCATCTTTTTATTTTCCTGTTTGTTAGAGTAAATCAGTAATGTATCTTATTGTTGTTCATCCTCAGAATGTCTATCCCACAGGTATATATATTTCTTTTTATACTGTGGTAGATATGTCTGCATGATGTAAGTGTGTGACACTTTCTTAAGGAAATTAAAAGATGCATACACGATTGTGGGATTCCTTCTGTTTACAATAAAAGCCTTTCAGGAACACTTTCCCACCTCAAGGGTAGAGCTGATGTGCTGTGAACTAGGTGAGGTCAGCATGGGAGAGTAATCTACCAAAGGCTTCTCTGCCTGCTCTGAGCGACATCCTTCTGAGTCTCTGTGGTCTTGATAGCCTTTCAGTACAAGTGACAACAGGAAGTCCTACTGTTCAGAGCAGCCTGCATTAATCAGGGCCACTGAGGTAACAGCATGTCATAGCAGAGTTTATCCCCTTTTATCCTCATTTTTTTTCTGTTTTTTCTTTCTTCGAGAATTCAGTAGTATGTTTTGATTATAATCATCCTCTCTCCCAAATCCTTCCAGATCTACCTCCTCTTCCCTACCCAACCAACATTTTGTTCCATTTTAGAAACTCACCAAGTCCAATCTGTGCTGCCCATGTACTATTGGATGTGTCACCTCTACTGAGGAGGACACAGAGAGCTAGAACAAGAGATTATACATATGTTCTTTAAAAATGAGAACAATTTGAAAATCCTTCCAGACTTATATGTTTGTCAACAATTTCAACAAGAGACTACTCCAAGATCAGGTTAACAGATGGAGAAAGACCTGAGGGGCATCCTTCAAACCCCTCTGTATCACATAAACAATACTCTGCATCACATAAATAATATCATTTATCTATCTATCTATCTATCTATCTATCTATCTATCTATCTACCTACCTATCTATTATTCTGTATATATATATACATATATATACATATATATATATATGTATATATATATATATTGTGTGTATATATATATTATATATATGCACATATATGTACATATATGTGTACATTTAGATAAATATGTATATTTGAATGAATTAGTAAATAAAAAAACATGAATTAAATACCCAGGAGTATACCAGAAAATGCCCGAACATGGTAAACCCTCTACATATTTTACACATGAAAACTCAGTAACTGGTTAAGATTGTTATAATTTCTAATAGTTTTTAATTATTGCTGCCACAAATACCACAATATTCTGATTTAAATGTCACAATTTGATTATCTTGGGCTCTGTGTTAAACATCTGCATAGCTGTTTAGGTTGCACAGGTGCTCTGTCCCTTCACTGAGGTACAAAGAGAGAAGCAGTGATTGGTAATTTATGTGTTGGATCTTCTAAAGACCCCTCATGTTCCTTTGCCCATGGCCTCCCCTATCCAGCTTTAAATCCAGTGGCATTTGATTAATCTGACCTTTCTTCCATAATAATATTTTCTACTGTTTCTTGCAATAGAACATATTTTCATTTTTAAAGGCCTTTGTTTTTACACTGAGACTACCAGAATAATACAGCTCTCTATCTCAATTTTCTTAACTTTAGCGCATCAGAAAAAATATTTTTTCTCAATCATGCATTACCAGGTATTACCGAGATAATTATTTTGCCTGCTATAGTTTACTTTCTGACTCACAAAGATTCTTAAATTGTTTCTGTAGGAAAAACATTAGCAAAATAAAATTCCAAAGTCCCAGGGCACTATGACATCAACTAAAATTCTAGTACTGCTTATAAATTTTATCTGGTAAACAATCCCATATATCATCATCAAAATAATAATAGCAAGAAATTAACATCAGCATGGGGGTCTGGTATGAGATATCTAGGGCACCACTGTGGAGAATTAAAGAAACAACTTCCTGGACTTGAAATTCACAGGTGAGAAAAGCTCAAAAATGGCAAGAAAGTCTTTCAGACCAGAACAAACATCCTCGCTTTGACATAAAATTAAGGTGACTTTAACATATTGTCCATTGAGGTCATGATTAATACATAATTGCTCTTGGTTTATAAGACAATGAAGAAAACCCACATTTCACTCTTGGTGCTTCTGGTGGTTTGAATGTACTTGGTTCCTTGGAAGTGTCACTAACAGGAGGTTTAGCCTTGTTAAAGTAGGTGTGGCCTTATTGGAGGAAATACATCACTAGGCTTGCAGTCTTTTGAGGCCTCCTTTGCTCAAGTTCTGCCCAGTGCAGAAGGGAATCTTCCCACTGGCTGCCTTCTGATTAAGATGTAGAATTCTTGGCTACTCTAGCACCGTGTCTGCCTGCATGATACCAAGCATGATGATAATGGACAGAATCTCTGAAAAATGTATGCCAGCCCCAATTAAATATTTACATTTATAAGAATTGTCTTGGTCATAGTGTCTCTTCACAGCAATGAAACTCTAACTACAACACTGTTGAACAAGCAGGGATAACTGGAAAATGTTCTGGTTATTTATTTAGGGTGTATTTATTTATGTATATGAGCACTCTGTGTTCTTGCACAACTGTACAACACAAGGCACCAAACCCCATTCTAGAATATGTAGTTGCTGGAACTGAACCCAGAACCTTTGGAAAAGCAACCAATGCAACTGAACCTCTCTCCAGCTCATGGTTATTGTTTTTTAATGGCACAGGGGGAGACCCTTCTTCCAATATCATTGATTGCTAATGATGGACACCCTTCTTCAGGACTGGGGTCAAAGTTATTCCATGGCAAGCACATCTCCTTTAATTTTTGTCGAATTCTTCCTAGAATTTATTTCTGTACAGTAGAGTTTCTAATAAGCAATGAGTAGTTGATGGAGGAAATGATGCTCTTAGAAGCTGGTAGGAGGATATTGAAAACTTGATTTAAAGACATCCTATATTTTAGTGTTTTCAGAACCTAGCTTGGGAAATCGCTGCCTTTGTTTTTGTGATCATTGTAGCAATAACAAGATCAATAAAACTTCATAAGATGCAGTTTGCCAGAGCATACTCTGTCTCCTTTGTTACTCCAGAATGCTGAAGCATTGCAGAGGTGTGACCAACATACATGGAATCTTTATATATTATTGTGCTACTTATGTGACACATAAGACATGCATATGGAATATTAATTCTTCCATAATATGTACGGTAGTAAAGTTGCCAAGCAGTTATATCTATACAAACTCAGTTTGTTCTGAGATAGATTTTTGCTCTGTGAAATAGAATAGATTAAAAAGAACATACCTCAGCACTCCCTGTAAGTCTGGATGAACTTATTTGACAAAAAGTACTTGTAACTGATACAGTTACTCATACAGAAGCAGCCTGGAGTCTCTCTTTGGCAGAACAGGGATTCAGACAGCTCCCTCCAGGGCTGTGCAAAGACTTTCTTTCTAACTTACTTGGTCCTAAGAGGTTTCTGCCTTTATCCTCAGAGACTCCATTAACCAACTACTATGAAGTATCTAAGAAAGGGCATTTTTCTGTGCTAGGCAGCAAGCTTCACGGATCCAAAGAAATCACTATAGCTATTTGCTGAGGGTCATTACTGCTTTTAGCCCTCAGGCTAGCTACACTCAGAAGCTCCATAAGGCAATCCATGAATGTGGAAGGCAGAAATAAGACCAGCCCTTAATCCTGATATTCTTTGTGAGCTTTCAGAAGCTGTGTGTATACAGTATCTGTCATGCTTACTTTCAAACTAAAATTTACTGTTGGATTTGATTGCTTCGTTAGATATAAATAAAAATTAAGTTTCAGTTGCTAATAGGGAATTAAGCATTAGTGATAGCTATGAATAAATACAAATTAAAATATTTTCATCCAGAGCATTTAAACCCTGCCCAAGTTACTGCTCCTTAATGATCAGGAAAGGAGTGTTATTACTTTGTATGGACTTTGTATAAAATTCTAGCAAGGGCAATAAAAGCAATATCACCATCTTAGAGTTTAGGGTGCAGCACTGAAGAAAATTCATTCCAATTTTCTTGAAACTCTGGTAAAAGTGCCTGAGTTCAATTGAGGCTTTTTGCTGTGATATGAGTCCTAATAGACCAACAAGTTCAACTTGAATTCTGAACCACTTTCCTGCCTGTGTTATTTTTTTCTATTGATGCATTCATCATTTGGAGCTCCCAAAACTAAAAGTCAAGTGTTCTAAAGACAGATGATGCTGGTAGTACCTGGAAATTACTTAATGGATGTGTTTTAAAGTCTTAACTATTGACGCCCTCTCAGGCTTTCTAGTTGTAACTGCTTTAACAGGAGAAGCAACCAACAATGTAATTAGTTATTGCCTACATTGTTTTTTATGCTGGCTGTTCCAAATCAGATTAAAAGAGATAATGGAACTAGCTATTGCAATGAGTATTTGAGAATTTTTGTCAACAATTTAATATTATCCATATTGCTGGGATTCCTTATAATCCTCAAGGACAAGGTATTGTGGAATGGGCCCAAGGAACTTTGAAACAACATCTTCATAAAACAAAAAGGGGGAGGGGTTTATATCCCCCTCACCACAAATTCATTTAAATCATGTTCTTTTTATTTTAAAATTTTGAAAATTTGGGTGCCAAGGAACTCTCCTCTGAGTATCTATGGCACCCTACAACTAGGTATATTTATGCCTAGGTGAAATGGAAGGATCCACTCACTGGCATATGGCATGATTCCAATCAGGTATTTAGTATGGGGAAAAGGGCATGTTTGTGGTTTTTTCTGCAAGATGTCAAAGTAGCATAGTGGCTGCCAGAGTGATTGGTGAGACATGTTGTTGCTGAGACAAAGAATGATGCTTACCTGTGAGCTTGCTGAGTGCCCTAACAATGGTGACTGGGAAGCTGTATTGGACATATGTCCCTGACTCATCATTGCTTACCTATATGCAAGCAGGTACAAGCTGCCTTGCTTCAAGCTTTTAGACCTTGTGGGACAGAGAAAAAAATTGAAGTTATCATGACTCTTGCATTATTCTTAAATGTGACCAGTTATTCTGACTCAATCATGGACTGGTCTAGAAATCAATACAATATTGGAAATAACAGTCTTCATTTGGATGGCTGGTTCTGGACACTTTCAGAGACATATTTGGAAGTTAGCTGCAGTTCTCTTTGATGTTATGTTAACAAAAGATAAAGTTTGCACAGGATCTGGATTTCAAACCAGTGTTAGTACATATGTTAAATTCTTTAAATTGCCATGTTAAAATTACTTTTATTTCTTTTGTACTATTTAATACAAGTTGTACTGATTATACACTTTCTAATTGTGTTAGTGTATTGAAACCTGGCATGTCTGTTATGGTGGTCTATCAACCAGATTCTGTTTTATTGCCCAGGAACTTGGTATTCTGGAAAAAAAAAAAACACCTTGCAAGTACTGGAAGAAGTGAGGAAGTGAGTCAGGCTTTAAGTAGAAGCAAGAGGGTAATTAATTATTATTATAAGGTAATATTATTGGAAGAAGGTTAAGAGTTTAAGAGTAAAGAGCCATCATGAGTGTCATGCCAAATACCAATGGAGTTATGTTACTTCTAAAATTTACTATGAAAGTTATTATAATTAGGAAAAAGTCTAAAGACACTTGCAGGGTATTTGGCATAATTCTAACACCTCTTTGGATGTCTAAACTTTGCATAGTGAGATTATGAATTTAAAGAATGCTGCTCTGCTGACATTTGATGCAGTAGATATTGCAGATAAAATTATCCATGGCCTGAGGTCAGTATTTCCATTTTGGTCAAACTTCAAGAATGGCATATAGAGCGTGAGCATGCTAGCTTTTTTTTTTTTTTTTTTTTTTCCTGAGAATACTTCTATTCCTGCCTATTGTGATAAAGCTTTTCTTTAACAACATCAAGATGTTGGCAGCCAAAATACATCATTTTAAACTGAAAATGGACCCCCAGACAGAGTTATTAATTTAACAGGCTGGCAAGGCAAGGACAGGTAAGATTCTGCACAGAGCCTTACCAACCTAAGACAGAAATCCATTGGTTTTCATACTGAATATTCTATGGCAGGAAAGAAAGGCATTCTTGTCAGAACAACCTAAAAATGTGGGAGATGTGGAAAGCTTTTGGGATTGCTTGGCAGGAATCTAACATTGGCCAAGGACAGGGAAATGGGCTTCAGGCAAGAATCTGACATTAGGCTAGAACAAAGAAGTAATTTCAGGCAGGAATCTAAACCTTAGATTAGAACAAAGTAGGCTTCGGGCATAAAAATGACTTTTGGCTAGTTTAGGAAAGTAGGCTCAGATATTTTGGTCATCCTGATAAGCCCTTAGAAACACTAATCATTCCTTTTGGCTGGGACAGACACCTAGCAGGTCTGCTCCTGTGAAGACACCATATCCTGAACTTCCCTAGAGGAGCAGGTAAGAACCCTCTCCCAGAAACCTAAGTCCCAGAGCTGCAACCCACCCTAACCCTGCCCCTCCTAAATACTACTCCCCTTCCACCCCTTGCTTGGTCCTTTTGGCTGGGGCAGACACCTGGCTGGTCTGCTCCTGTGAAGACATCTTATCCTGAACCTTTCTAGAAAAACTGGTAAGGACACTCCCCCACAACCCTATGTCCCAGAACTGCAACTAAGAGCCTGGGGCACTCTGGACCCATTACCATCCAAACCCCACCCCTCCAGAATACCACTCCCCTTCCATGTCTTGCTTGATCCTTTTGGCTGGGACAGACACCTAGCAGGTTTACTCCTGTGAAGATACCATATTCTGAACCTTCCTAGAAGAGCAGGTAAGAACCATCCCTTGTTACAATCCTAAGCCCCAGAGCTGCAACCCATCCACAACTTGCCCCTGCAGAATACCACTCCCCTTCCACCCCTTGCTTGGTCCTTTTGACTGGGACAGACACCTAGTGGATCTGCTCTTGTGAAGACACCATATCCTGAACCATCTTAGAGCAGTGGTAGAACCACTGCACTTGGAGCAGCTGAGGAACCACAGCATTCAGAGAGCTAAGGAACCACTGCACTCAGAACAGCAGAGGAACCACTACACTTGGAGTGAAAGGCTTATGAACCCCCAGAAGGGGACCCCACTCGAGTCTCAGGATGGCATGCACCCAAAGGACACACGAGAGACCAACTTGCTGCAAGAACACGAGGTAGTTTAATGGCAGAGCGCTCCAAGCCTACACGTGTCTCAATGTAGGAGACAGGGGCATCGACCTCATGGCTCAGGGATTTAGGGTTAATATAAGCTCGGGGTGGGGAAAAGGAAAAACTTTAGCACGGCTGCACATGATTGGTTGTTTTCCAATTTTTGAACATCAGCAGGCTGAACTGATCCATGGGGGTGGGGTGCAGTTTCTGAAGGCAGATGTTTATATCTCTTATCTTCATGGCCCATTCCTGTGATGACTCAGCAGCTCTTTGTCCTGTAACTCTGCATTCTTTGTTAACTGATTAACTGGACCTCTAGTTAGCAAACCCTGAAGGCAGCGGCTTCAGCTACTCAGGTTAGGGAAAAGGAATCTACAGGGCCCCTTTTTATTTTTCTTGGGACCCATAAAATTTTCTTTCAGGAGCAGCTAAGAAACCACTGAACTCAGAGCAGCAGGATTTCAGGATCTCAGAGGTGGCCTGAGTCCCAGGAGTTCCTTCACCTAGGAGCTCAGGATTACAGGATCACAGAAACATCAGGACTCTGAAAAGTTCTGACACAGCAAGATAACTGGAAAGACAGGCTCCAGTCAGAGACAGTGAGTGCAGGTAGCACTAGAGTTAACTGGATGGCTAAAGGCAAGCACAAGAACATAAGGAATAGAAACCAAAGTTACTTGGCATCATCAGAACCCAGTTCTCCCACGATAGCAAGCCCTGGACACCCCGATCACACCTGAAAAGCAGGATTTAGAATTAAAATCACTTCTTATGATGATGATAGAGGACTTGAAAAAGGACATAAATAACTCCCTTAAAGAAGTACAAGAGAACACAAGTAAACATGTAGAAGCCCTGAAAGAGAAAACATAAATATCCTTTAAATAATTGCAAGAAAACACAACCAAACAGGTGAAGAATTAAACAATACCATCCAGGATCTAAAAATGGAAGTAGAGGCAAATAAATCTCAAAGGGAGACTACCCTGGTGTACCCTTTCCCCAGCCTGCCAGCCTGCCAGCCTGCCAGCCTGAGCAGACCAGAAGGAGCTGTTTGCCACAATAGACCAAACAGTAGGACCTGGTAAGCATTGCCTGCCTTGGTGCCCTGCAGTCTGTTACAGGAGCTAAGAAGAATGGACCACCTGCTGAGTTTGCCTTGACACCTTCCAGCTACTATCTCCACACCCAGCCCCTGAGCTGAACCAAGAAGAGACTCTGGGGGTGTGGCTTCCCCTTTATATGTGAAAGCAAAATATTAAACTTTGGGCCTTGATCAGAATACATTGTCTTGGCCCCACGTTTTTCTCACCCTCCATTCCTCTTTCATTTCCAGCCTTCCTCTCAGGTGAACCTGGTGTACCCATAGCCACTGGCGGTTACACCCTGGAGATAAAAAACCTAGCCTAGGAAAGAGATCAGGAGTCATAGAGATAAGCATCAACAGAATACAAGAGATAGAAGAGAGAATCTCATGTGCAGAAGATATCATGGAAAACATTGACACAACTGTCAAAGAAAATGCAAACTACAAAAACCTCCTAACCAAAAACATCCATGAAATCCAGGCCACAATGAGAAGACCAAACCTAAGGATAATATGTATAGAAGAGAGTGAAGATTCCCAACTTAAAGGACCTGTAAATATCTTCAACATATTTATAGAGGAAAACTTCCCTAACCTAAAGAAAGAGATGCCAATGAACATACAAGAAGCCTACAGAACTCCAAATACACTAGACCAGAAAAGAAATTCCACCTGTCACATAATAATCAAAACATCAAATGCACAAAACAAAGAAAAAATACTAAAAGCAGTAAGGGGAAAAGGTAAAGTAACATATAAAGGGAGACCTATAACATTTATACCAGATTTCTCACCAGACAATATAAAAGTCA
Organism: Rhabdomys pumilio; assembly: GCA_030674055.1. Lineage (NCBI taxonomy): Eukaryota > Metazoa > Chordata > Mammalia > Rodentia > Muridae > Rhabdomys > Rhabdomys pumilio. The sequence goes on along the minus strand of JANHMN010000010.1, from coordinate 61,039,511 downwards.
GAAGATCCTGGACTGATATCATACAGACCCTAAGAGAACACAAATGCCAGCCCAGACTACTATGTAGCCGCCCGTGGCCACAAGTCAACTGGGTTCACCTGAAAGGGGGGCTGGGAATGAAAGGGGATGAAGGGTGAAAAGAGATGAAGACAAGACAAAGTTCTCTGATCAAGGCTCAAAGCTTTAATGTTCAGCTCTCAATTTAAAGGGGAAGACCTAAACCACAACTCCTCCTGGTTTCAGCAGGGAAATGGGTGGGATAGTCCATAATCCGTTCTAGGCCACAGGTCAGAGATGTCTCCAGGCAAGCCCAGGGCTGGAGGGGGAGGGCACACTACTATACCCAGCAAAATTCTCAATGACTATAGATGGAGAAATCAAGATATTCTATGACAAAACCAAATTTATACAGTATCTTCCCACAACAAAAAGAAGCAAATGCACCCAAGAAGATAAGACAGATAAGATGGCAAAAATTAATCAAACTCATGGCTAAAATCAACCAAGTAGAAACACAAAGAACTATACAAAGAATTAATAAAACCAGGAGCTGGTTCTTTGAGAAAATCAACAAGATAGATAAACCCTTAGCCACACTAACCAGAGGGCACAGAGACAGTATCCAAATTAATAAAATTAGAAATGAAAAGGGAGGCATAACACTGGAAACTGAGGAAATTAAAAAACTCATCAAATCCTAAATACAAAAGCCTATAATCAACAAAATTGGAAAATGTGGATGAAATGGACAGTTTTCTAGACAGATACCAAATACCATAGTTAAATCAGAAGCAGATAAACCATCTAAATAGTCACATAACCCCTAAAGAAATAGCCACAGTCATTAAAAGCCCCCCCCCCCACACACACACAAAAAAAAAAAATCCCAGG
>JANHMN010000010.1:61006522-61038520 GCA_030674055.1 Rhabdomys pumilio | reverse complement strand
CCCCCCCCCCCACACACACACAAAAAAAAAAAATCCCAGGACCAGATAGTTTTAGTGCAGAATTCTACCAGACATTCAAGGAAGACCTAAATACCAATTCCCTTAAAACTATTTCACAAAATAGCAACAGAAGGAACACTACCCAATTCATTCTATGAAGCCACAATTATGCTCATACCTACACCACACAAAGACACAACAACAAAAGAGAACTTCAGACCAATCTCCCTTATGAATATCCATGCAAAAATACTCAATAAAATTCTTGCAAACCTGTTGCACTAAATATCCAACCCAAATAAGACCAGTCAATGAAAACACAACTCAGTAATTATGATTATATGCTGCACGCCTAGATTGGGCATATTCACCTCTTCACTACTCTATGAGACCCTTATAACTTGTGGGTTTTCCAAGCCATGCACTTGTCCTTTTGCCTCCTGCTTCCCCATCATCCTCCATTTTCCTAAGTCCTCTTCTCTGTCCTTTCTCCCTCTACTCTCTTCCCACCTACCTTTATTTCTCTACCTTCCCTTCTTCTGCCCAATCACTGGCTCCAGCCTTTATTTTACAAATTAATGTGGGCAGAAGGTTCACTAGAATTCACCTGTGTAATGATTCACTCCTCCTCTGCAGCCCTTCCCAGGAAAGGAAAATTAATATCAAAATACAAGGCCAGGGCTATCCACAACACAAACTGAATCCAAGAACTCATCAAAAATAATCATCCATCATTATCAAGTAGTCTTTATCCCAGGAATGCAGGGATGGATCAATATACAGAAATGCATCAATGTAAAATACTATATAGACAAACTCAAAGAAGAAAACCACATGATCATCTCACTAGATGATGAAAAAATGTTTGACAAAATTCAATATCCATTCGGGGTAAAAGTCTTGGAAAGATCAGGAATTCAAGCCCATATGTCAACATAATAAAAGCAATATAAAGCAAGCCAGTAGCCAGCATCAAACTAAATGGAGAATAATTTGAAGCAATCCCACTAAAATAAGGGACTAGACAGAGCTGCCCACTCTCTTCCTATGTATTCAGTATAGCACTCGAAGTCCTAGCCAGAGCAATTAGGCAACAAAAAAAGTCAAAGGGATACAAATAGGAAAGAAAGATGTCAAAATATCACTATTTGCAGATGATATGATAGTGTACTTAAGTGACCCTAAAAGTTCCACCAGAGAACTCCTAAACCTGATAAACAACTTCAGCAAAGTGGCTGGATATAAAATTAACTCAAACAAATCAGTAGCCTTCCTCTACTCAAAGGATAAACAGGCTGAGAAAGAAATTAGGGAAATGACACCCTTCACAATAGTCACAAATAATATAAAATATCTTGGGTGTGAATCTAACCAAGCAAGTGAAAGATCTGTAGGAAAGGAACTTCAAGTCTCTGAAGAAAGAAATTGAAGAGGATCTCAGAAGATGAAAATATCTTCCATGCTCATAAATTGGCAAGATTAATATAGTAAAAATGGCCATTTGCCAAAAGCAACCTACAAATTCAATGCAATCCCCATCAAAATTCCAAGTCAATTCTTTATAGAGATAGAAAGAGCAATTTGCAAATTTATTTGCAATAAAAAAGTTACCCAAGATAGCGCAAACAATTCTCAACAATAAAAGAACTTCTAGGGGAATCACTATCCCTGACTTCAAGGTGTACTACAGAGCAATAGTGATAAAAACTGCATGGTATGGGTACAGAGACAGGCAGGAAGATCAATGAAATAGAATTGAAGACCCAGAAATGAACCCACACACCTATGGTCACTTGATCTTTGACAAAGAAAGAATGGCTGAGAAGCACCTAAAGAAATGTTCAATATCCTTAGTCATCAGGGAAATGCAAATCAAAATAACCCTGAAATTCAGAATTGCTAAGATCAAAAACTCAGGTGATACCAGATGCTAGCAATTCCTCAGAAAACTGGACATAGTATTACCTGAGGACCTAGCTATGACACTCCTGGGCATATAGCCAAAAGATGCTCCAACATATAACAAGAACACATGCTACACTATGTTCATAGCAGCCTTGTTTATAATAGCCAGAAACTGGAAATAACCCAGATGTCCTTCAACAGAGGAATGGATACAGAAAATGTGGTACATTTACATAATGTAGTATTACTCAGCTATTAAAAACAATATATTCATGAAATTCTTAAGCAAATGGATAGAACTAAAAGATATCATCCTAAGTGAGGTACCCCAATCACAAAAGAATACACATGGTATGTACTCACAAGTGGTTATTAGCTTAAATCTCTAATAAACTAATTAGTGTTATTAGTATACAACTCACAGACTCATGAAGCTCAAGAAGAAGAAAGACCAAAGTGTGGGTACTTTAGTCCTTCTTATAAGGAGTAACAAAATACTCAAGGGAGCAAATATGGAGACAAAGTGTGGGACAGAAACTGAAGGAGGGTTCATCTAGAGACCATTCCACCTGGGTATGCATACTATGTGGAGTCACCAATGACAGATGCTGATGTGGATATCAGAAAGTGCACATTGACAGGAGCCTGATATAGCTGTCTCCTTAGAGGTCTGCTAGAGTCTGACATATTCAGAGGCAGATGCTCACAGATAACCATTGAACTGATCAAGGGGTTCTCAATGGAGAAGTTAGAGAGAAGACTGAAGGAGCTGAAAGAGTTTGTGGTTCCATGAGGAAAGCAACAATATCAACCAACAAGAGCTCCCAGGGTCTAAACCACCAGCCTGAGAGCACATAGGGAGGGACCCATGACTCCAGCTGTATATGTAGGGGATGATGGCCTTGACAGGCATAGGTAGGGGAGGAGATCCTTGGTCCCATGAAGGCTAGATGCCCAGTGGGGGGAATTTGAAGGTGGGGAGGTGGGATTGGGGGGTGGGTGGGCACACATTCTCATAGAAGCAGAAGAATGGAGGATGGGATAGGGGGGTTCCTGGGCTGGGGAAAAGGGTAGGGGGATAACATCTGAAATGTAAATAAAATATCTAATAAAAAATGGAAAAAATAAAATAAAAAGCCCTTAAGGCGATAAGTTAAAAATATTGTAAATACCTAAATATTTACTCAATCACTAAATATTTATTAAACATCTCTATATTAATATTTCTGTAAGTCACTGGGTATAGAATAATGGCTATAAGCATGACCTGCCATCCTTGCTCAAATAATATGATGGTTCTTGAGAAAGATTTACTCAAAAATGATAGCAACATTTAATAAATGTAAGAAAGGGAATAAGCTGAATGTCAAGAGATGCATATATGTAGTGCATATATCACATATATGATAAGGAGATATGAAGGAAGACTTCTGTGAAAAGACAACAAAGCTGAGTAGCGAGTAAAGGAGAGCTGTGCATAGGGAGAACCGTCCAGAACCTCTCTGCACCAGGTAATAGCTGAGCAAGTTCAAGAACAGCAAAGAAGCTTGTGGAGCTGCAATAGACAGGAAGGGAGAAAGTGATTGTTGAGGGAAACTGTATTACAACATCCCCATTAATTCTTAGCTCAGTTTAATGGTACCAGGAGCATCAGGCAATATAATGCTGGGGTCCTATAGTACACGTGACTTTAAAATATTTCTCTGATTATTACATGGATTGTGGATGAATGAGGGCAGTGTGTCCACAAGTCCAATAAGAGGATCTTCCTGCTGCAGGTGACAGATGAGAAAGAAGAAAACAATTATCAAGGGCAGATCAAAAGACAGGCATGCCAAGATGATGGACTCTAATGAGACTGAAGACTAGTTTGTATTGCTTATGTGACTTACAGGTGAATCATAGTGGCTGGGGTCCAGGATTAGGAAAGACACATTTCCTCATGTGTAAAATTCATCCAGAAAGTGTTTAATAAGTATCTATTATGTTCCAAGTGCTAGAATGCTCACCAAGGCTTCCAAAGGCAATGAAACAAAACCCTGGCTCTTCTTGTGAGCTCACATTCTAGAGGAGAAAGAAATATTAAATGAAAAAACAAATTAATAACATCCATAAGTGTTATTTTAAAAGAGCAGGAAGGAATTGGCTTAACCTGAGAAACCTCCATTACAGTTGTTGATTAGAATTGTCCGAGTAATTCCCCCAAATAGTAGGTTATTGCTGTTACCGTTAGTTGTCTCTCAGGGGTTGAAGACACAATGCACTTCAGACCTAAGACTCTGAAGCTGAACTTATCCTGATTTATCCTGAACACATCCTTCCTGTGCTCTAGCTTTCATAGTAACAGAATGTACTGTGTCTGCTGTCATGGGAGGAATCCAGCTATGGCGCCTATGAATCACAACAATGACCAGCATGGGATGTTCTTCTTAAAGAGTGCAACAGTGGATGGTGCTCATAGATGGTGGTGACCAACAGCTGTCTAATTGGATGTAAGGCCCACTCCACAGTAGGAAAATACTTTCTGATATTAGAAACTTTGCCAATTACTTGGAATTTGTAAAGTGATGAGATGAATTTTAAAAGGGAATCTACCACTACCAATCTAGTCAGCCAGAAAAATTCCTAACTGCATTATACATTTTAACCTTACACCCACAATCAAGTGTAACTCACTCCTCATTAAAGAAGTTCCTCTTTATAACAAGCCTATATCACCTCAGAAAACCACAACTGGTAAGAACGCAAAAATCAATGGACTTTATGGTATGGTCATCTACAAAACAGCTCCTGGACCTAAGGCTTAGGGAACATCACAGAATATGGGAGCAGAGGAGTGTAGAATGTAAGACATAAAAGACCAGGAAGTCTGCTGTGAGATTTTGTCTGCTAGAAATTACATGAAAGATATACCCATGATACCTCAACAATGAAATTGCTTAAGTAAGAGCTAACAAAGAAAGGGGGCATCTCATAGGCTGTCACTTCCAGACAAAGAACTAAAGAAGTATTAGTGACTGCTAACAGAATAAGAGTTAGCCTCTCTCAGGGATGAGACCCAAAATTGGTTACCCAGTCCAAGATAGACTCATCAGAAAAAGTGGTTTGTTGAGTGCACCAACTAAAAAAGGTGCAGTGTCAAAAGATCACCTCAATCAATGGAGACTAAATCTCACATCCAAGTAGAATAAAATAACCCTGGAGAGGAAAGATCTGGTTACAAAAAAATTAGGATACTTGTTTATATGATCATTAATTTACCACATCATTTAATTATCTCAGCATATTGCTAGTGAAAGTTACCTTCTAAAATGTTAATTGGCTAATTGTCCTTACCTAATCTTACATGCCACTATCCAGATTCTTTGCCAGCCATTTATTCTTCTCCAAACAATATAAAACAATTAGAAGAATACAAAAATATTCAATATGTCATATCTTAATGGAAATCAGAGTAATGGGTTAAAGATTATTTTCCATCCTGTTTTACATAAGCACTTAAGCACTGTGATTTCTCACAGTCTATAAATATTTACTATAAGGAAAACCTACCTCGGTGTTCCTAGTTCAGCTAGGAAATGCATCATCCATCCTTCTAAATCTGTCACCTTTCGATTTGGCCTTTCACTGACCTTAATTTCTCTGGGAAAGGCTCTTGTGGAAATGGTTTATGTCATGTTTACTCAAGGAAGGAGACAAGTGAGAAAAAAATATTTGTAATAAAGGTTTGGTAAGGATATAACTGATATTAAAATGACCTATACGCTTCAGATACTTGATTTTTGATCAGAAAGTCCAGAAGAATATTAAGAAATGATATGAAATTTAGTAGACAGAAAAGAAATAAAATGATAAAGACTCATTTTCATTGTGCTTTTTTCTTAGATTTAAAGAAAAGACAAAGTCATCTGTAGACAAGGAAGTATTTTATACGACTATAAATTTTCTTAAAACTCAAGAACAAATATATATAAGCTAAACTTTGTAAATAGCTCAAATATTATTGGTCCTTCTTAAGTTTAAAGGCTATAATTTTGTGTCTGAATAGTTTTTGGTAATTTTTGAAAAGTGTTCAACTTGCTGTGTAAGCATGAGTGAGATACACCCTGCCTTAGTGCTTTCTAAGACATTTACCATTTTACCTGTAATATTTGGAGGAAGTGATCAAGATACATCCAAGCATCCAATACATTCATATAATCAATATATATTGTAAAATATGTTATCACCAGAGAGACAATGATTTGTATGTTACAGAATTCTTTGAATTCATACAAGATTATTCTAAAAATTATTAAAAATCTCCAGCCTGCCTTCTTTAATTTTTATCTTGCTTGGCATACATATGTATTCTGCAATCCTGATAGCCATGAGTATTCAAACACCTAATTTTAGGATTAGCTTCAGAATTCTGAATATAGTAGAAAAATGAGATATTTTCCAAGTGTTTGAGATAAAATAGAGGAAGTAATAGAGAGAGCCCCTGTGAAATTACAGTGGTTCTTGTTCCATGCAGGAAGCTGGTACAAGGCAACATGTACCTAGAAAGCAGGTTATGGGATAACACAAATGTCATTCTATTTTAAATTCTTATTTCCTGGGATGTCAGGAGATGTCAAAATGTTTGAGAGTATAAGTAATAAGTTAAAGATAGAAGTTAAATTAAGTAGACCAGGCCCACTTGTACCTGGTTTCAATAAAAGATATCTGATACATACTCATGATATGAATTTATGTGGGTACAGTATGATTTAGAAACTAGGCTTAGTGGGCAAAATTAACACAGCACATTTCAGAATGTACTAAATTTTGAAAATGAACATTCCCACTTCCCTTGACAACTATACTCATTGTGTGGAACTATCCTCAGTTGCAAACCAAGTTAAAGTATATAGAAGGGAGATAGCATAGCCTAGGCCTTTAAATCTAATTCACTTTTATTTCACACATGTCTGTCAATCAAAGATAGCCATACAAATTTTTTAGACATTACTCTGTATAAATTACTAATAAATTTTTCTCATGAAATAAAATTTTTGAAAAAAGTAAACTGCCTTTTATTTGACTTTATACAGTCTTTCATGTGACAGGAAGCCTTTTCAAATGTTTTATCTTGAGCAACACATTGTTTAAATAAAATACACCAGGACTGTTATTAATACTCTGTATTTATTTATTTTTGATTCTAGTAACAGCATCCTCTAGGAACTGACTGCCTGGAAATGTCATGTCTCAGAATCACCCAAAATCACAGGATGAGAGTTTTCATTTTGGCAAAAATTTTACTGGGTGTGCATACAGTTTTAATTTTTCTTGGTTATTTTATTTATTTACATTGCAAATATTATCCTCTTCATGGTTCCCCCTAAGGAAACCCTTTATTCTACCACCTTTTCCCCTTCTTCTCTGAGGGAGCTCCCCAACTCACCCACCCACTCCTGCCTCACTCACTGCCATAGCATCCCTCTATGGGGGTATCAAGCCCTTACAGGACCAAGGGCCTCTCCACCCATTGATGCCAGTTAGGCCATCCTCTGCTACATATGCAGCTAGAAACATGGGTCCCTCCATGTTAGTTTTAAGAAATGATGACCCATTAATCAATTTTGGGTCAGGCATATGTAGTGGTTTTCATATTTAATCCAATAGGAGGCAAGTTCAAGCTGGGAGCAGAAACTGGGAATGAAGGGATCTCCAAGAAGTAGGAGATTCACACTGGGTGTGCCCTTGAATGGGAAGTGGAATATCTTTGTTGGTGGTTTTTTTTTCTTATTTGTTTGTTTTTATTATTTTTGAAACAGTCTCATTATGTAGCTCTGAATGTCATGCAATTCATTACTTTAATTTTGATTAAGCTAGCCTTAAACTCATGGAGATCTGCTTGCCTCTGCCTCCAAAATTTTTGGATTAAAGGCCTGTACTACTATGATGCATATATATTATGGAATCTTGCTTTATATGTTACTCTACCTAGTAATTCTGATCATGGCATCCAGCTCACTGAAGACTCAAAAGGTTGGGGCCAACCAAGATGGGTGGAATTCTATGCAAACACTCCGAAATATTTTTATTCTGTGAGTAGCATCTATCAGATATTTTGTCATAATTATATATACTGTCACAGAGATTTGGTTGCTTTTTCATCTTAGTGTGTGAACATGAATATTTTTTTTAGTTTCCAGGTCTGAGGGCATGCATAGGTTTTACTTAAATATGTTATGTAGACAAATCTATGAGGCTGAGTACCTGAGGATATAAGTAAATTCACACCTTTGGTAAGTAGAGGAGAATTTATGACAGTTGACAAGCTGTGACAATAAAGAAGTGAAGTCTCTGTTGGCATCACACTGTTGCTGGTAGAACTATGTCAAAATCAAGGCATTGAAAATGACTGTCTTAGAAATAAGTACTTATACAGAACTAGTTTAATCTAATTGCCAGAAGAAACCCTCTCTTCTACCCAAGCACAGCTTGGAACCTATATCCTGGCAAATCTCCCTGACAAATAGAGAATTTCAGATTTTCTAGCTGAACCTTCTAAAACTAGCCATCTACAACTCTCTAGGAAAAAGGGTGGGTTGAGGGTTTGTAAGTACATGCTCATGCCAATCAAGGTACTTTGTTCCACAGAACAAAAGAGAATGGTGACTCATTTCAGAAAAAGAACAATTCAATCAATATATTCCAAATAGCTGGCCGTGTTTCTTTGAGTCCACCTGGTGGAAGGAGAATATCACCTTCCTGTATTGTTCTCAGACCACCATAGATGCCACTGTACATGTATGTCCCAGCACCTGAATGCACTAAGAAAAGTAAATGCTATATGTATATTTTAAAAGTAAATTAGACTTAAACCAATGGAAGGGTAGCTCTATCAGAAGAGCATCTGACCCCATTCATCAAGCTGGAAGACACATATGTCACTTCAAGGGATATTTAAGCTTTCCTCACACCTTATGCACAACTGAGAGCAAGTGTAAAATGCCAGAATCTAGGATGGAAGGCCTTCTGCAATACAAGAGCACAGGTCAGAATGAAGGATGGATTCAAATGCAAATGGATGGTGCTCTTTTGTATCCACTCGAAAGGCAGTAGGGAATTACAACTTGATATTCTGAGCAGTTTAGCTTTCATTCCAGCCAAAGGTCACCTCTACTGCCAGCTCCTATAAATACCTTATCACACCATTATCAAAGTCCTTTTAATAAAAATGTTAGAGGATTATTTTGGAAATGCTGAATATGTCAACTGTTCTGCTCCAGAATTTCTTTAGTGCAATATCTGGAAAGTAGTCAGTAAAATTAAGCAAACAAAATGACCAAACAAATGAAAATTTCAACACAGAAAAGGAAATCACCTTAAAGCATCAGTGTTTTTATACATTTATTTTTATGGGAAATCTTGAGAACATGTTTATATTATTCTCACACATAAGTTTCATTTATTTTTCAAAATGTTCTATGTACTATGATATTATATAAAAGTAAAAATATATTTTTGTCTTAAGTAAGGACAGGGATCGCTAACTTCATTCTATAGTTCCAACTAGAAACTCCTCAAATATTTATCAACAACGAAATTGATAAGTAATATGTGGCACATCAATTAAATGCAATATGATGCATTAAAAATTTGTTAAATGCAGATTTAAGAATTCTTTACATAAAATTAATAAATTTAATACTTAGTACATATATGAAAGAATATATGCTTACATTTTTTTTACTATTAATAATCTAGTATTACAATGTGTGTCTTTTTCTTCTAGGTTAGCTAGAGTGTGGTGATAATGAATGTAAACAGACTGACATTTAAATTTTGAAATTACCAGTCATGTGATCATTAATTCTGTTTAAACTTTAGTGATTTACATATATTTCTTATGAGATTTTTGTCTGTTGTGTCTTTGAGGGTGCTTGTTGATATAGTCAACATTTGAGTTGATACTGAATAAAGCAGATTGTCTTCTTAAAGGTCAGAATTCTCATTTTAGTAAAAGATCTGAATAGAATCAGAGTGGAAAACTATTCAGGCTGGAAGTATTCACTCTTACCCCATGCCTGAAATCTCATAGGAGTTTATTTCAATATCTTTAAATTAAAAAAAAATCACTATTCTTGAAGATTGTTAGCAATGTATGTGGTTGCCTACGTGTTTGTGTATACATACAAGTAATCACAGAATAATTAAATATAGAACGTTTGTTGGCTTGTTATATGCCTTCAGCATCAAATATATTTTAATAAGATATACATCTCATTAAAATTTATAAACATATAAATTGGCCTGGTGGGTTAGGAAATCTATTATATTTTAAGAAATGTATACTTCACAGAATCTTTCCATATGGTTTTGTCACTTAAGCATGTGTTAATATTTAGCAATGCAAAGTGAATATAATATACATTTCAAGTTACTCGTGCAACTATTTTTGAGCATTCATATTTTTTGGAGGGTAAAGTGGTACTCTGGGAGGCCACCTAGCATATGTGAGTTATCAAAGAGATCATTGAGTAATTTAAACCATTTGTTTTTTACAATGTGTTTTCACCTCTCCTCTGAACCAAGAAACATTATAACTTACACACAATTAGCCATCTTTTATATTCCCTTCCAAGCTCCTCATCCAACTGAAATTTTCAGTGACCTGGATCACTTATAAACACATCTGTCAGCAGGGCATTAGCTGCACCAGGACTTCTGTATATAGAAATGTTAGCGGAATTTACAGTGTTGCTATGGCTGGCACTTAGCAGAAATGTGCACCGAGTGTCGTGTCTCTATAATTGGCATTTCCTTCTGTCAATGAACATCAAGTTCAATCCAGTGTCCTAACACTAATTCTAATGCATTGTTTAAGAGTTGTGTGAGATAACCTGCTCTGTGTGATGCTCTGGAGAATTAGACTAATAACCAGCTATGATACTTATCTTTGTCTTTGAGAAAATGATGATTGCTGTGCAACTTCTCTGTGGAAATACCCAGCATGCAAATATATCTAGTACTAGGAATTAAAGAGCCTCTAAGGCTACTGTAATAATGGGAGGGCCCATCAGCCAGGGAGACTTTAAGACACACAGGAATTTAACAGTTCAGCCATATTTCCCTGCAAAGAAATGTGCTAGAAATAGGTTCCCTTTCAAAATTTTGATCCTACTATATACTAAATTAAATGATGTCTTCAGATATTTCTTTTTTCTATGTTTGACTATCAAAAGTTACATCAAAAAATAAAAATTCCAGGATATTTTTTTTTTTTGAGAGTTAAAACTTTTCACCCAAATCCAGCAAGGTTTTTTTTTTTTTTTAAATATATTAAAATGAAGAAAAACTAAGTAAAATATCTAATGATAATTTAATGTTTAACTTCCATTGAAGGACTACTTTTGTTCTATAAAAAAGAGTAGACAAATTGTTGGAGACAAAAGAGAATTTTTGAGTATATGTTACACAAATGTGATATTTCTTTTCTTATCATTTTTTGTATTATTGATAAACATAGAGATGTTAAAATATATTTAATATATATATATATATATATATATATATAGAGAGAGAGAGAGAGAGAGAGAGTTTGCAAAATAATATGATTCTAAAGTCATTATCAATAAGCCTTAATTAACATTCTGCTCTCTTGCTAGTCACTATTTCACTGAGAATGGAGCACTAAAATATGTGTTTATATAGAAAGATAGATTTAGTCTAAGTAATTTTGGAAACACTTATGGAGGTTCACAAACATTTAGTCAGCAATACACAGATATAAATATGTAGAGAGACATATTTAAAGTGTTTAATAGAGAGCCATATTTAAAGTGTTTAAGTAAACTAAAGAGAAACAAAAATAAATATATATGAATATCCATTATTACCCAGTGGTTGTATATTATTGTTATATTAATATGTAATAATTATTCCTTATCATCTCCCTAAATAATAACTAATAATATAAATATGGTAGATAATGATTTTTATTAATATGATATTTAAAGTTATTGCATATAACCTGTCAACATTATTATTAAACACTTTTCTTTCCTCACTTAATAATGTTCAGTTTTTTGAAAGATAATTATATGGTTCTAAGTAATTAACATTAGGTATAGTGTCATGTTAAAAGTATATGGTAAATTCATTTTTTAAATATTGATATCATGTTATTAATATTATATTAAACTATATTTACCTCTATAAAATTTTTCCTACTCTGGATTTGCAGAACTGTAATATTTTATGCAAAATATATAAAATAGAATATAGAGATAAAATAGTAAAGTGGATATATTTTGTAAAGAATACTTTAAATAATAGACTATTAATCAAAATAGTGGTTGGTTTAAAAGATTAATTGAAGGTGTGTTGCTTATATTCTGACAAAGGAGTGCAATATTCTCTTAGACAAAAATTAAATACTTAGTGTCAAATGTTTTTTATCCATTTTCAAAAAGATTACTTGTTTGTGTATGCATGCCTGTCTAGATGAGTTTATGTACATGATTTGTGTGCAGATACCCACTTATCCCTAAGTATCTCTAACTGCTGAGCCAAATTCTAGCCCCCATTTTATTACTTCTTTTTTGTTGTCTGATATTTATTATTATTATTATTATTATTATTATTATTATTATTAATTATTTTCCAGTCATGTTATCTCTTCCTGGTCTGCTCTCTGATTGTTTTTTATTCCATACCTCATCCCCTGTCTCCAAGAGGATGTTTCCACCCCTTCTACCCACACCTCACCAGACCTCCACATTTCCTCGTGCCTCAAGTCTCTCCAGGGTTAGGTACAATTTCTCTTACTGAGGCCAGACAAGCAGTGCTCTGCTGTTTATGTGCAGGGGGCTTCATTTCAGCTAGTATATGCTGCCTGGTTGGTGGCTCAGTGTCTGAGAGATCTCAGGGGTCCTAGTTAGTTGAGACTGTTGGTCTTCCTATGGGGTCACCCTGCTCCTCAGCTTCTTCCAGCTTTTTCCTAATTCAACCACAAGGGTCACCAGCTTCTGTCCATTGGTCGGATCTAAATGTCTGCATCTGATTTGGCTGCTTGTTGGGCCTCTTGGAGGGCAGCCATGCTAGACTCCTGTCTGTGAGCACGCCATAGAATCAGTAATAGTGTCAGGCCTTGGGGACTCCTCTGGAGCTAGATCCAATTTGTACCAGTCACTGGACCTCAATTCCTTCAAGCTTTTTTCCATTTTTCTCCCTGCTGTTCTTTTAGACAGGAACAATTTTAGGTCAGAGTTTATGACTGTGCAACGGCAACCCCATCTCCCCACATGATGCCATGTTTTCTACTGGAGGTGGACACTACAAGTTCCCTTTTCCCACTATAGGGCATTTCATCCAAGGTTCCTCCCTTGGATCCCTGAGAGTCTCTCATCTATCAGGTCTCTGGTTTATTTTAGAGGATCCTCTGCCTCTTACCTTCTGAGGTTCCCTGTTTCTATTCTTTCTGCTGGCCCTCATGGCTTCAGTCCTGTCTCTCTACAATACTCAAGTTTCCCTTTTCCCCTCCCTGTCCCCTTTCACATTCAGGTCCTTCTCTTCCTCTGCTGCACACTCTGCCCCTGCCACCTGTGATTACTTTCTTCTCCCTCCCCAGTGGGCTCTTTAGCTTGTTAACCTTCGTGAGTTCTGTGGATTGTATCCTGGGTATTTGGTACATTTTGGCTAATATCCACTTATAAGTGAGTACATACCATGCATGTCTTTTTGAGTTTGAGTTATCTCACTCAGGATGATATTTTCTAATTCAATTCAAAACTTATCCTTGTTCTTAATAGCTGAGTAGTACTCAATTGTATAAATGAATCACATTTTCTGTATCCATTCTTTTATTGTGAGGCAGCAGGATTGTTTCCAGCTTCTGGCTATCACAAATAAGGCTGTTATGAAGAGTGTGGAACATGTGCCCCTATGGGTATATGCCGAAGAGTGGTATATCTGGGTCTTCAAGTGAATCTATTTTCAATTTTTTTGGAAAACCTCCTGATTGATTTCCAGAGTGGTTGTGCCAGTTTCCAATCCCAACCACAATAAAGGAGTGTTTCTCTTTCTCCACATCCTCAACAATATGTTCTCTCACAGTCTGTATGTAAAAAAATGAAAATAGATCAATATTTGTCACCTTACACAAAGCTCAAGTCCAAGTGGATCAGTGACCTCAACATAAAACCAGATATATGGAATCTAACAGAAAAAGTGGGAAATAGCCTCAAACTCATTGGCACAGGAGGACATTTCCTCAATGGAACCCCAATGGCTCAGGCTCTAAGATGAAGAATTGATAAATGGTATAAATGTATGAAACTGAAAAGCTTCTGAACAGCAAATGTCATAGTCAGTCAGACAAAATGGCCATCTACATATTGGGAAAACTGTCTTTACTAACCCCACATCCGTGAACAGAGGGCTACTATTCAAAATATATAAAGAACTCAAGAAGCTAACCACCAAAAAAATCAAACGACCCAATTAAAAAATGGTGTATAGAACTAAACAGAGTATCCACAACAAAGAAATCTCAAATGGTTGTGAAGCACTTAAAGAAATGTTCAAAGTCCTTTGTCATCAGAGAAATGCAAATCAAAACATCCCGGAGATCCTACTTTACATTAATAAAAATGGCTATGATCAAATTTACTACTTATTTAATAAACTACAATCTTATGTAGTGATGTGGTGGCATTTTAGTGACAATTTACAACTGTAGAAAAGGAGATGGTAAGGCAGGTGGAATTTTGTCATCAATGTTCTCTTTTCACCTCAAGAAATATCAAAAATGACAGCTTTGTTCATGCTTTAATGATTAAAGCAGACATTACTATTGCATTCCGGCATTCAACACACACAACTTAGCTTGTTTTGCACAAAGGAAACTCTTCTTAATTGTAATCCCTGTACCGTGACCTTAATATTTGCAGCAAATATTTTATGTTTTAAGAAATATTTTATATTTTAGGAAATATACTGTTAATAGGACAAAACAGCCACCTACGTATTAGGAAAAGATCTTTACCAACCATACATCTGATAGAGGGTTAATATCCAAAATATACAAAGAATTCAAAAAATTAGATTCCAAAAAACCAAATATTTAAAACATTTAAAAGTAGGGGATGGAGCTAAACAGAGAATTCAAAATGAAAAAATCTTGAATGGCAGAGTAGCACCTAAAAAATTGTTAACCACCCATAGTTATCATGAAGATGCAAATCAGAATGACCTTGAGATTCCACCTCACACCAATCAGAATCCCTAAGATAACAAATTCAGGTGACAGTAGATGCTGGTGAGGATGTGGAAAATACTCCTCAACTGCTGCTGGGATTACAAGCTGGTACAAAAATTTTGGATATTATTCAGGCACTTCTTCAGAATATTGGAAGTTTTACCTGAAGACCCTGTTATGCCGCTACTGTTCACATACTCAAAAGATGCTCCAACATATAACAAGAATATATGCTCTACTATGTTCATAGGAGCTTTATTTATAATAGCCCAAAGTTGGAAACAACCCAGATGATCTTCAAGGGAAAAATGGATTCAGAAAATGTGGTACATCTACACAATGGAGTACTACTCAGCTATTAAAAATGAGGACTTTATGAATTTTGCAGACAGGGAGAATTCTTACTTTGCATAAAACATACAAATAAGTTTTCTCAGTTAAAATAAAACAGTTCTTGACTCCTAAAATTCTTTTTTTTTTAAAAAAAAAAAGTTATTATACGTATCACATATTATATAAGCTTCAAGGTGTCTTTGTATGTAATCTAATTTCATAGAAATTTGAGTAAACTTAAAATAGATACAATACTGGGGAAAATAAGAACTCTAGTCAATCAATGACTGCTGAGAGAGAAAGATTTTGCATCCGTAAGGATGAATAGATTTTTCAATACAAAGAAGTCAGCCTTGAAACACAGACAACGAAAACTTACTCAGCTGACTGTATTTATTTTGTTCATCTCCATATGCATGCACATGTGTGCATGTACACACAAACACATGCATAAACACCACACACAGACACACACACACACACACACACACACACACTCATAAAAATCAAAGAAAAAGAGGCCTGATTTGAAAGGGGAACAAGGGACATGGAAGCCATTGGAGGAAACTGATTTGAGAGAGTTTGGAATTAGGAAGGAGAACAATGTAATTATATTTTGATTAAAAATATATTAAACAAAATGACCCCACAAGATTTAGTTCTGAATTTTAAAAAGATAAATGTATCTGCAAAATTTAGTTTCTTCACTAATTCAAATATTTTCAGCGATCAGTGTACCATGCAAAAATACATTCATGGAAACATCTTACACTCATTAGTTTTGGATTTGAATACTAATAGCAAGCTAATTTAACAACATGTTAAGTGTCTTTCTCAGACTACATGCAATATACATCTCCCAACTTAAAGTCTCCAACATTTTTATTAAAGATTTAGAATAGAATTTATAAACTATAAACATTTATCATTTAAAATTATACATTTTAGTATCAATGTAAATATTAGATATAATTTAAAGTAAAAGTTAATTTTTCATAATGATTGATATAATCACTCAACAAATGCTAACTTCTCTGACTGTAATATCTCATTTATAATTTCTCTTCTCTGAACTTTACTCATGTCATTTTGACAATATATTTAAATTTAATTTATTTTTGGTAAGTTGAGTGCAATGTCGGAATTAGGTTTCTAGACTTGTATTTATTGTGTAATTCTTTATTGAGGTTACATTACTTTTTACTTCATCCATCCGTTCATCCATCCATCCACCCAACAACCCATGCATTTACTCACTCAGGTATGTGTGTATGTGAATGGGCATGTGTATGTGCGTGTGTGTATGTCTGTGTGCGTGCATGAGTGCGTATGTGTGTGTTTGCTGGTATTGTTGCCCATGTGTGTGTAGAAGCCTAATAATATCATCATATATGCTTCTTTAATATATCCCTGAATTCACTGTTTTTCAGACAGACTCACTGTTCAGAAAGCCAAAGAAATCCTCTTATCTGTATTCTGCTTCTCAAACTTGGAATCAGGACATTTATGTGGGTACTGGGAATGTGAGGTCCAGTCATCATGATATAAACCAAACACTCCTTGTTAATTCTAGAAACTTCCAAAGCCTTTTTCTACAGCGATTGAAATACCTATCACATGTCTATTATCCAAAATCAACCTGACTTTGCAATAGGGCTGTTTGCCATGGTTATGTATAAGTTGATCCCCAACAATCATCCTTCTCACTTCTTTTCTTCCAAATACTCGTCCCATTCTTTGAATGTTATTACTGTTTGTGCATTACTGTTATCTCATGTAATTTTAGATTACTTGTATTTTTACCAGGTTTACTAATTTTTAATCTTTCCTACTATTTTAAACTTTGCTGAGAAGTGAGTTAATGCAATACTTCAGCAAGTTTAATTAGTTTCAATTCTCAATACCAATTAATCATCATTTAATATAGCCAGTATATGTATTTCAAAACTATTTTAACACCTATAAATTACAATAATTATATACTCCCTACATCATAAAAATGTTGTAAGAAATAGATTCCAACATGTAAAAATTACCTGAAATCCATCAAGAAAATCAAAAAGCAAAAGGGAAACTGATTGCTTATGATACTGGAGGCTCTATGCTTCCTATTTTATTTTAAACTCATGAATATGTCAAATGTTAATAATGTTAGTGTTATAATTTTATTATTTAAGAAAGCTTCGCATTTTATAAGTGGTTCTAAAACCCATATCTTAATGGTTTAAGAGTTACAGCTCTAAATACAAAAAGTAATGAGTCAATAAGAATATAAGGTGATATGTTCAAGTCACTTAAAATGCATTTTCTAAAAATTTAATCTCAATGAAATCTTTGGTATTTATATTACCTTTGTCTAAATGTTTTTATTGTAAGTAGAGGGAAAAATCTTCAGAAAGCTTTGAAACTCATTTCTTATAAACTCTATTCATGTTACTTTTAATTAGCTGGTTCTGTGGCAGCTATATAGAAGTCCACACATGCTTTACTAATGCACAAGTCCTCACATAATTTGCCAATGTGTAAGTCCACTCATGCTTGACCAGTGCCCTAGTACCATACATAAACTTTACTATTGCACTAATGCATACATGCATGCTTTACCATGGTATATGTTCACACATAGCTCACTAATGCACATGTCCATATGTTTGGCCAATGTACAAGTGTACAAGTGCACACATGTTTTACCAATGCACAAGCAAATACATGCTTTGCAAATGGTTTGCCACTTATAGATGTGTAAACTGTTTTATAATCTTGAAAAATTGTTAGTGTTAACACTGAAGTAGAAAGCTTTAAAATAAGCATATCAAGATTTGTTAATTTTAATTGATTTATAAATGAAAATATAAACTATGGTGTATCTGATAAATAGAATAATATCCAGCAATGAGGGAAATCAACAATGTGTAGATAAAAAGCCATGCATGATCCCTAAATGTATTAGATGACGTGAATAGAGTCCTACTCATACTGTATTGAATGTTATGTTTATCTGTAGTATGTGAGAAATGTATACAAGGGAGTGAGTAATAAGTTATCATGGCCTGCCACGAGGCAAAGGCCTTGATTATAGAAGTGTAAATCAGGATGGGGTGCTGGGAAGATTATTTGAAAGGTAAAATGATTGTTACACAAACAAGAGGAACCAATAAATAATAAAAAATAATAATAAACAATAATAATAAATAATAAAACCAACAATAATAAACAATAGAACCCAAATAAAATATAGACAAAATAAATAGCATATGTCTGTAATAGAACTACTACTAATACAAGATGGGAGACAGAAACAGAAGAGTATATTGAATCGCAAGGGAATCTATTCTGTTCCTGATGTTGTAATCTAACATGTACACACATTGGGAAACACATATGCTTACATTCACATGTACATACACACTGATAAACAGACATAAAAAGTCACACACTTCAAAATATAAAGGAATGTTTTTCCCATGGACTAACTAAAATTTTTTTTAACTTGGTAAACATAATCCCTAAAAAATTATATGAATTAAACTAACATAATTTTATACAAAATATGTGCATTTTCCTTTA
Source organism: Rhabdomys pumilio (assembly GCA_030674055.1). Lineage (NCBI taxonomy): Eukaryota > Metazoa > Chordata > Mammalia > Rodentia > Muridae > Rhabdomys > Rhabdomys pumilio. The sequence goes on along the minus strand of JANHMN010000010.1, from coordinate 61,019,481 downwards.
TGTAAATCATGTCTCTTGAGACCTGATTTTGATGTATCTAATTTGATCAACGTTATTAATTGCCATTTTATATAATGTGTATTGCTGAAAATTTTACAATAGTGGTCCTCCCAATCTCAAAATTTTATATAACTTTGTAAAACAGAGTTATATTCTTTTTAAGTTATTTTCTATTTAACAACAAAAATAAAAGCTGTCACATATACAATGGTTTTGAGTTGAATTGAAGGTTTTGAGGTTAAAATTATTAACAGTGTTTTTGTTAGTGGTGATATTGTTTATTTGAATTTGCTTTGTATTTTGCAGCCTGTTGCTATTGAGTTGTGAGTGGATTTCTAATGGCATAACTCTCGACTCTGCCACAATAGAGTGAGAAACCCTCAACAATAATGCTGTGCTATTTACTTAGGTCCTTCATTTGAAAACATTTGATGCATAATCTAGCACTGTGTTGGTGCTTGGCATTAATTAAATCTTCAGTTCTCCACCTGTGTCAATGAAAAAAAGGAAGGGGTTAGTTTATGCTATGTACCCCCAAGTCAAGGATTATGCCTTCTACAGAGTATACAGGTAACGCTTCTTTAAATACTTTCTATGGAGACAGAAGTAACATCATATTTCAATGAAAAGCAAGCTCATATGTAGATAGTATTGTATTGGAAAAGTTGTTAACAGATATATTAGAAAGAAAGAGTGCACTCAACATATTTCTTCTAATAAATAGTATACATGCTAAGCTTTGGTTAACACTTAACACAGTGGGTTTCATTTTTGTATGTGCATAGAACACTTTGTAGAATGAATTTCGATTTCCATCCAACTTTTTCTTTGTAATGCTGCTGTTATAATGCGGTCTGAATTACTAAGAGAATTCCAATAATGTGATAGGACTTGAATATCCAAGAATTCTAATGGAGCAGAAAGGGCATCATTAAGATTTTTGTAACTGTTCTGTTTTATGATGCTTCACAATATAACCAATATAAATATAGTATTATAGTCTTCAAAGTGCATTTTAGATAAAAAGAATTTAGCTTCCTGAAACACTGGCCAATTAACTCTGTAAATAAATCATTTTAAGGCCTGCTATTACTTCCTACACTTAGTTGAGGAGTGTTAAGTGCTTTTAAACTAACTTGCCAGAGATCTGGAATGAGCATCTCTTCAGAAGACTGGCCTGTTTATGTAAGCTGGCTTCACTCCTGAGCCCAACAGTAGAGTTAGGAGGTGTTTTCCTGCAGCTAAAACTGTCTACAAAGAAATCTAACCCTGCCTATCTTATATGTGGTATCCAAACTTACCCTCTTAATGTGAGTGAGAAACCACAATTGAGAAAGGAAATTTTGATACTGTATCTGTAGAAACACCAGACTGTGATTCTGAAGCACATGACAATGCTTTCCTGAGAAAGTTACACAACGATCACATCGCATGGGATTTGCATGAATGGCCAGTTTGCTGTAAAAGCAGTAGGTTGGTGAGTATAGTCACAAGATGCAAACTAGATAAGTAAGAAGAAAACAATTGTAAAAATGGAAGTTTTCAACTAAGTATAAATTACAGCTGGTTAAACTATTGCGTTATTTATAGGTGAATATTGGGTATGATTTGGAAAAGTCATTAATATACTATTTCCTGTATAGCACAATAATATCTAAAAATTCAATTAAGAGACATGAGAAATGCAGCACAAGGGTTAAGACACAGATTAGCAGAGTTGGGGACGTAACTCAGCAGTAGAAAACACTGATTGCTCCTCCCTGCCCAAACCACCTATAGCACTAAGAAAGAAAAATTGAAAAATTGAGAGGAGTCAGAAAATGCAGTTTAAAAAAGTTGAATGAAGACAATAGTAATGATGCATGAATTCTACAAACTGAAAAAACATAGTCCCCTACACCCTGAACACTCAGGAGAAATATAAAAATCATTAGGGAGAAGAATAATCTCAACCTTGGTTAGGAAAGAAGGGAACCATTCCTGTAGCAATGAAATAGGTATAGGCTTTTAAATCCCCTGTATCAAAATAATGAAAAATTATGAAAAGATAATAGCCAGTGCTTGTCTAGTATGTATCAAATCATTACTGCATATGATTTAGAGGTATCATCAGAAAAAAAACATGTAAATAGAGTGCATATATTCAAAGAAGAATCATTTAGAATATATGATCTTTACAAAGAAGAAAGCAAATCAGTTTAAAGCATGTGGAATGAAACTATACCATTAACTACCTATGTTAAACCAGAGATTATTTACGGAGGTCAAGTTAAACCACCTAATGCTTACCTGCCATATACAGCATGGAGAGGCTGGCACCTGATTTAAGACATTTAATTTCTAGTATTAGCTGAAAATCAGACATGAAAATTAATTTTGAACTTTTGTAAATCAGTCAGTATTAACACTAAATATAATTACTCTATACTGTGAACCAAGAGGAAAAGAAGGATAGAAATGTAAAGAAATGAAGAAAATGTAAGATTAGTTGAAAGAAAACACTGGAAGAGTTGAAAGTCAGTATGCATTTTACACTAAACTTTCATACATGAAAGTGTGTGGCAATTAGAATGAAACATATAAAATCTGAGAAGTTCATTTTATAATATACGTCACACCTTACTGAGCATGTTTGATAACTGACACGTGACTATTCGGTTAGTAACCATCAAGGTAGTTTAAATTCTCGTGGTGGAAATAGTCACAAAGTATAAAATGTTGATTTTGGTTGGTATTGTATATGGTGCATAAAATCATATTCTTCTTGGTTGAGTAGACACTGGCAGTATGCACCATTGTTTTTCTGATTTTGAGGAGTAGGTTTGGTGAGCACTTTTTATAACTTAATACATTGTCTTAAAAACAAGAACATACAAATACTCATAAATATAGTGCCATATTCATTTATTGTCTTGGATGTGACGTGTGGAGATAATTGTCTTATCTAAGTAACCTAGCGTTTTTCAAAATGTTTGATTAGCTGAATATATGATGAATTACCTCTCTCATATTTGCACATTGGAAGTTACAGCCATTCGATTGAGATTGAAGGCTGACCTAAACCTGCTTCAGCTATTCAGAACCAGCCACTGGCCTCTTTAATTTACATAGACTTGAACTCTAGGCAGAATTACATGAACGGGAGATTTTTCAATATAGATGTTAAATTAGACTGATTACAGCATCTGATGTTCCATTTTCAAGCATGAAATTTATTATTTTATTTAAGCTTTTTTATTTAATTACTAACATTGTTTAGTTTCGTAGTACTATAATATATTCTGTTTCAACTATAGTATTAACTTGACTAGTTTGTCTGCATAATACTATACAGAGAACAATGAGGTAGACATCACAGAGTAAGGTATTCTAAGACATAAATCAGGGCCAGGCTGAGAAAGGAGAAAAGAACCCCTTAGCATTTATACAAATGTTTCTTCATCATTTTACAAGGCATCTAAAACAAATACTTAACAATTCCATTGTGTCTATATAACTTTTAAAATTCATTACATTTTATTTTATATTTGTATTATTGTGTTGTTCATGTGTGTGCATTTGTGTGTGTATACATGGGTGTATGAAGTGTGCATGGAAGTCAGTACTTGGTCCATCATTTGATTCTTGAGTATGAACTCATTTTCTTTTTTTTTTTCTAATAAATAGTTTTTAAAATTCATTTCATATCCTAATTGCTGAACCTTCCCTCTTCTCCTCACAGTCCTGCCCTTACAAATGACCCCATTAATCCTCCCATTTTCCTCAGAGAAGGTGTACCCTTGGGTACCACCCCACACTGCTTGGATATCTATTTCCAACAAGACTATGCACATCCTTTCCCACTGAGGCTCAAGCACACAGTCCAGTTTGGGGAAGGGGATCCAATGGCAGGCAAGAGAGTCAGAGACAGACACCATTCTAATTGTTAAGGAGCCCACATGAAGACCAAGCTGCATATCTGCTACAAATGTGTAGGGGCCCCAAGTTCAACTGCTGCATGTTGTTTGGTTGGCCATTCATTCTCTGTAGCTCCAACTAGGCTCAGGTTAGTTGACTCTGTAGGTCTTCTTGTGGTGTCCTTGATTCTTCTGGCTGACTCAATCCTATCCTCCACTTTTTCACAAGACTCTCAGAGCGCCCCTAACATCCTGATGCTTGGCTGGATGTGTTAGACTCTGAATATGTTTCCATCTGCTGTTGAATGAAGTCTTTAAGAAGACAGCTATGCTTGACTCCTCTTAGCAAGCATACCATGGTATCATTAATAGTATCAGGGGGTTGGCTCTCTCACATGGAATAGGTCTCATGTTGGGCCAGTCATTGGTTTGTGGATCTCTTAGTGTCTTTCCCATCTTTAAGACTGCACATCTTGTAGGCAGGACAAATTTTGGGGTGAAAGTTTTATGGGTGGGTTCATATACCACTCTCTTTACTGGAAGTCCTTTTGCAAGTAGGAGGAAGGTCTGGGAAGGAAAGCTTAATTGGCTATGCCCTCTAGCCTTTAGATATCTCATGAATATGGAGATCTCTTGAGGCTCTGTGGCCTATAGTTATACCCTCTACCTTTGGAGGGGCTATTAGAGGCATTGTTCTTCCTGACTGAAAGGCACAGATCAATGAAGGTCTTCACCTCATGTCAGGAGCCTGGAGTCTGGAGCCTGGTGAAATGCATGCTGTTTTCTGCAGGGAAACATGCTGGGTCTCCAGCCATCTCTAGCCAGTGCTCAACCAGAAACCATGCTGTTCTTTCACGGTCCCACACCTCCCCATACCTGAGCATCATTTCTGTTCTCCTCTTCACCGTCTCTCCCACCCAGTTTCCTCTCTCCAACTGTGAAAATAAAATTTGAAAACAGCTTGAAACAGACATGCACCCTCCAGGGGCAAGGTGACCAAAAGAAAAATAAAAAGGCATGCCCCAGACAAGTCCAAACTAGCCCAAGTGAGTAATGGGCCATCCAGTGTTTACTTCTCTCTCCCTCCCTTTCTGGGAGGTCAGGGGTTTCACGGTCAAAATAACTAGCCATCCTGCCAGCTCACACGTAGCCGCCTCTGCAAGTTGCTGATATTTGAAATAACCAATCGGGTGTAACCACGCCAAACTTTCTCGCCTTTCCCTATCTCTACCCATAAATAGCCCAAGCATCTGGGGTTGGGGGTCGAAATACCTTGTCTCCGGGGTGGGATGGGTTTCGACCCAAGGGCCCTTGCTATTAAACTACCTTATGCAATTGCATCAAGGAGGTCTCTCATGTGTCCTTGGGTGAGTGCCAGTCCAGATTTGAGGGAGGGTCTCCTCGGGGGTCTTTCACAACTACTTCTGATATCTTGTTTTCCCCCTTGTGTGGGAGTTTCACAATCCTCTCTTGGGCCTTAAGTACTAACCAGTTTCTTTGGGTCTGTGGATTATAGCATAGTTATCCTGTACTTTAGTTAGAATCAGTGGGAGAACAGATGATTTCCCTATTTTAGAAAGATATTATGAGCTTAAATTATGTAATGTGTCCACTGTATTTATATATCCTTTCCCCATTTCTTTTATTTTCAATTAATCTGTTCTTTAATGGGCTATTGCCTATTACAAATTTCTGAAAAAAACATTTCAGAATGATTGATCCAATCTATGGAAGAATCAATAAAGCAGATCTTGTTTTCCAGAATTAAGTTTTGACTTTAAACTATAGATACTATAGATTTTCAATAGCTGGAAAGACAATAGTGACATAAGTAAAGTTTGTTCCTTGTTGCAAAATGACAATGGCAGGCAATGTTGATGCATACCAAGACTGGTTGCCTAGCAAGGGAAGCCAACTGAGAATCATCTGAATGTCAGTGGTAAACAGTAGGTATTTCCTAAGAGCATATTCAAAATTAGGTATTGTGCTATTTGCTGAAAGAAAAAGTAATCTTAAAAAAAAACTAATATTTCAGGTATATAAAAAGCATGCTGTGAAAGAACAATGTAGTGATTAACTCAGTAGACATATCAGAGACCTCCATGAGTCAAGCTTTAATTAGCTTCATAGCAAAAGACAGGGTTAGCATCGTTGTAAAGAAGCTGCACCAGAAAGTATGAGATGTATTATAAAATACAGTGTGAAGGCTAGAACCAAATGATGTTCTCTCACCAAATGACTTCACTTTATCCAGTCTCCACCAACAAAAGTTTTCAGGATGACATTAAAAAAGGTACTTAGAGGAAAAATGAGTTGCTGGGGGTGGGCATGCTACTATACTGCAATAACTATGTGCATTATTTCAGCATAAAAAAATCAATATTCAGCTCTCTTCCTCTTACCTTCCTGTCCCTGTTCTGCCTTCTTGTCCCTATCCCCCCTCTCTCTACATGCTCATGGCTGGCCTCTACTACTCTATTTTCTCTCTCTCACTCTCTCTCTCTTTCTCTCTCCCTTTCTCTCTTTCTCTCTGCCTTTCTCTGCCTCTACTACTTACTCTCTTGACTCCCATCCCCATGTCCTGAATACCCTCTATTCTATACTAACAAAAAAAATCAATATTCAATATTGGGTTGTTTATATGTGTATATGCACACATGTATGTATGTGTGTGCACACATTTATAGAATGAACAAAATAGACTCCCCAACAATGAAGAAGTCTGAAATATATCCATAACTGTATATGTTTATGAAAAATGCTTTGGTTTCTCAGCTCTAACTGGGTTGAACTGGCTATGTAAATCAGTCTGTACCTGCAGTAAACCTTATGTTGTCCAGGAGTCAGCATTTTGGCATACATCTCTACCTCTGATTAAAATTACAGTTTTAAAAGCTGAGATTATATAAAGCTTAGACTGTTGCAGACAGACAATATTGAATATAATAAGTATGTTAATAAAGACTAGAAATGTAATATTTTAACTTACTAGTACTAGAATATATCTTTTCTGTTGAAGGTTACAACTAAGAGAAGATGACATATCAAGAAAAGAGATTGAAGAGCTTGTCTCTGCCAGTAAATGCCTCTCAGCAAAAGAGAAGCAGAATACACTTGGAGCTCAGGTACATGGACGTTGAGCCTAATACTGAAACACACCAGAGTTGCCCTGGATTTTTTGGCTACAGCCTTTTTTTTCTAGTTAAATGAATACAATAAAAAAACCACTGAAGACAACTGACATAAACAGTAACCAGCAACTTAACATCTTGAGATGAAAAACTGCTATATTTTGTGTTATCTTCAAGAAAAAAATTGCTATCTAAGATTGTATTTTATCTGTGTTAAGAAATAGAGAAAACAGAGCCCACAAAAGTTCTACTTCTGTCAAATAGTCTGTACAAATGCTATTGTGGTAACCTACTTGATGCTAATAGTGAGTGGCAGATATTTGAGGGTGGCATTTCAAGTTTATTCTAGATACTTTCTTACACCATGACATAATAGCATCAGTTGGGAATAATTTCAAATGTGTAATATCTGATCCTACCACAAATATATATTTCCTCAGGTACCCATTAACTCCAAGCATGGTTTTATACTATGTCCTGACATTATAAACGTTTTGATGAAGTTCTTTAATTCAGAAATTGTGTTCCAATACAAATAGACACATAAACAGATGAATGTGTGAACTAATTCTTAATTTCTATGCGGACTCATTTTGGTGAATACAGATGATGTTTAAAGAAAGGGTTCATAATTAATATGTACAAAAATACTTCATTTCATTTACACTTGGGTAGACACATCTGTAGCGTGTAATTTTATAAATTCATGCACACTAAATCCAGCTAGGTGCCAGTATCTGCGGTCTTGCCTAAGCCCCCATGGCTAGCTTGGTGGCAAGCTTCTCCAGTCTCTGGTCCTAGCCTGGTGCCACAGCCTGCCTGTTTCTCTTAGCCAATGCCTCTCTCACAAACATCAGCTCTGCCTCTCTCCAGAGCTCCTAGATGGCTCTCTTGCCAGTCTGCCAAACCCAGGCCAGCTCTGCCAGTGTCTGCCCAGTCTGATTCAGCTCCACCAGACTGCTCACCTGAATCTTCGCGAATTGAAAAAAAAACAAAAAGAGCTAGACAATCTTAATTTAAAAATCAACCAGAATAACACAGCCACTGGGTGCAGAATCTATTATCCTAAATTATCATCTATTCTCTGTAGGAAATTCTTCCAATGGTGGGAGTCACCACCAAGTTGGACAGTTCCCCAGCCTACATCCTGCACACTCTCACTCTCTGCTTCACTGGCAAAAAAGACTGTTTCTTCCCTCATTTCCACCTTTCCTGTCTTGGACCCGGAAAGCCCTCCTCTTCATCTTCGCCCAACGATTGGCTTCTTGTCTTCTGTATTAGCCAATCAAATAATTAGGGGACATTCCCCCTACACACATCACTCATTTTAAAATACCAGAGTTGACGACCAATTGTTGGCTGTTGTAAAAGTCTGTAGGTAAGTAGAAGGACAATACAAAGAAGCAATATAGCTCAGAAAAAGTGCACGCTGGACTTTCACTCATAACAGTGTTAGACAGTGTCTCTATCAATAGATACCTCCGTGATGCGAGACCTAAATCTTAACCCAAGCATCATCATGGCCTTCAGTTCATCGTGACATCTTTCCAATAATTTGAGCAACAGATTTCTGTGTTGAGTCTCCTCATGACAAAACAGCATAGAGGTATGATTTTCATTTTTGTATTTCAAAGTGGAAATTATTAAACAAGTGACCATCATGAGTTTACGAAGTGCTATCAATGCCTTCCTCTTATTCTTCCTGTGCCACCTATGTCTACTTCTGTTAATAGCCATAAAATATCAGCTTAAGGGCTTTCTGATTGAAGGATCATAAATGGAACGAGTGCAAAGCAGGTGAATGTAGCCCACATTTCATCTGTTTCAGTAGCATATCTTGGGCAAGAATTGATGGGACTTGGTGGGGGAATGACTTTCTTAATTTCAGAATCTCTGAGCCATACCTAATGCCTTCTGCCAGTGATCCTTACCTTAAATCAGTCCTCATTCTTCAGAACAGTAATTTGTTCATGAAGACATCAATTAGAAGCCAATGTACCATACTACTCCAATCACCTAACAGTACATACAGGATTTACATGGTAAAGACATTGCTTAACTACTTTTATGTACAATATGAAGAAAGAGGGTGTTAAATATGGGTTTTAGAATGTGAAAATTTAATGAAAGTAAAATAAGCTCATGAAAAAGCTTTAACCTGCCAGATAATATTCTTTAGAAGATACATTTATATCTATATCTAATCTATATCATTTATATCTATTATATCTTTTGTCTATTATCCCTCTATGTAGAATATATAGTCAGCTGAAAATAGGTATAGATATAGATGTAGATGTATATATAGATACAGATATAGATGATATAGATCATATAGCTATATAGAGATATAGATATATCTTCATGTATATATGTTTAAATGTGTGTATCTATATTATATATGTATATATAGGATATATATATATATACATATGCATATATATATATACATAAATATATGGGTTAATATATCATTATACTCTCATCTAGAAAATGAATGACAAAAGGACATAATAGATAATTTTTAAATTTTGAAGTAACTGTAGAAAATATTTAATTTAAGTATCTTTTTAGAACTAATGATACTTTTACACTGGTAATTTTGTGACGTATAAATGTTCAGCTATTGATATTATACTGTGTCTATAAATGGTTTGTAAAATCTTCATATTTTCTAGGCTTTGTCTCATAGATTTGTTTTTTTATATATAAAAATATGGCCATAGACATAGTGAGATGAAAATTATAAGCCCTTCTATTAGATCAAACTGTTAATTAATCCATTTATGTTTACTAATGCCTGTTTCCTATTTTTTTTCTACAGAGATAGTAAGGGGTGTTTTTTCAAATCTTATGTACTTTATAAGACTGTAAAAATGAGGCCTTATGGGAAACCATACATTCAATTGGAATTGAATTGTCACAAGAAATAATACCATTACATACAATAAGAATCACATCTTTTACTCTAAATATATTATATAAAATATCAAGAATTTTTCTAATAAACACACCTATTTTCATATTATTAAGCTCTAAATATAAATAAAATTGAAAAAGCTTTTTACCATATTTCAAATGTTTATTAAAGTTCCTATGTCCTCCATAGAAAACAAGAGCAGAGCATGAATTTTGGAAATAACCGTCAGACACATAGATGTTTTTGCCTGTATTGACACAAGAATAAAAGGGGGAACATTCAATTCCTGTAACTTCCAAATGCTGTATTGGTTTTGCAATTGTGAGGAAGTCAACCAGAAAAATCACAAATGCTACGTAAAAAGCAACATCAGCTTATTTTAAATTGCTGAACTAAGAGGTTTTATAGCCAATACAAGAAAGGTGGGAGATTTTTAATAATGATAATACTCTCTGTGATAACTATATAAGCATCCCAACATGTCTGTTGATACTAAATTGTTCCAATAACAACACAATGACTAATTATTAGTAATTTTATTTGCTTACATTATGTGGTGGTATGAATAATGTTAGCAGTAATTTTTGTTTCAAAATGTTGACTATTTCCACATGTTAATGCCTTCGAATGTATTAAATGCAATGATACATAAAAGGTTGCATAAATGCAGTGCTATTAATAGATTCCATAAAGTCTCAAATAGAGTGTTTTTGCATATTTTGAGCCTAGTGTTTTCAAGTACATTATGAACACTCATTGTTCATCTCTTAAATTACCTGTGTCTAATTCAGTTTTAGGGTGGTGTCACAAGAGAACTTACTTCCATTAAAATAGTGAAATTTAAAAAGTAATTCTAGTATAATTTTCTGTTTGGAATTTTAATATCACAACTTATTTTTTATTATAGTACACAAGGTTTTTATTTTTATTAATTTATTTATTTACTTTACATCCCATTCACAGCTTTTTCTCCCTCCTCTCCTTCCAGTCCTTCTCTCTAATTCCTCTTCACCCCATCCTCACTCACCTCCCCTACTCCTCAGAAAAAATGAGGTTTCCCACAGAAATTGACCCTTCTTGGCATGTCAAGTTATAATAGGACTAGGTACATCGTCTCCTATTGTGGCTAGACAAGGCAGCCCAGTTAGACGATGCAAAGGCAGGTAAAACAGTCAGAGCCAGCCCCTGCTCAATGTATTAGGAGTCCCACTTAGCTGCACAAATGAGACATATTGCTCAATCCCACACATGCTCTTTGTTTGGCAGTTCAGTATCTGTGGGTACCTATAGTTATAGACTAGTTGATTTTGTATGTTTTTTGTTATGTCTTTGACTTCTCTAGGTCCTTCAGTCCTTCCTCCCTCTCTTCCATAGGATTCCTCAAGTTCTAACTAATGTTTGTGTGTGGGTCTCTGCATCTGTTTCCATTAGTTGCTAGATAAAGCCTCTCAGATGACAGTGGTCCTAGCCATCTATCTATATGTATAGCAGAATATGATTAATAGTGTCAGGGGTGGACTCTGTCTCATGGCATGTGTCTCAAACTGGCCCAATCATTTGTTGGCCAATCCTTCAATTTCTGCTCCATTTTTACCCCTGCACATCTTTTAGGCAGAGCATTTTGTCTGTTGAAGATGTGACTGCGTTGGTGTTCCAGTCCCTCCATTGGAAGTTTTATCTGGTTACAGATGGACTTTTTGAGTTCCATATCCCCATTGCTAGGAATTTTCGATAGGGTCACTCTCATCTATTCCTAGAAGTTTCTTTGTTTTAGATTTCTAGCTAGTCCCAGAGATGCCCTACCACACTAATTCCAGTTCTCCCTCCCTTAACTGTCTCCCTCTCTCCTCCTCAACTTGATTCATCCTCCTCCCCTTATACTCACTCTCCCACCCACTTTTCTCTCTCCATCCAATCCTGTAGGGCCGTGAAAGGGTCTTGGTTTTGGTCGAAGCACTGGCTGGAAAGTCCGGTGACCCAACAGGTGTCCATAGCCTGCAAGGGACAAGCATTTATTCAGCTGCACTCCCAATTAAACATTCTTCCCCAGCCCTATTCCCTCTCTCCCTCCCTATTTAACTCAGGTCTGCCCTGAGTTTCATGTGGGTGGGGTGCACATCCAGATTCGACCATCATCCATCATGTAAATAAAGCTGCTTTGGAAACCCAAGGACTTTCTCATGTCATTGGTGCCGTGCCTGAGGAACCTTGGAGAAGGCCTTTAATGAGTCTCTGTAGCTGCAGCTGCTGCACCTAACATCCCCCTGGAGGAACCCCCTGCATTCCAGCCTTGTTATTCACAACTTGCGCAACCAACTTGGAGCACAGTGACACTACTACAGAAACTGATACCTCGGGTAAGCATGGAAAAGGTCTCAACTATTGTGCTGCTGTCAAAGAGGACCTCTCTGCATTCCAGCCACAGGAAGAGCTCCCTTCAAGTAAGCTATCTGGGGCACCAAGTCTGCTAAGCGACTACAGTAACCGAGTCTCTCCTGTGGGGTGCTACTGGGGTCTCTTTCTTCTCTCTCCTCCTCACATTTATTTCTCTTGGCTGTGGGCATGCTGGTTGCACTCCCACATACCCCCAGTCTTGGTCCTTCCACAGACTCTCAGCGGCATCTGAGATCCCAAGTGCTTGACACCAGTCGGTCCCTGTCCACCTCAGGGCCCAGGGATCCCAATCCAAAAGCTTTGCACCCCCGAGGAACCAGACTGAGTGAAAATTCCCCACACCAGGTGGGGCCCCACTGTGCTTGCCTGGTGCTGCATGGAATAAACTCAGCCAAGATACCGCACACCCCTGTCATGCTGAGCTATAATCCCAGCTGACCATGTTGTGGCAGATGCACCGACCCACAATGCAACAGAGATTCACATCTGCATGTGCCCATGTGTGGGCCTACATCGTTCCCTACAGATGGTAGAGGACACATATAAAGCCAGCTCCAACAGCACCCCCAGCTGGTGCCCACGGAAAAAGCCTCTCCATGGGACAGTGAGTAAATCCAG
>JANHMN010000010.1:60991998-61006422 GCA_030674055.1 Rhabdomys pumilio | reverse complement strand
TCTCTCTCTCTCTCTCTCTCTCTCTCTCTCTCTCTGTCTTCCCTTCCATCTCTTTCTCTCTCCACATGTTCCTGGTCAACGTCTCCCATTTGACTCTTAGCTACAGTATAACTCCTGTCTATTTCAAAAAGATTAGGTCTGTCTCTCTGTCTCTCTGTCTCTCTGTCTCTCTCTGTCTCTGTCTCTCTGTCTCTCTCTGTCTCTCTGTCTCTCTGTCTCTCTGTCTCTCTCTCTCTCTCTCTCTCTCTATATATATATATATATATATATATATATATATATATATCCCTGTCTGTCTGTCTGTCTCTCTTTCTCTCTCTCTCTCTCTCTCTCTCTCTCTCTCTCTCTCTCTCTCTCTTTCTCTCTGTCTCCCTCTCCACCTGCTCTACAGCTCAAGGGCAAGATGGTGGTGACTCCCTAGCCTCCATTTTGCCCATTCCCCAGCTCCACAGAGGGGGCTCCCTCAAAGCTAACAGCTGTGCTTCAAGCCACAGCACCTGCTGTAACCCTTGTTCTAAGACTTTTTCCCTTGGTTGAGGGACTCCTTCTCACAGTTAAGACTTTTTTTCTCTCTCTCTCTCAAGATCACTGGCTCCAAACTCTAGTCCCCAGCACCCTGCCAGGCAGCTTCTTCCCCTGCTCCACCATCATTTATGGTAGGCTACAGCTATTTGGCTTAGCTGGCTTGCCTAAAGCAATAGAGCAAAACCCTGCTTGCTATCCAGCCCTGGGTTCCTTAGACAGTTTCTTTTGTGCTGCTAAAAATTCCTGGTTGAGCCTAGAGAAACTGCACACAGCCTTCCAGTTTCTCACAGGAGCTGCCAGCTCAAATCCAGCTTCCACGTGTCTCTCCCATAGACAGAGCTCTTCACTCCTTCTGAGTTTTGTCTCTCCTATCAAGGCTATATATCTCTTCCTCTAAGCTTTCCTTCAAAGTTGGCCTTTTTTCTCCTTCTCTACATTTAAGATTTCTAAGAAAAACAAAGAGGGAAATACAAGACCATTCTGCCAGAGCCCCTAGATGCCACATGGCAGAGCAAGCCCCTCCCCCATTGCTTCTAAACCCACCATTAATGCTTCTTCTCTTCAACAGGAATACCTACAACAATGTTTGTGCTTCTCAACCGAAATTTTTCTTGTTTTTTGTTTAAATGTCTCCCTTTCTCTCTAACACTCGTGGTATATGTCCAACATTTTTTCAAGTTTTAAGACATCTTCAAGATTCAAAAGCCATCTAATCTATTTCCACAGGTTAAATCAACATGCTGATCACTATCTTTCAGCTCTTAATTAACAACTAGTTTCCTTTTGCAGACAAACAGTTGGTGCCTACCCCAGATACATAATTAACGTGATGCTTTTCTCCCTCAACCATCCAAAACAGACTCAAAGATACCTTCCAGAACTAAAACTTCCTCACACATCTTTGCTTTTCTAGGATCTCAACAACAGACCATGATGTGCTTGCTCCCAAGTAGCAAGGACTTTCTCAGGTCATTGGGGCCACGCCACGAGGAACCATGGAGAAGGCCTTTAATAAGCCTCTGTAGGACAGCTGTTGTGCCTAAATTCCAGCCTGGAAAAACTTTCAGTGTTTCCAGCCACCCTACCCTCACAACTCCCCATTTCTATTCTATTTCCCCTTCTCAGTGAGAGTTAAGCCTTTCCCTGTTACTTAGCTTCTTTGCTTCTATGGATTATAGCATGTATATTTTGTACTTTATGGCTAATATCCTCTTAAATTGAGTAGTAATGTCCAAATCCTTTTCACCCTGCCATTCACTTATCAGAAAACATCTTTTAAATGCATTTCATGACAAACTCAACCTTTACTGTCTATGCTTGTTTGTGAAATGCAAAATTAACCACAGCTCAAAAATTTGTGAGAACTATTCCTTGAGGTTTCTGTCTCAAATGTATTTCACATTTTTCATCCCTAATCAACCTACCTTGGTAGAAAATTATAGATTTAGAAGTTTTCTTGCTTTGTTTCTATACACAGATATGATTTTATACCCAAGTCTCTTAATATAGAATCTCTCTTAAAAGACTCATTGTCATTGTTCCTCAAGGTCCACATGTAACTTAGATTTTAGATAAGAATCCTTTTTTCTTATTCCAATTGTAAAAATGTTAAGGATTCTAAATCATATGCATATATATATAATATTCATATATAATATATATTCATATATATATATATATATATATATATATATATATATATTATGCTTCAGATGATGAAATGCCTACTGATGTACATTTAGAAAAGCATCCTTATTTATAATATCCAGAAGCTAGAAAAAACCCAGATGTCCCTCAACAGAAAAATAGTTACAAAATTTGTGGTACATTTATACAATAGAGTACTACACAGATATTAAAAATGATGACTTCACAAAATTTGTAGGCAAATGGATGGAACTAGAAAATATTATCCTGAGTGAAGTAACCCAGAGCTGAAAGAACACACATGGTATGTACTCACTGATAAGTGGATATTAGCCTAAAAGCTCAGAATACCCATGATACAACTCAAAGACCATAATAAGCTTAACAAGAAGAAAGACAAATGTGTGGATACTTCAAACCCATCTAGGAAGGGGAATAAAATAATCACAGGAGGCAGAGGGAGGAACCTGGATGAGAGAGGGAGTGGGGAGAAATAAAGTGGAGCAATAACGGATGGGGGAATAGACATGAGAAAAGTCCAGAGGCCCAGGAGAACTAATAGAAATAAGTAGCATTTGGGGGCATGGGGCACTTCGGGAACCACCAGAAAGTCCCAGGTGCCAGGGATGCAAAGGCTCCATCACAGAGTGGGGATGACATTAGCCAAAATACACACCAGTAGGGAGATAGAACCTGAAGAGACTATCTCCAGTAGATAGACATAACCTCAGGGGAGGAATGGGGCCATTCACACATCTCAAAGTTTTTAACCAAGAATTGTTCCTGTCTAAAGGAAATGGAGGGATAAAAATGGAGCGACAAATGAAGGAACAGCCATCCAGAGACCACTCTACGGTGCCATCCATTCCATCCCCAGATAGCAAACCCTGACACTATTACTGATGCCAAGATGTGCTTGCAGACAGGAGCCTGGTATGGCTGTCCTTCTAGGGTTCTGTCAGCACCTTACTAAGATGGATGCAGATACTCACAGCCAACCATTGGACTGTGGGACCCCAATGGAAGAATTAGGGGAAGGACTAAAGGAACTAAAGGGGATTGCAACCCCACAGAAAGAACAACATCAATTAATGAGAGCCATCAGAGTTCCCAGAGACTAAACCACCAACCAAATAGTATACATGGGTGGGCCATGGCTCCTGCTACATATGTAGCAGAGGATTGCCTTATCAGGCTTCAGTGGAAGGGGAGGCACTTGTTCCTCTGGAGGCTTGATGCCCCAGAGAAGGGAGATGCTAGAGGAATGAGGTGGGTGTAAGTTGATGGGTGAGGGAGTACCCTCTTAGAGGCCGAGTGGAGGGGATAAGGTGTAAGGTTCTTGGAGCAGAGACCAGGAAGCAGGATAACATTTTAAATGTAAACAATAAAATGATTAACACAAGCTTTCTATATCTCAAAGTTTTAAATGCTAAAATGATTTATCTCATAAATGTAACTCTTAGTTTTATCCTTATGGAACTCTCATCAAGATATACTTTCCTTGAGATATGTCTGTGTTAGGACTCCTTCTTTAGAATGTCTTTCTTGGGATGGGAGATTGCTCAGTGGTAAAAGTGTACTGACTGCTCTTCCAGAGGTCCTGATATCAATTCACAGCAACCACATAATGTTTCACAACCATTCCTAATGTGATCTGATGACATTTTCTTATGTCTGAAGAAAGTGACAGTGTACTCACACATGTAAGAGGAAAAAATAAAAATAAATATTTCTAAGATGATTTATAGAAATACATAACCATAGACATAATACATAAATTATACAACTCAGCAAAGCAAGCATTCAAACTCAAAGACGGTTGACTCAAGTTTGCCTGATCATTTAACAATCCCAGAATTTTTAAATTATTTGATATAATTCTGGTATATAAAACTGTGAATATTAATTGTTTTGATAATTTAATATTCTACATATTCTATTGATCATTAATTTTCTTGGACAATCACCAGCATATTTCTTCTTAAGGCAGACTTCCTTGTCAATTTCTTGTTCACCCCTCTACTCTTGTTGACCACCAAGTATATCATCCTTCTTACATGCAATTTCCAAGGAATAATGTCCAGGGCATTATTACAAACCCATAATACGCTATCCAACTTTACATAAGTTGAAGTAGAAGTAAAGCACATTCAATTGTTCATGATTTATTGATAAAAAATTTTATTCAATGAGCTATGTATTATTATATTCCATTTATGCATGGAAAGATATTTAAACAATTTAATTTAGAAACAATTTTATATGCGAAGTGTATAGAACAGACTCTTCCTAAAGAAATATTGCTTTATTTTTTAAACAACTTGATTTAATTTAATTAATATATCTTCTATGAGAAAATAATAATAGTAAATCCACAAATCTTTAAACCTAAAATCTAATGACATTAGAAAAAGTAAAACATCAACTGTTAGGAGCTAAGTCTATGAGTTTATTAATGAAGCTAGAGAGCTTTATATGGGAGTCAAGAAAGAGACAATATATCATGATAGATCCTAAGCTATAAATCATTCATTACACCCTTTTTATTTATTTAACTTACTACATACTATTGTCATTATTATGACAAATAGTACTCACTATATAATTCTACACAATAAGATTTGTGTCCTGTCTCATAAAGGTTGACTAGATTTCTTAAATTTGTCTTCTATCAGTTGTTCATGATTATAAAATATGAGTAAAATGAGAAAAAAGTCATCATGCAAAGGCATGGTCCAGATGGATATGGAAAGAATGATCCAAATAGTCTATTCTACTGCAAAGTTTTCATCTCTTTCCTCTGCAGAATCCAAGTTGCCTTCAGTTTAAGACAAAGTAGCTGTCTTAAAAACAAAGACAATGGTGGCTTCCCATTAAGCACATGGCACAATTTTGATTTCTATCACTCCCTAGACACACAGCATGCTCTAGTGGAGAAATGGGTGAGTTGGTAAAAATTTTAAAAAGGCAGAGAATAAAGGCTAAATTGAAAGGAGAGATTTCCCACTTGTCAGGCAGATCTGGGATATGTGTCCTTAGTCTACAAA
This sequence comes from Rhabdomys pumilio, assembly GCA_030674055.1. Taxonomy (NCBI): domain Eukaryota; kingdom Metazoa; phylum Chordata; class Mammalia; order Rodentia; family Muridae; genus Rhabdomys; species Rhabdomys pumilio. The sequence continues at coordinate 61,001,203 of JANHMN010000010.1, read as the reverse complement.
AAACAGTTGTCAGTTGGGAGGAAGCATAAGGGACAGAAGCAAATCTATGTATGGATAGTAGTTATGCCACTTGTGATACACATTCTGCTTGTTTTAGATGAAAGAAGTTTTCACAAATATAATCTAGCTTGGAGAAAAGATGCTAAGTTGAAAGAAGCCATTCCCACATTTGTTGCCAATTCTACATGTACAAATTTTATGAGATAATTTAAAGAACACATGAAATCTGAGAAGACTTTATAGATAATTCTTTCAAAGTTGGATAACCTAGGTTCTAAGTAATAAAGCTTTGCTCATCCTTATCCTGGGAAACGGCCAGTTCTCTGATGGGACTGTAACACACTGACATTTCTGATCAACTGACTGGAATAATGTAATATCCCATGGACCTGACAATTATAACACTGTGTTTTGAAGAAAAATCTCATGTTTCATTTTACATTGAACAAAATGTAAACACAAAATATAATGAATATTAAATCACTCATTATTTATATATAATTATATATGAATAAATAGTTAGAATTCAATTAAAATTATAATCGCCTCCTTCCCTCTTCCTCCTCTGCATTGACCTCTTCTCTGTTCCTTCCTGATGAATTTTCTTGCCATTTCTCTCTTTATATTTTAAATTTGGATTAATAACATCTTTTACTTTCCCATAGAATAGAAAAATGTTATGTTTGACATTCTAGAAGCTTGATAGGTACTTTTTTGGTATCTCTTAGTACCTTCTGAATTTCTTTACTGAATGATGATACTACATAGCAGTATTACTGTTTCCAGTGATCTCACCATAAGTATACTTTATACACAACATGATGATTCCTTTATTGCTTTCCTTGTGACTATAAAATCATTTCTTATTCATTATAGCCTATCTGTTTTCTAAATAGTTCCTCTAGTAAATCAGTAGTATGGTTTTATTTTTTCAATGTAGGCTTAAGATTCTTATTGATTACTTCTGTAAAAGCAAGAATCTACAAATTGGATTAGCTGAAAAGATCAATGGTCCATTAGACTGCCATTTTATAAAGACCTACACTAAATGTTTCAGTGCAAGGCCAGAAAAAAAAATACCTTTCATAAAACACCTGTCCAATTGTTCAATATTACACTACAGGGGAAATTTTTCCCCTAACTCCAGCTGGTTATCATTTTATGCTTTGAAACACAAGAATTGATGACCCTTGTAATTTTCGTATGGCTTGTAAACTGCACATAGTTTATTATTTATATTCACATAAATGTCCATTCTATTGTTTCGCTCTAAAACATTGGCCACTATAATTTTCAAGAGCAGCAGGCTTCAAAAATACTCTAAAATCAGTTTTTGAGAGAAGCTAACAATTTGGAGATTAACTGAAATAAAATATAATATGAGTCTACCAAGCAATGTGGTTAAGAAAGTACTGTCTAATGTATGAAGTTAAAAAGAGGAGGCTGGAGAGTGAGTAGTCATGGCAACAGCATCAATAACAATACTGAGCTTAGTAATGTATTGCATGTAGAGCCACGTGCTAATGCATGCTGAACATGAATACTACTACTGAACTACATCACTGGCTCAAATGTCTTGTTTTATAATTGAATTTTAATGCAAAAAAAACTTTTATAAAATTATAATTGGATATCCTCTCTATCTTTTAATATTTGTATTTCTTTTCCAACTTGCTGGAAGAGACATAGAAATATCATTGAGTACTTATGGTGCTGAAATGTAAAGATTTACTATTGGTTCAACTGCATGGGATTGGAGGATTCACTCTAGTATGTGTCATGTCATCCACAACATCTGTACATAGTGTCATCTTGTAAATCTTGATTGTCAGCTTGATTGTATTGGAAGTTGTCGAAATTGACAGTACATATTTCTGTGTTTGTGTATGACGGGTCTAATGGAGAATATTAACTAAGGGAGAAGAGCCATTCTGCATTAGTGGTATTATGCAAAATCTGGGAGTCTAAAATAAATAAAAGAAGGAAGAAGCCTGTTAGAAATCACCTCCTCCCTTTTCTCCTTCCCTCATACTTCCTTCCTTTCCACATCCTGGCCACCACGAGGTGAATAACTTAACCTTACCTTGTCTTACAAGCAATATGTCTTGCTTACAGAGAGGCAGAAATACTGGGAGCCAAAAAAAAAAATTCTTTGCTGCCTTAAGTAGTTCAGTAAGTATTTTCCCAAGTGAACTGGAAGCGTAACTGATATACTGTTTCTCCAGTGTTGAGGGAATATTTTATAAGAATTAAAAGTCACTCTCCCGAATGTGAGGCCTGAAGCAGACACCCTCTTGGTCTGCTTCTGGGGGCACCGGATCCCTCCTGACCCATCCTTGAGGGTGCAAGGAACCCAGAGCAGTAGAGAATTGTATATTGCAGAATGCACAGCCTTGGTGTATCTACTCATCAAGCAAAACGAGCGGACCTATTCAAATCTCCGGTGTCTAGGAGTTCCATCTGGATGCAGTGAGGACACAGCATCGGAGGCTTATCAATTTGCTCTTCCCCCCACCTCTCTTCTGATGTCTCGACGCCCGTAATCAGCTTGAAGAAGTTAAAGAGTCGGTGCCCCTATTCCCTGGACTTGGGGACTAAGGTGGTTAATATGGGGCTGTCTCTCTGGGGAACAGCAGTGATTTTGTTGAAACAGGAAGGATTAGCTAGGATTTATGGAAAAGCCATAACCTATTGGTAGAAATCTGTATAATTTAGTATCAAGATGAAATTATAATTTCTTAAATGGTACAAAATTCACTTGGATTTCAAATTTAAGGTTTTTGTTGGTATAAGCTTCTCATCAATATGAAAGAGAAATGAATATAGATACTCTCATGGGCATTGTGCCTGTATAACACATTTAGAAATACAAGACTTAGACCCAGTCCTTCTTTAAATTTTTTAACTGACTTGGGATGACTAGCCTGTGAGTTAAGGGACTATAGCAAATTCATGACTTTGAATTCATTGTTAGGGTGTTTTCTATATTTCATTTAGAAATAGCTGAGAGAAGATAACAGACATCAGTCCAGGTTACCTTACATGGATAGTTGGATTTCAAAACATCAGAAATCCATAGAATTGATGTCACAAATATTTCTATATTAATGTTCATTTTGATTAGAGACCTGTCTGCTCCTGACAGCTTCCTGTCTTGGATTCTAAGAAGAAATTGAGCATCATTGGAGTTACTCCTGTTGTGGTGAGACAGCCACTAGGCAAGAATTGCCTCTCTCCATCTACAGAAAAGGACACACTTGCAGAATAGTTGACTGATTATATCTGCCTAGACAGAGTAACCAGCCCTTAATAATGCTGCAGCACTAAAGTCTGTCAGATGAGTTTGGGCCAGAAGGCTGAAGATTTGATGCTCCAACGTTCGGTAGTATAGGGGTTGTCCAGGTGTTCAGCGGTCTCTATAAATTGGCTAAGTTTTAGAAGCTATGCTTATTGCTTCCCATAAATTCAGTTAATTTAGTCATTCTGGATTTCTGACGGTGTTGAAGACCTATAGACTCATAGCCAATCCAGGCTATCTACCTTGAGAGAAAAGATCTGAGTGGAGGGTTCTCAGCTGACATTCATTCTAAAGCCAAGAAAGAGCCAGGTTCAAAACTAAGTGTTCTAGTCAAGAGAGATGGCAGAGGTTGTGGCTAGTCAACAAAAGGAGGGACTGGGTATTAAGATTATCTTGTACCTCACTGGTATAAATAGGAATAATTGTGCTCTAATTGTATTCTGAGAGAAAAGCTTTATTTTAACATGAAGGGTAATATGTAGGAGGAGCTAAGGGGAAAGGAGCACCGAGAGAAAAAGATGGAGTAAGGAGAGGAGAAGATGAAGTAGATGAGAAGCTCGGTAATGAGAGAGAAAAAGAGAGAGAAAGAGAGAGGGAGCATGGAGGCAGACGTTCACGTTTCTCCACTAGTCAAAGATAGTTTACATAGCTAGGTTGGGTATTAGGTTACACTTCTGATTGAGCATTACCATACTTACAAAGCCCTTGATTAACATTTAAAAAATTGTATAAAAGCCAAATGGGAAAGGGGGACACGGGATAGTTGTTTTCTGGGGAAGGGAAATGGGGAAAGGGATTGGCATCTGAAATGTAAATAAAATATCCAGTAAAAAAATTGAAAAAAAATAAATAACATAAAAAAAAAGAATTAAAAGTCATCAAAACACCTAAGATTAGAAAATAAGCAACCCAATCAGAAGCATGCAAGGAAAAGTATCAAGAGCATAAATATTTACAGTGTAAAATTTAACCCTAAAAATAATGAATTTTAAAATTTTGCTGAAGATAATGATGAGAAGAATAAAAAGGCATAGTCAAGAATCAAAGTAATTAACTCAAAGCTCCAGATGGCCTTTTGCAATAGGAGAACAGAAATCAATAATTTTGGCTGAACTAAATGCTTATATTCTGTTTAGATATCTGATTTTTCCCTCTCAGTCTACTTGACTCATCGCATTCCTTATTACTAAAATTAAACATTCTAAATAAAATGAGAAGTTATAGCTGTTTGTTTTAAACATTTGTATTTTAACTACAGATTCTATTTTAATCAAGCAAACTCATAAAAACCTGAGATTTTTATCTTGAAGACCAATTCAATACCAAAGGCAATTGCCTAAACTACTAATCAGAGTGGATGCAAAATTCAAGTAGAATTTGTAAAAACAGCTGTCATCCTGACTTGTACAAGAAGAGAGCTTCCCTGGTGTGTGCTATAACTAATTTAATATAAATTCTATAGAGTAGTCAGGCCTGAGAGGTACTTACTATATCAGCCTTTGGCTGTCTTATAATCACTTTTCATTATATGTTGGAATTAAACAGTCATAAAGCAAGCACAATTTCATGGCTAACCAGCCAAGATCTGTAGAGAGTGAAAGTAATATAAAATCTTAGAGATTGTGTTATTTTTTAATGCAAATGAGTTTCACCTTCCTTAGCCTTAAGGGAGAGAAATATCCAGGGAATTTTGTGTTAGCAAGAGAGTAGTCAAAATTCATAAATACCAATTTTTTTAAACATGATCCATGCTAATGAAATATGAGCTTATGTAATCCAGAACAAGAATTTGCATGTGTGTCAAGGATATATGGTTTCTAGGCATTTTAACTTCCTACAGTTATTAATAACTACATGGTTATTCACCCAACATATATAAAGCAATTAGACTATGTCAGTACTTTTACTTATAAAAACCCCTATAAATCCAAATGACCATATCTATATTATGATATGCATATTCCAAGCAAAATTAACTTTCTTACTGCATTTTAAATATTAAAAAGCCCCATAGAAATGTTTTATATGCAGATATCACGGCTTCCCACTTTGTGGAGGGAAATGAGAAATTGTAGAAAGTTTGAGAATTACATAAGACAAAAAGATATCTAGATATTTGTAATTTAGGACAGTGTTTTCATATGTTAAAAATGTGTTCATCACATGATTTATTTTGGCAATGACTAAAGATTTCTTTTTGTTTTTAAGTGGGATAAATGTCATTCTGTAAGCCAAATAAAATATGATCAAAGATATTTGTTTATTCATACATGTGGTGCATGCATGTGTACTCCAAGGGTTAATGCCCTCAGAGATCAGAAGAGGTCATCAGATTCATTGTAGCTGCAGTTACAGCTGTTGCTGAGGTGCCTGATATGAATACAAAAGCGTTAGGTGCTCTGAAATACTCAACTTGACTTTTAGTCTTTAGCGTGAATTAGTCCCTAATATTTCATTTCAAATAGGAGATGAGTCTATAACTACAGATAACCCTATCTGTTTACATCTGAGAACAAAGTTCCACATGTAAAGGAATCAACTTGATTAATCCATACAAAGTACTATCTTCCTGAAACACTGTTATTTTATGACTTGCAGCATAATGTAGGATATTTTAAGTTATACTTAAATGGATAACAGTTGAAAGGGACTGAAAATATAGCTAGGTAGGGACACTTACTCTCAGGACTAGAAACCTTAATTTGATCCCAAGGACTTACACAGTAGAGAATAAGACCAATTTCTTCTACAAGTTGTCCTCTGATTACCACAGGTATGCCCTGAATGTACTTCTTCACACATTCTCAAATGAATACAAATTAATTAATTAGCTAATTAATAAAATGTATTAAGATTTATAAAAGCCAATAGCTAATGTCTATTAAAGCTTTCTCAGTTCTATATTATATCAATATGTGATTAACAATTAACAAAAGCTCTACAAAGAGATTGCATCAATATTTTTACTAATTTCATATAAAATGAACATTACAAAACAAATAAAATTTTTTCACAAAATATTTAAGATATATTTTATAATTAATGGGTTGATTATTAAGAGTGAAAATTATTTTTAAGTGGCTTCAAAGTCAAGTGTGTTGTTTAATTTATGATCCCTTTTAAATGTTTGTAAAAATTATGACTTTTAAAAACAAGAAGATGGTTAGAGCAAATATTTTATTGAGGTTTTGAGTTCATACTGTATATTTTGATTATATTTACTAATTCTCACAAACCCCACTGAATACATCCTTATTTCCAATCCTGAAATTTTCTGCCTCCTTTCAAGTCCACAGAGTCAAATTAGTGTTTCTTTTACACTATTTTAACATGTGAGCATCAAATTGAGCCCGGACTATCTACCAGGAGCCCCATTCTTAAAGGAAACTGACTTCTCCCAGCAACTATTAATTACCCATAGTTCTCCAGTCATGGGTGGAACTTCATGCCTATCTATCTTATTTGTACTCGGATTTTGTATAGCCTTAACCTGTAAGATAGCTTGTGGATACTATCGTTTTTTTCTGCATTTCTATGGGTAACTTCCCCATTGTATCTGAAAAAAAAAAGCCTCTGACTTTTAAAATCTTTATACCTCCAGTTTTACAATGAGAAACAGTGTTAGCAGTAATCTGGATGTCTCATTTAGAGCTGAATATTTCAGTTTCTCATTCTTTTAATCTTAGTTGTGAGCCTTTGTATTAAACACTATCCACTGCAAGAAAAGAAGCTTCTACAGTGAGGATTAGAGGATATATTAATCAATGGGTACACTGATAAACTATAGAAGTTAGTTCAATGCCATGCCCACATAACAGGATAGTGTTAGCTTCTCCACTAGGGTTTATGACCTGTTTAGCTCTAGGTTCTTGGCTCTGATAACAGTGCCATATATGGCTTCCATCTTGTGGAGCTGAACTTAAAAGTGTTCATAAAGTATGTGGTTACAACCATAATATTCATAACATTATCATCCTTTTCGACATATCTTGCCATACTGGTCATTGTTGTGCTTTGTGGGAGTAATGTATTATTTTCTCTGATAGTATTCAAAGCACCTTCTAAAACAATGAAAGCTAGCATGTAAAAATGAAGTTCCCCAGCCAGTAGTAGCTTGAGTTCGCCATGCTCCACGATTCAAGTATGTGCCATCTTCCTGAATAATGTCAACTTCTGGAGGGGGTCAAAAACATTGGCTATAACCTGCAATGTTTACAGGCCAAATGGGACTCCAATGGGTACCACTTTATAAGAGGTAATTCATTCCTGGAACTAGATTATTGCTCTTCAGGGTCTAGTGGGAACATTGTCTTCCCATTATAGTTAATATGATTTTAATTCTTTTTATATACACATGGATATATTTTAGTAGGTGTTGTCAATATTTGTTTATCATAAAACTTTGAAATGTTTTTATTTTAATTATCCTTACACAGATTTCTTCTACACCATGCTTTCCCATTCCACATACCATATAAAGATTCTTGTGCCATTATCACTCTATAAAATCTTTTTAAAGATTTATTTTATTGTTTTAGGTATATGTGTATACTGTCACTCTCTTCAAACACACCAGAAGAGGGTATCATATCCATTATAGATGGTTCTGAGCTACAATGTGGTTGGTGGGAATTGAACTCAAGACCTCTGGAAGAGCAGTCAGTGCTCTTAATCTCTGAGCCGTCTCTCTAGCAACCCTACTCCTTTACAAACTTTATACCACTGTTTTGTTCTATCTCCAGTCTCTTGAACCACTCCCCATTGCCACAGCACCTTCCAATATTTCTCACCTTTAAGTAAATTTTCCATATCAAGTGCTCATGCTGAAGATTCAACACTAACAACCAGATATTAGAGGAAGCATGTTTGTTTTCTGAGTCTTGTTTGCTTCATCTTTCTACAAAAACAGATTATATTTTTGCTCATGTCAAGGTAAAATTATTATTTTTTATGATAAAATTTTTCAGAATGTTTAATAGATTATGAGCAAGAATATGTTTCTGGGAAATAAATAGATTCTGTGGAGTTTACAAAAATAACTTGAATACAGATACCCTTTCATAATGGATAACCTTTCCATGAATTATTATTTTGTAGATTTTCCATTCTAGTAATTAATAATGATGGCGATGTTTTACTGATTATGTTCATTTATAGCCTGCATAAGTATTAACAATGAATATTTACTGGGTAGGTGGTCAATTGATTAAAATAAAAGGCGACAAAAGGGCACACTGGACATTTTTCCAGAGTTTGTTTCACTTTCCATTCTTGCCTTCCTTACCATCCTATAATACAGACCATGAGCTGGCTGTGCTCTTGGAAATCCTATAGACTGAAATCTCAGCTGCCTCTGGAAGGGCTCAATCACATTCAGTACCAATATAGACTCTGTTGCTGTGGTGTCGACATGGATAGATCATCTGTTCCTTGTATTTTTAGCTGAATTCATACTCAGCTAAAAATTTATTTGTTTTATACGCTTGCTTTGTGCTAGACACAAAGCATACATGTCTTTCCAAAATTAATATGATCTCTATAATCTCCTATGTGCCAAATTTAGAAGTAGCCCTTAGCAACCATTTGGATGGTGAGTGCAGATCTATGACTGGGGCTAGTGCTGCAATAAAACAGGCTCCAGAAACAACATGTCCTTTTGATTATGTGAAAATACACATAAAAAAGGCCACTGGTGAACATGAAAGTAAGGACTCTCCAAACAGTATACACATTGGCAACCTTGTTTTGAATTTCCCACACACCAGGACTGTGAAACACAAATTTCAGGAATTTGTTTAATTGTGTGTGTGTGTGTGTGTGTGTGTGTGTGTGTGAGGGTATGTGTGTGTTTGTGTCAGCGGTATGTGTGATATGTATTAATGTGTTTCTGTATGTGTGTATGTGTCT
>JANHMN010000010.1:60964205-60985525 GCA_030674055.1 Rhabdomys pumilio | reverse complement strand
TCTCTCTCTTTTCTGTCCTTCATATATGAGACACAATATTATTTAAATTAGACCAATTAATAACTACACCGGCCTCTAATCTTTCAACTTGGAAGAAAATTAATCATCTTTCACTTGGAATCAAGTCTACAAATGATTAAATGCAGTGAAGTGTGCTTACAGAAAGCTGAAACAGGCCAACAGCTCAGTTTCTTATCCTCTTACAAAGCCAAGTTGTAAATGCAAAGAAAAAGTTTTCAGAAGAAATTGAAAGTGCTACTCCAGTGAGCACATGAGTGATAAGGAAGCACAGCAGCTTTATTGCTGATATGGAGAAAGTTTCAAATGGTCTGAGTAGAATATCAAACAAGCCAGGCATTCCCCCTTAGTCACAAACTTAATACAGATCATTCTGAAGAGTCTCTTTCACATAAGGCTGAGGTTGAGCATAATGCAGAAAATATTTGAAATAAGGACAATTTAGCTTATTAGGATTCAGAAAGAATCTACTTGTATAACTATGACTTTGTACTAAAACGTGAATTCAGGTATGTTGACTTGAAGCATTTACTACTTCCTTCAGGATTACCTGCTCTATTTGATGTCTTTTGTGCTTCTATAGCAGATTGATTTTATTCCTATTTTCATGACATCGGGAGTTTGAAAATGATTTCACTTTATTTTTCAGGCATAACCGTTTTCTTAATACTAGCCCCATGAATACATTCTAGTGCCTTTTAAATTTTCTTTTGTATTTAAATGTTACTAATTTTAGGTATACGTCTATTTTTTTTTCTTGGTTATATTTATTCTCACCATAGTTTTTCTTTGGACGCTTGTGAATGAACTGTTTTCTGAACACTTTTTCACCATGTTTATTGTTGGTATATAATAGAGGCAACCTAACTTTTGAATATTAACTTTATATCCTCATATTTTACTGAAACTGTTTATCAGTTTTAACAGTTGTTCAGTGGAGTTTTAAGACTCCTTTGTCTAGAAGCAAATCATCAGCAAACAAAGATACTTCGACTTGTTCTCTTCCTATGTTTATCCCTTATTCTGTTCTAGACTTGCTGCTCCAATAGGACTTTGAATCCATTGAGTAAGAATAGAGAAAAGGGTCATCACTCTCTTGTTCTTCATTTGAGTTGAAATATAAAATGAGCTTCATCATGGCACCTTCATGCAAATGTATACTACACTTTTCCCTGTGTTCCTGCTCACTGTTCACTTTCTCCTACAACTTAATCTATTTTTCCCAATATTTAGCTTCTCTTCTTGCTTTCTTATTGCACATATTCCATCACCCTATGTATTTTCCACATGCATATCTTTTATGTAGAAGTATATTACTTTCTAGTTCTTTTTTAGATAATTTAGCATGAAATAAAATTGTATTTTACCAAAAAACTTTTCTGTACTTATTGTGAAGATCTTGTGAATTCTGTCTTTGACTCCACGTACATTAGGTGCTATATTTTTTAATTTGTAGATTTAAAACTTTGGAAAGAATGTCAATGAGTGATGAGTAAGCTTTCTGATGTGTTCTTAGTTTAGGTATCAAATTTTAGGTCTTTTAATTTTCAAGAAAATTGGACTCCAATACCTTTTTATTATACCTTCATATGACTTTGGTATCAGGGTAATATTATATTTGCAAGTATAAATTCATGTGTATTTGCTCTTTCTACTTTATCAAATAGTTAGAAAAACATTATGATATGGTAGATTCATTGCATAATGCTTCTTGCCTTAGGTAGTTCAGATTTAGTAGATGTTTTATTACTGCTTTAAATTTGTTGCTTGCTATAGATATGTTTACGTATTTTATATTATATTTTGGTTTAATTTGGTGTTCACTTGCATCTAGTAATTCATCTATTGGTTTCAGATTTTCCAGTTTATTTAAGTATAAATTTTCAAATACAAGCTAATGATTTTCTGAGTTTATTGTTTACTATAATTACTATCAATTATAATGTCTCAATTTTCACTCTTATCTATTAATTTAGGTCTTCTTTGCTTTGATAAATAGAGCTAAGGGATTTTCAACTTTTTTCATCTTTTAGAGAAACATACTTTTTTATTATTGTTTTTCTGTGTTTTTTCCACTTCCACTTCTTCAACTTTTTCTTTAATAGTATCATACCTCTTCTTATACTGAATTTTGGAGTTAGCCAATTGTTGTTTTTTCAGTGATTCAAGGAAGATAAGACTCATTAAAGAAAGATATTCTGTGATTTTTTAAATTAAGAATAGAAGAAGACAGTCCTTCTGGAAATACTAATCTGAAATGGCAGAAAGGTCCTGGGTATTAAGTAAATCTGAAGGAAGAAGAAAGACAATAAAGTTGCTTGTGATGTGAAATATGTCATTAGTCACATTAATCCTTACAAAGTCATCTGAAAATATTGTTTCCTAAGAGCTTAAATAGCTATTTGTCTGGTATTAGCCTGTATCTTGGATTTGATGGAAAAGCTGAACTGAATCCTCCTCCTCATTTTTGATTCTCATCAGTGATAGTTTATAAAATAATTTTTCACTTGCTATTTAATTTTCTCATTTAGGAATTTAAAGAATGACAATCAGTATTGTCTTGCCAAACACTAGATTGCTTTTCACTAAAAGCAGTCTATGTCATCATGCTGCTGAGTGGATGATTCAATCTGGAAACAAAATTCTAGAGGCTTATTAAGAATCCTTTATTCCAAATGATTTTTTAATCATCTTATTTAATGAAAATATAATTGTTTCAATCAGGGAAGCACTAGTATTAATTTAGACTTTACTGTGAACCTAATATCTTATATACTAATGTATTCTTGAAATTTTCACAATCTCTTTAACAGACATACACTAGAGTATCCTTGTTCTCTAAATATGAAAACAATGTACACGTGATATAGTGAGTCTTCTGTGCCACATATAGAATTATACAAAATTTGATAAGCAAAATCACTTTATGAATTTTAAATTCATTAAATTTTTAAAATGTTTTAAAGTTATGTACAAAAATAGTGTGTAGATTTTTATTAATCCTCATCTAAGTTAGACAGTAATATTAATTATCTAGGTGCATAATTCTAAAATCAGAGAATTACACTGGCACATGGCAATTAACCAATCCTCAGGATGTATTTATCTTTTTCTCCATGTCCACAGTAGGACCAACATCTACATGCTCACATGCTTGTAGCATTTTGTGATTATTGTATGTATTTACTCCTTTACCCATACAAAAGAGAAGATAATGGTTACATCACAATAAAGAGACTCTTTCTGCTTACCTTCTTGCATTACACACAAACACATAAATACATCACACACACACACACACACACACACACACACACAGACAGACAGACACACATACACACACCTAGATGTCTCTTTATGTAGTGATAGTTCATTTATTCTTAATTTCTGTGGCTCTGTCTTGTTAGGAATATTATTTCATTAAAATTCTATAACATGAAAACTTTGAGTATTGATGCTTTTTGCACATAAAAAGGTTTGGGAGGTTCATCCAGACTAGAAATGTATCAAAGTTTACCTTTTCTTCAGTTGATTTTCTTATTTTCTTCTCCCTTCCTCCCTTCTTCTCTTCCCTCCCTCCTTTTCTCCCTCCCTTCCTTTCTTCTCTCCCTCCATCCTTTCCTTTTCTCTCTTCTCTTTTTCTTTCTTTTTTTCTTTTTCTCCTTCCTTCCTTCCTTCCTTCCTTCCTTTCTTTCTTTTCTTCATCTTTCAGTTTTATTTTTCTCTTTATTTATTTCATATTGGATAATATTACTGCATTATTTTGAAGCAGTAGTGCAACGAAGCAACAGCATAACAGTAAAATAAGAGTTTTCTCTCCTCTTCATATAAAAACCTGAGTAACTTATAATGTTTTGCTATTGGCTTAACAGATTTCTTGAACTTCCATTTGGAAATGTTTTTATTTTAAATACAAATTGAATTCTTTGCCTACAAGAAAGTAATTGCTAAGTTATAGGGAGACTTCTTACTTTATTTTATCAAGAAAACCCACCATTTTTTCAATATATACATATACATATACATATATATATATATATATCTTATTAGAGAAACTTAGTTAATATATATAAGCATGTGACCATATGTTTATATATTTTTTAAATTTATCTGCTCTTATATATATTTCACTATAATTTCACATGGCATTTTACTACTTCTGAAAGTTAATTCTAATGAATAACTGTTCATATATGATTGGTATAATGCACAGTGAACTTTATGATTTAATGTGATTTGTTGAAAACCGGATCATTTGTTAAGGGTTGTGATAAATATGAGACATGCATTACTCTATGTAAGATATGTCATAATCGAATAGGATCTGTGGTTTAGGGAGTGTCATCAAAAGAAAATTCAGTCCAGTATGTTGAAAGATGAGATTTGTGTTTGCTGAATTAAGTGCTACAGTACAGCTAAATTAATATGTCATGGGCTACAATGCAGAAATAAACCCATTCAAAAGATATTAAGAGCAACGAACCAGACTGTGTTCCAACTCTAATAAAACTCATCAGATCTATCAACCATATCCACTTGGCAGGCCAGTACTTACATTTATAGTGGTTTAGGCATCTGAAGATTAGAGTAGACATAAAAATCTTGACCTAATTTTTTATGTGAATGCATACCATTGTCACAGTGTGTATTCATTATTCTTACTTTCAGACAAATACTAACATGAATGTTTCAAACTTGTGCTGACAGTGATCTAGCAACTCATTTGTTATAGATCTGATCCAGATTATGCTCAAAAGCTTGTCATATCTTATTGACTTTACTGTTTAAAGACAAATGCTACATTAGGAAGTAATTCTGAAGACAAATAATTTGGTTTTGAGAGTTTTGAAGCTGTAGCATGTTTTTGTATATGAACACAAAGATAAGTTGTTCAAATTTAACTTAAGTATCTGAAAAATTCTCATGATGCTGATTTGTTTCATGAAAGTAGATTTTTATGGAAATCTTGTACACTACACTAAACACAAACTGAGGGAGTTATAAGTTTTCAAAATCTTATTAAGATTCTGTTAGCAATTTTATATTATGTCCCTGTGGAGATTGTGTTAATATAGAAACAGTATTCATATCTGATATTTTATCATGGATTTATTAGTTGTTTTAGTTGATACAATAGTGGAATATTTGAAGACATAATTCTTTATTTTTCCTCTCTTTTTTTATCTTTTTCTGTTTCTTTTTTCTTTCCTTTTTTGAAAAAAAAGAGGATATTATTTTCTGCCTTTGATTTTATCTAAAATATGTAATTCTAATAATAAATTCAATATCTCTGAGGAAAAAATCAGAAGTCTGTTCCAAAACATTATTATCATTAAAATATTAAGGAGGATTTTCCCATAATATTTAAAATCAATATAACTTTTCCTATTAGTGACATGCTGGATTCTATCAAACAAATCTATCATTTATTGTTGTAATTTTTCTACCTGTGAATTCTCTAATATGAGCTGTACTTCCTTTCAAGTCCTTTGGAGAGCTACCTCTCTCTTCCACACTGTTAAAATGACTCTGTTGCCAATTATTCAGAGACATATCTTTTAGAGGAAAGTACATTATTTTTAACCAAAGGGCTAAGTCCTGCTGTTTTAATAAATATTACTACTCTTCATTTAATGCTACAAGGGGAGATTATTGTAAATAGAAGCTGTTTATATCTACATAAAATAATTTATAAACTCGTGACTTATTGCTCTGGAAACACTTCAAAGCAGCAGTGCATCTGGCATGTGAAGATGATGAAGCATTAGTCAAATAAAACCTTGCCTTGCAGACATTAATGGATGCAACTGACACAGCTATGGTTTTAAAACATGAATCTATTTTCAATTTTAAATACTTTGCTGGAACTAAGGCACTGAGCAAATGTGCGCACAACCTGCCAGAGATTCATTGAAATATCTTTCTCTCTTTTTTTTTGTTTTAACTAGAATCTCATTCAGTTTTGCAGCCTAACCTGAACCTCACTATGTAGCCCAGGCTAGTGTGCAGCTCATAGCAGTCCACCTGCCTCAGCATTCTGTATGTTTACAAATGTGAGAAACTTGTCTTGACTTTGAAATTTTATTTTTCAACACACCGAATACTAAAACATGTTTTCAAACTTGTGGGTTTTTTTTTTTTTTACAGACTTGTAGAGAATCAGAAATCTGATTTTTTTTCAATGTATTCATTCATATAACTATGGTTTTTCAAATTAAAAAAATACAGAATAAAAGTTTTATTTGAATACTACCGAACTTTATTCCAATGTCATTTTCATCACTGATGAAATATTTCAGGGCACAGTGAAATATATGCTCCCAAACTATAGTGCCCTACTTCCATAAGCATTCCTCATGCCCATGTCAGGAGCTCAGACTCTAAGCATGCTTGACAACAGACCAGGAAGTAGCTTTAAAATGTAAACAGCGGTTTTATCAATGTAAATGGCAGTACTTTCCTCTTAATTTTTTTGTCATTGCTTGTCATTTGTCTCTTCAAAACTTACAGGCTACCAAAGAGGCTTTCTCAAAAGAAATGTTAAAGAAAATATTGTTATAAAGTAAAGTATGAAGATCAAAGTGTGGGTGCTTCAGTTTTTCTTAGAAGGGAGAACAAAATGCTCACAGGGGGAAATACGGAGACAAAGTGTTGGACCCTAAGATCCAAACCAGGGGATGTGCTCCCACAGAAACAGTCATGGACAGGGGGTTTGATACAAAAGCAAGAGGTTTAATGGATTCCAGTGCACTGGGGTTCCCCCACATGCAGGCTAGAGGAACCCCAAGCCAAAACTAAGGGCATTTTTTATACCATATTTTCACAGGTTATAAGGGCAGTTTTACAATCATCTCTCAGACAAAGGCTGATCTTAAATGGCTGTTTCCATGCCTGGTTCTCAGGCAACTCATATTTACACTTTATCTTGTGACAATGAATGTTAGCTAACTCTATCTTGTCCTAGCTCCTGTTTACCCAGGTTTATTGAGTTAAGGGCCCAGCTTCTTGATAGCCTCTCATCTTAGGCCCTTCTCTTGGAATATATGTGTAAGTCTTTGGAATGTGCTTCTCCTGGATCATGTAACTGGATAAGTTAATTTTTAAGTTTATGTTGGGACCTGAGATTCTTTCAAATGTGTGATGCAGAGACTGAAGGAAAGGCCATCCAGAGAATGCCCCACATGGGAATCCATCAAGTATACAATCACCAAACCCAGACACTATTGTGAACACAGGGAAGTGCTTGCTGTCTAGAGCCTGATATGGCAGTCTCCTGAGAGGATCTGCCAGACCCTGACAAATACAGAGGTGGATGCTTGCAGCCAACTGTAGGACCGTGAAAGGACAGCATGGCTTCTGGTCAAGCACCAGCTAGGAATCACTGGAGACCCTGCAGGGTTCCTGGCAAGAGACAGAGGACATTTCAGCACGCTCCCAGACTGTAGGCTTCTGACAAGAGGCCACAGGCCTCCATAAACCTGTACCTTTCAGTCACGTAGGAGCCCCTCCACAGGTAAAAGGCATGACTGCAGGCTGCAGAGCCTCAACACAGATCTCCATATTAATGAGATACCTAAAGGCCAGAGGGGCATAGCCAATTAACCATTCCCAGACCTTCCTCCTTACAAAAGGTATTTAACCTCAGACTCACCCTGAAAATACCAGTGTATAGTTTCATCCATTCTCTACCATGACAATAAATATCTTAAGAGCATAGCCTATTTCTCTTCTTTGGAACCTGCCATGGAAAACAGTGGAGAAGGTTTTCAACTACCGAGCCAGCCATCGTCTAATCTCCTGCTGATGACCTCTACATTCTCAGCCACAGAGGCCCAGCAACCCAAGCAAGCAAGCCAAGCCAGCCGCAACCAAGACACTAATCCCTCAAGGACAAAGCTGGAGCTCATCTCTCCTCCTCTCCCCTTCAGCAGCAGGCTACCAGCCTGTATTCTCCCACTTTGTTCTTGGCCCTTTGGTGGTTCCCCGTTAGTGCCTGAGAGCCCAAGGGCCTGAGAACCAACTGGTTCCTGGCTGCCTTTTGGCCTGGGGACACACAACCCAAGAGCTCTGGCTTCCTGCGAGACCTCAGACTGTGCTCTTCCACCCCTAGCAGAGTTTCATGGCTTTGCATAGCCCTGCATCTGCCCAGAGCCAGTGTGGAGTGAACACAGTCAAATTCCCACTCCTCTGTCCCTATGAAAGGCCTTAGCCACCTGAAGAGACAGAGGCAGGACCCACAATTCAACCCAACAATGGACCTGTGCACACTACAACCCAACAGCCAACCACTGGACTAAGCACAGGGACCCCAATGGATGAGTTAGAGAAAGGATTGAAGGCGCTGAAGGGGTTTGCAACCCATAGGATGAACAGCAATATCCACCAGCCAGACCCCCTAGAGCTCCCAGGGACTAAACTAGCAACCAAGGAGTACACATGGAGGAACCAGTGACTCCAGCTGCATATGTAGCAGAGAATGGCCTTGTCAGTCATCAATGGGAGGAGAGGCCCTTTGTCCTGTAATGGCTTGATACCCCAGTGTAGGGAATGCCCGGGCAGGGAGCCAGGAGTGGGTGGGTGGGGGGACACCCTCATAGAAGCAGAGGGAGGGGATAGAATAGAAGGTTTCAGGGGAAACCAGGAAAGGGGTTAACATTTGAAATGTACATAAAGAACATATCCAATAAAAACATTTTAAAAAAGAAAACTAATAAAAATATTAGATTGGTACTTTTTCAACTTTATAATATCTCATTTACCCACCATTTAAACTTCAAGAAATTTTGTCTTACAAGAAATTTTAGGAAACTGATGTCAGTTGAGGAGTGATAATCCTCTGTATTTTTCCACTATAAAAGATGCTCAATTACACTGTCAAGAAATTCCTAACCCTTGTGCTGCCTGACACAGGAGGCCAAATCAAAAGACCATGAGTTTAAGGTCATCATGGGATCCATAGTGTGATTTATTAAAGGAAAACAGAAAAGCAATTAAAAACAAACTAGTGCTTCAGTTGTTGTCATCAAAGCCTGTGCAGGACTGGCTAAGTACTATACTGAGAAGTGTATGCATATGCTAAAATGATGTGGAAAGTAAGACATACTACAAAAGGTGAAAGAAAAATTTGACGTGTTGGAAGAGAGTAGAGAGAGAATAGCAGGGAATCGTTGTGTTTTAGGGAAAAGTGGATGAGTTCATAAATTACAAGAAGGAACCCATTGGGTGGCCACTGCCAGGGAGGCCACCAGAGGCAGAACTGGAACTGACTTCCTCTTTCTTCCCAATTTCTTCACACGTTCTAGCTGGTTCAAACTACACAGACACAGTATGCATAAAACTCATACTTTCACTGGCTGTACATGAAAATACAAAGAAAAAGCAAGAGCTGTCCCATTGAGAAACCTCCCAAGAGATGTGTATTTAAATTTATTTCATTATTTACATCCGCCAATTTTATGTATTTGATTATTAATAACACTAAGTATTCACTTAACTATGCTTTTTTTCATTGTTTTGAGTCCACTTAAGAAATTATTTTGTTAGAAACATTTATAATTACACATATATTCACAAAGTACTGAAAAAATGTATACTCAAGCATTCAATTGACAAAAAAAATACATTTTCCATTTTTAAAACATTACATATACTGCTCAGTTGGACCAGTTTGTGATGCTGTGGTGTTAAGAAAATAGTGTATCAATGACACTCTTCAGTGGATTGTGATCATCAGAAGAGCCAAAAATATACCATAAACTTTAACACATAAGTAGATATAAAATGTCAGCCACACACCAGGGCAGGCCACATGTCTAGAAATAAGTGGCTACCATAAAATAGACCCCATGTGCTTTGATTGTTAGTTATTGTTTTGATTCATTGTTTTCTGTCTTGTCATTTGTTTGATTTTAATTTTGTTCCATTTTTTAAAAGAGAGACAGAGAAAGAGAAGGAGGAGATGAGGTTGGGTAGATTGAAAGCTAGGAGGAAAAAATAGGGAGACATCTTTCACGGAGAAAGAAAATCATCAAAACGTACTATGTGAGGAAAACTTAAACAGAGATTAAAAGAGAAATATAACTTCCATAAGGGATAGTACTTTTAAAGCTTAGTAAAGTGATTTATTTCCTAATTTGGTGGAGGATATGACACAGATGTAACACATTAGGATTAGCACTGCAACTTAATAACTAGGGTAGTATCATTGAAACAAATGACAAGACATGTTGCTCATGCTAAAAATGGAGAGTGATAATTGTATTTATTGGCAATACAATTAGCTTTTTGCAAACCCAGTAAGTACAAAAATGACTAGTGTAGCAGGAAATATTCAAAAAGGACAGCTGCTGGCTCCCAGCTCTTCTACCATGTTCCTGCACTAGAGTCTGGTGCCAGCTAGCCACCTCAGTGGCTCAGGCTCAGGGCCCATGAGACAATGGTGTGGCTGCTGCCTCCACCAGCCAGCTCCTGAGGCCTCCACGGCTCTAGGCATGGCACCTGGGTCAACTCAACCACCCCTCAAAGTGGCGGTTTAAGTCCAGACAACAACCACCTTTCTCACTTTCTCACGGTAGGTATCACAATACCCAGTACCGGGTAGAAATAAGACTCTTAATGCTTAAAGTTAACCAAGGGATATATATATCAGCAAATACTCAAATCACAAGATGCCTGAACAATTTAGAAAGTTATTCCAATATTCCTAATCTTTAGATTTCATATCTACCAATTTACTTTATGCCACGTGGCTCCACGTCCACAGCCATTTTGCCTCTCTCCTCTCCCCTCATCTCTCTACCTCTCTCTCTCTCTTTCTCTCTCTCTCTGCCACCTTTAGCTCTGCCTCCCTTTTCCCATCCAGTCACAGGCCTCCTGCTGCAAATAGATTGGTCAGGGAAATTTCTGCTGCAGACTGTTCTGACAAGATATGTTACTGGTGCAATAGTGACATAAAAGTTATAGGAGTAACCAACTATTTTTTGATTGGATTTAAGGGAAATGACATAAGATGAAATTCATTCTTGCTATCATTTCTAAGGGGAACTAATATGGCTAGCTGAGTAATAGAGTGTAGGGGAGAAATTATTACTATTATTACGTTAAATAGACATTGCATTAAACTACCTAGAAACATTAACTTTTATAAACACAGGTTAATGCACCTCTAAACCATCATCAGAGAAGTATGTTTTTGTAATAGTGTAATAGATGGTGATTTTTACAGACACCTAAAACTTGCATAAAATAAGACAGAATTTATTTTTTAGCCATGGATAGAGTAACAGTATCACACATGCAAGCTTTAGGGCTCAGATAACATCACAAAAGAGGGTACAGAAAATTTACAAGACACAGATGATTGATGGATTTAGTTAAATAATGTTTTCTGGACACATTATTGCACATAAACTCAATGTATTTCTGACTGAATGTATAAGCTTGGTAAAAGATTAACTCAGCTAAATACAGCATGAGTATGGTATGGGATCAAGAATCCCACCTCTCATTCTCCTGCTACCTCTCTCCTACCGTCATCAGACCTGAAACTCCTGAACCATACAAGTTAGCTTCCCTTCAACTGTAGGGCCGTGAAAGGAGTCTTGTGGGTTTTTTTGTTTGTTTGTTTGTTTGTTTGTTTTTTGTTTGTTTGTTTTGTTTTGTTTTTGTTTTTTGTGGATTTTTTTGTTTGTTTGTTTTGTTTTGTTTTGTTTTGGTAGAAGCACTGGCTGGAAGTAGCCTGGAGACACTGCAAGGGGGCAGTGGGGTTGTGCACATCCAGACTCAACCATCATCCATCATTCCAATAAAGCCATTTTGGAAACTCACAGACTTTCTTGGGTTATTGGGGCCTGTAGTCTTGCAGTTGTCGTGGAGGACCTCTCTGCATTACAGCCACAAAAACCCACATTCCACCACCCATTTTCTCTGATTACTGAACCCTTTAGGCCAAACCAAGCATCCCTGAGCAGCTTACTAACACCGGGACACTTCATATTCCTGCCATATTTCCACCCACCTTCATCAGAGCTGAGGCTTCTGAACCTACAAATCTTCAGTTCCAAAATCATACAGACATCCAGGTCTGGAACCATACAGCTCAAGGATACAACAGAATATCCAGGGACCAAAACTATCCAGATAGATAAAGGTCCTTGAAAGAACACAATTAACAAAAGTAAGAAAATAAAACACGTTCAAAGCACAGCTACCTCACTACAGGAAGCCTTGGATATTCTAACACAACCAAGACACAAGAAAATGACCTTAAATCCAATCTTCTAAATGTGATAGAGGCCTTTAAAGAGGAAATGAATAAAATCATTTAAAGAAATAAAGACAAATACAATCAAACAGATTGAAGTTTTTTAAAAGGAAACAAATAAATCTCTTAAAGAAATACAGGAAAATACGATTAAATAGGTGAAGAAAAAAAGTGTGCCAAACCTGAAAATGGAAATAAAAACAATAAAGAAAACTCAAACTTATCAGTGGGTTCATGCAATGTGAGTTCTTTTGTGATTGGCTTACCTCACTCAGGATGATGTTTTCTAGTTCCATCCATTTGCCTAAGAATTTCATGAATTTAATAGCTGAGTAGTACTCCATGGTGCAAATGTACGCCGCAAAGCTTAGAATATCCGAGATACAATTCACACACCACATGAAGTTCAAGAAAAAGAAGACCAATGTGTGGATGCTTCAGTCCTTCTTAGAAGAGGGAACAAAATACTTATGGGAGGAAATACAAAGAAAAAGTGTGAAGCAGGGACTGAAGGAAAGGCTATTCAGAGACTGCCCCACCTGGGGATCCATCCCATATACATACACAAAACCCGGACACTATTACAAATGCTAAGACATGCTTGCTGACAGTAGCCTGATATAGCTGTCTCTTGAGAGGCTCTGCCAGAACCTGACAAATATAGAGGCAGATGCTCGCAGCTCAGTCCAAATAATGGACTGAGAAAGGGGTCCCCAATGGAGAAGTTAGAGAAAGGACTGAAGGAGCTGAAGGGGTTTGCAACCTCATGGGAAGAACAGTAGTATCAACTAACCAGACCCCCTTAGAGCTCCCAGGAACTAAACCAGAGTACACATGGAGGGTCCCATGGCTCCAACTGCATATGTAGCAAAGAATGGCCTTGTCATGCATCTATGGAAGGAGAGGCCCTTGGTCATGTGAAGGCTCTGTGCCCCAGTGTAGGGAAATGCCAGGGCAGGGAGGCAGGAATGGGTGGGTGGGATGGTGGGGAGAGCACCCTCATAGAAGCAGTGGTGTTGGGATTGGGGGTTTCTGGAGAGGAACCTGAAAAAGGGAGTAACATTTAAAATGTAAATAAAGAAAATATCCAATAAAAGGGAAAAAAACACAGACTGAGGGAATCCTGGAAATAGAAAACCTAGGGAAGAAACAGAAACAGCAGATGCAAGCATCATCAACACAATATAGGAGATAAAAGAGTAGAAGAGATGATAGAAGAAACTAATACAACAAAGAAAATGTTAAATCTAAAAACTTCCTGACACAAAACATCTAACAAATCCTGAATACCATGAAAAGACCCAACCTAAGAAAAATAGGACTAGAAGAAGGTAAAGAGTTCCAGCTCCAAGGCCCAGAAAACATTCACAACAAAATTATAGAAGAAAACTTTCCCAACCTAAAGAGATGCCTATAATCATACAAGAAGCTTATAAAACACCAGTTATACAAGACTAGAAAAAAATTCTTCGGTCACATTATAATCAAAACACAAATCTACAGAACAAATTAAATCCTCCTGGGAAAAAGACCAGACAGCATCATGTTTTCCTCTGAGAGGCTCCAACAAGCAATTGACTCAGACATATATTAGACACCCACATCAAATAGTGGATGGAACTTGGGAACTCTATGGAATAATAGGAGGAAGGATTGCAGGCCTGAAGTGGATAGGAACTCCACAGGAAAACCAACAGAGTCCACTAACCTGGACTCTTGGGGCTCTTAGATTCTGAACCACCAACCAGACAACATGCACTGGCTGGGCCTAGGCCTCTTTGCACATATGTAGCAGATGTACAGCTTGGTCTTCATGTGGGTCTGGAACAATTTGAATGGAGTCTATCCCAAAAGCTGTTGCCTATATGTGGGGTAAGTTCTTTTAGCTGGGATGCCTTGTCTGACTTCAGTGGGAGAGGAAGTACCTAGCCACACAGAGAATTGAAGTGATCAGGTGGTGGGAGGGATACCCTGGGAGGCTCACACCCTCTCAGAAGAGAAGAGGAAGGGGTGGGAAAGGGTGAGAGAAGGTGACCAGGAGAGGACAGTGAGCTGGATGTAAAGTAAGTAAAAAACTAAAATTAAAAAAGTAAATTAATTACAAAAAAAAATCTCACTCCTAAGGAGGCACTCTTTTCAGTTGATGTCTTCTAGGAAATGGAGGATTTGTTTTCATCAGAAATGTAACCCTGAAATCTGCCTATGTTCTAATAGATAACCGTCATCCATGAATATACAGAGTACACTAAGTTGACTTGTCCAATTTAAAAGAAATATGAACACATAAATTTGAGAGGGAAAGTTAGTGTAGGCAAGACAGGAAGACTTTGCACAGAAAAAAGGAAGGATGTGGATTTTATTGAATATTATATGTGAGAATGTATTCCCAAGGAATTAAAATAAATAATAAAATAGGCATGAACTAACTACAGCATTTAAACGTTAGCAGAAGTTGTTAAAGACAATGCAGAGGCCTTAGGGTTATCTGTTTTCCTTTATACATACTTAGGATTGTCATAAGAGTTTATCTAGAGCTAACTTGTTGTAATATGTTCTCCGAGTTTCTCCTCCATTGTGTAAAGCAGAATAGCATCAGCAAAGAAAATCAAATGCATTCTCTGTGATTTCCCTTCCAGGTTCAGAAGACAGGTTTTCCCTCTTTTTAGTCTAACTTCAGTGTTATCATCTGTGATAATGAGAAGCCACACCAAGGAGATTCAGTACTCTTTTACTTTCAATCTGGCCCTTATTTTGTTTTGATGGAGCAGCTGGTAATTTGAAAAGCAGACACCAGTTAGACAAAGCAAACCAGAATAAATATAGAAGTGACAACTATTTCAACCTTAGTGTTTACTAATTTTCCAGAAATGCTTTGCAGGTTTATAAATTTTAATATGGAGATATTTTTTCTAAGCTTATAAACACATTCCATAATTTATACTGCCAAAGGCTTGAAAAATAGACTGGAAAACAAAATGAAAAGAAATCATCCTGAGAGAAAATAATGCATTTACATATAGCCAAGCAAAAAGCAAAAAAACCGTGTAACCAATTAGTCCAGTTGGCTAATGATCTTTTTGATGAGAGATCTGAATGGTTTCACTGTTAGCTTGGGGCACATAATTTAATATACATTGGACTGAACTTTCTCAATTACACTGACTAATTCCAGCACACAAATATGTACTAAAGATGACTGTATTCTTTGTTCATTATACCTGACTCTGATTTTATACACAATCATATATCAATGATTACTTGTTCTCATTGTGTTTAAAAATGAGCAGAAATATATATATATATTTAATTATAATATACTATATATAGTTATATATAATGTATATATATAATGTATAATATATTATAAGTAGATGATAGATATAGATAGATTACTAATATTTAAAATAGATTATAGATATATCTATAGGTATATAAATGAGATATCTAGTATATATTATAGATATGTAAATTATATATATATATATATAATTATATATTAGTGCTATAGAGAGTATAGGTAAAATGGAGTAAAGCCTCTTATCTATATCTTTCAAAGCTGACTCAAGTTACTTTATCAGTAGGAATGAAGATGGCTCAGTTCACATAATGCAATAAATTATTAGGTGAATTATTAGAATATGAATTATATTTTTTTAGATTTTAAAAATATTCAGTCTCATTATGTGATGTGCAAAAAGTTATATACAATCACTAGAAGAACCAGGGTCAGAATGAAATTCCACACCTTTAAAAACTTTCAAATATTCTAGTTGAGTTTTAATATGAAACTTCTCTAAATTAATCAGAATATATTATAATATAATTATGTAGCAATCCTTTATCCAGAAAGTTCAAATGCAAATAATGCCTCTTTTCTAAGTATTGAGATTGGTTAGGCAAGAGAGTTGCAATTTAATAGGGTATTATGTTCTAACTAATTTATTCAAATTCATGTAATTATTATCTAACTAATTAGCTGGAAACATGACTTGTTCTATTATTCATTAACTGTAAAAATTCCTTCCAGAATAAAAGAGTCCAAGTGAAGAATAAACCATCTAAAGTCTCTACAATAATGTTGATAGAAAGATGATAATTGCTACCAGTAAAATAATAGTCATGTATTTGAAATAATTTTGGTTAAGCCAAAGAATGAAAATGAAAATAGATAGATTGCTACATTGATTACTTATTTAGAAAAAGTTTGGTTGATTAAAAAAAGAGAAAAAGAAAATATATTGTTTTGTGATTATCTTATGCTTATTTTTATCAAAATCATCAAAACCATTTGTCTTTCAATGCTGAGGGATGATTAGATTCACTGAATTAGAACTATTAGGCTCACATTACACTTTGAATTACTACTTTTCTTTCTAAATATATACTAATGGTAATAAAGTTGAAAAATATCATTCAAAAATAAGAACTCATAGCTCAAGGATAGCTATCAATCACTAAGTATTTATTAAACTTATTCAGCACTTTAACAGAAGCAGAGGAGAATGTATCATGCTATTTTCAGTCATTATAAAAGCAGTTCATAGAAACACATTTGAATGGGAAATTTTCTTTCTATTTTTTACTGATATACTTTAAAACCATGGAAAGAGCTACTTGCTGCACATGTACATAGCACATACTTTAACTGTAACCGTGAGTAGGTGAAGTCATTAGCCCACAACCCAGATTGACTGAGAAGCAAAAAGTCAACTGATACCTAGGCAAACAAGTGTGGCCATTCTTTTCCTCTGAACTCAAACTTGCCTGGTGTTCAATCTTGTCATACAAACCTATTCTATGCATCATAAATGATATACAACATAGATCGGGAACTTTTTATTCTGGTCGTTATCATTTAGCCCTGTGTTTAAAGAGAAGTAGTTCTCCAGTAGCTGTAGAGCTCATCCTGATAGTAGAATATACAGTTCCTTATTTGGCTTTCATATTAGCTTCTATTATTCTACTTTTAGAACCATCTGTGGGGCAGGAGATGGATCAGTGTATTAGAACACTGCTCTTGAGGATGATCCAAATACAGCTTACATCTCCCATGCAGGGTGGCTCATGACTGTGTTTTAGGCCTGTTCTCAGGACTCCAACACCCTCTACTGCATTCCATGTATATGCAGTTCAAACATATACAGGAATTAAACTCACACAGGATCACACATGAATAAAGAAAAGTATGAATAAATATTTTAAAAGCAATAACTTCTATAATATGGAAAAATTGCTTAACAATATACATGCCACCTAAATCGTAATGTTTTCTATTTTTATATTCAGAGGCCAATTTTCTTCCATATATCGAGTGTTTTTCTTTAATTCATCAATTTGTGAACATTGAAGTTACAGCTAATCCCAAAGCACCAAAGCTATTAACTTTACAGGTGAGAAATGTAAACCCCACAGAGGCAAATTTTTAAATTCATAAGTAGATACTAGTTAAACTAATGTTAGATTCAGTTTGACAATGGAGCCTCCAGCTTTGCAGACATTTTCTTTCCTTAAAGAAATGACTGTTTTAGGAAATCTATAAATTCACCTAAGCTAGAGCAACAAACAATAAGAACAATAATCTGTGGCTTTTTACATTTATCTCTGTCCAATCTGCAAAGAAGAGGGCTGGATATCAACCCCACCACCTGGGAACACCTTTTCTTTAGTGAGGTCTCAGTTATACCCTCACAGATGGCACTTTGACAGCATACACTGTCAGATATAATCTCATCTAACTCTAGTGTGCAACTCTGCTGTCTTACAAAGCTGTTCTCACCTCAGCTGGGCTCACCTTTCACCAGTTCATTATGGAAGTCATTAGGTTTCTATCCTGTCATTTATTACCTCCTAGAGACAAGCCCAGAGGAACTAATTTTCAGTCAATTTTAGTTCATCATTCTAAGGCTGTGTTTTGGTGTCCTACCATTAGTTGTTTTTTATGTTTGAATGATGTATTAATAATGTCATCTCTTTTTTTTTTTTTTTTTTTTTGAAACGAGGTATAACAAAGAAATATACAGAGTTCCTACTTAACAAAAAATATTAGTTTGGAGAGCTGGTTTCTGTTTTGAAAGCTTTCATTTTGCTTTGGAAATGGAAGCCAAGTTTCTCCTAGCTCGTCGCTGGCTCACCTGATGCTAACTAGCTTCGTTAATATAATTTATTTTTCTTTGAGTTTTATGCATCTGCTTGTATCAATTCTTATAACAATTTACATTATTTTTTGCACAAGCAAATGTAAATATGCTTCTTTAAGCTAAAAGTCAATGCTTTTATTAAATTATTATATCTGTTTACATTCCAAAAGTCACCATTCTTCCCAGTCCCAGCTCCCCGAGTTCTTCACCATCACCCTCTCTACCTCTGAGAGGGTCCTCCCCCACCTGTCCACCCACCTCCAACTTATGCCCACCATCATCCTTCTTCCATGGGGCATCAAGTTTCCACAGGATTAAGAGCATCCTTTCCGAGTGAGACCATACAAGGCAGTCCTCTGCTACACATGTGCCCAGGGTCATGAACCAACCCATGTATGCTCCTTGGTTTTTGGCTTACTCTGGGAGCTCTGAAGAGTTGAGATTAGTTGACACAGTTGTTCTTCCTATAGGTTTCAATCAGCTTCTGTTCCTTCAGTTCTTCCTCTAACTCTTCCATATTGGTCCCTGACCTCAATTCGATAGTTGGCTGAAAGCATCTGCACATGTCTCACTCAGTTGCTGGTAGAGACTCTCCAAGAGTAGAACAGAAACTGAAGGAAAGGCCATCCAGAGACTGCTCTGCCTGAGGATCTGTTTCATATGCAGACACAAAACCCAGACACTATGGCTGATGCCAGGAAGTGCTTGTAGACAGGAGCCTGATAAAGTTGTCTCCTGAGGGGCTCTGCAAGAGCCTGACCAATGCAAATGCTGATGCTTCTAGCCAGCCATTGAACTGAGCATGAAGATCCAAGTGGAAGAGGTAGGGGAAGGCCTGAAGGAGCAGAAGGGGCTTGCAACCCCATAGGAAGAACAATTGTATCAACCAACCAGATAACCCAGAGCTCCCAAGGACTAAACCACCAACCAAAGAGTACACATGGAGGGACCCATGACTCCAGCTGTATATGTAGCAGAGGATTGCTTTATATTTTTTTTTAATTTTTTTATTTATTAATGGGAGAAGAGGCCCTTGGTCCTGTGAAAATTTAACTTCTTATGTATAGACATAAACTATTATGGGCAACACCACAATTCTATTTATTTACTCTATCAATCCATCTATCTATCTATCTATCTATCTACCTACCTATCTATCTAAAGTTTATTTTGCGTGTGTATGTGTGGTGATTGCATTCATACCATAGTGTACCAGTGGAGGGTCAGAGGACAACATGGAGGATTTAGTTCTCTCCTTCCAATTGTGGATCCTTGGCATTGAAATCTGGACATTGGTCCTAGTAACAGATAGGTTTTCCTGCCAAATCACTTCATTAGCATGACATAGGGCATTTCACAATGACTATTTTCAGTACTTCTTTTCATGTACTTAATCATTTTAAAGTTTCTTGAAATTTTATTGCATACAACTATTACCATGCAGAATTCATTTCTCACAAATTATAAGAGACATACATAATAAAGATAAATGAAAGCAGCTAAATACTAAAGAAGTAACTGTGAATTGATAGTTATGTATGAATAGGACTAAAGATGGGTAATTAAGGATTACAATGTATGAGTGCAGCCTGTATTCCTCACAGTTTGCTAATTGCACTCTTTTTATAGAACAATTATTTCTTAGTATATAATATAAAGTGCTTCAACTAGCAAAACATGGAAATAGTTTTCATTGTTGTTTTAAGAAGAGATATACTTTATTTTATTTTTGGGGAGCTAAATCTGCTGAAATGTGGATCATTCTCAGAAGCTTTGGGAAGAGCCAATACAACGAATGGCAGCCAGAACCATTTAAGAATAAAAGGAAGACTTGTATGTTTTGAAAGACTTAATAGGCATAATTTCGTGACTCAACACTCTAAGTGCTAAGTGATGCAAGAAGTTCTGGAGTTATATAAAAAGTACACATAGGATAGAAATGAGAAATAAAAGAGAAAATGACACATCCTACAGATTCCAGTATCATAATTGCATGTTAGTGATAAAGTCATTTAGGTTATAAAAGCTCTCAGGCTGAAAATTGGGTTGAACACTTAAAAGAGTTTGCTACACTTCAGGAGGACCTGAGTTTGAACCATAATTTCTGCTTGTAGTGGCTTACAAATTACACATACACACACCACACACACACACACACACACACACACACACACACACGCACACACACACATGCACACACACACATATATGACACAAGACTTATGTATACACAGAGACATATGTATTCATACACAGAAAAAAATCAAAGAAAATATGTATGAACAGACCATGACAAAAGAAGCTTCCTCAATTCCTTCTGCTCTACTCAAATTATTATGAAATAGCTATACCATTTGTATAAAAGTGTTTTTGAACATTATACATACTATTTCAGCACAATACCACATTGAGAACAGAAAATAAAAATAATAAAAAGAAAAAAGCATTTTTATCTACCAGTTATATTATCTATCAATAGTGATCCTCCCCTTACCCTAAATGAAGGTCAATAAATAGGTTATAGCCTAGATAGCTAGACTTCATGTGTTACTTACTCTTCTGAAACAAGAATTCCCAGTCTTTCAATGTCAGAGATGATCTAGGTGGACATGTGAGTTCGTCTTTACAGGAGATAGGATAAACAGGTGAATCTAGACTATAGTATTACTGTACACTAAGTTCTGGAGCCTTTTTGCTTTCTACATAGTCATGGTGTCAGAGGAGGATGAGTGAGGGTCATTCTTTTCAGCACCCCATTAAGAGGAACAAATATGAAACATACCTTCCATGTTCATGGTGAGAGTGCTGAAGCTTACTTAGTAAATAATGTAAACAAGTATCCACGCCCAAAAATAATATATATATATATATATATATATATATATATATATATATATATATAT
>JANHMN010000010.1:60953610-60964195 GCA_030674055.1 Rhabdomys pumilio | reverse complement strand
TATATATATATATATATATATATATATATATATATATATATATATATTCTACCATGGCAGCTAGAGAAACTGAAAGAGGGATTTGAAAATTCATCCTGTTTTGGACCTCACACAATATTCTACCCCTCTACTGAGGTTCAGTTAGGAAAAACTTATTTTAATGCAAAGAAGAGAAAATACTCAGACACATACATTATAATAATCACAAAGTTTTTTTTATAGCAAAACTATCTCATCAGATTGCAAAAATAATCAATGAATGAGAGAAATAGTATGGAACGAGACAATTAATTAACAGTAAATTTAATTATTTCAGAATTATTTACAACATTGTCATCAATAAAAAAAAAAATAGAAAAACACCTAAAATGCAAAATCAAAGTGAGCATAGAAAAATAAAATACTTGAAAGAGGCAATGGGTAGTTCATAACATGAAAATCATTTAATGGGTCAATAGCTTCTTAAAAGTTACAAAACACGTATTTTAGAGATAAGAGAGAAAATAGACTGAGATTTGAAAAATGGAGTCTTAGGAGTTGGTAACTGATGGTGAAATAACAAAGTGTAACAATTCAAAAAAAAGTGAAAGAATAAAGACTAAGTTTGTCTTGTTTTATAATTTGATGTGAAAATGCAAGTCAAGAAAACAGAAAGGGACCTTTGTGAGGAAGGAGTACATTAAGATAGAGGGCACATAATTTTAATTTTTAATTAAAAATAAAATGAAAGGACAGCATTTGACCTCTGAGAGTATAAGGTTTATGTAAATAGGAGTTTGGAGGATATGTTTATGGTAAAAGATTGAAGAGGGCTGACCCAACAAAAAGGGTATATGAAAAACCATATGGAAACCTACTAGCCTACAACTCAAAAGACATAGGATAAGGGCAAAATAAATAATATGTGCTATGAGAATTAAATGTCTGTTCTTAATGGAGAGAGGAGGAAGTAATGCCTCAATTGACCAAAACTAAAGATGCATGGTATATAGCACTCCAGCTGGATACTCCAGTGTGGGGAAATTTGAAGCTGGGGAGGTGGAAGAGGATGGTGGGTTGGGGCACAGCCTCATAGAAGTGGAAGGAGGGGAGATGGGATAGGGAATGTCTGGGGGGGTAATGGGGAACGGGGATAACATCTGAAATGTAAATAAATAAAATATTCAATTAAAAAAAAACATAAAAAAGGAAAATCAACCAACAAAGCAACTAACCAGCCAGACAAACAAACAAAACCTTTCCACCCCCCTCAGAGACAGACTCCCCTTTGTATAATGTGCTCTTAAAATCTTGAAATCTGTATCAGGACTATAAAGAGCTGAGTGAAGAGCTTAAATGTAAGCATAATGTCCTGAGCTCAGATTCTTGGAACCTCTTTGAAGCCCAGTTAGTAGCGTGAGTCAATCTACTGCTCATACACCAAAAGGAGGGATAGAGGCAAGAGAATCCTTGGAAGCTCACAGGCTAGTTAACACATCAGTGAACAAAAGTTCTTGTTTCAACTATAATGAAAAACAAGTACACACACAGGAAATTGCTCTAAGTTCTCTACACACTTACAGTTTCTTATATGTATCTATGTTAACACACACAGACATCCATACACACACATGTACACACAACAAAGATGAAATTCTGAAACTTGGGATGAGTTACTTGTCAAAATCTTTTTCATTAATTTTTAGCTAAATTTTAGGCCTAGAACACACTTTTGAATTTTATTATTGAATTTTTTTAGGACCATGGTGATAACCAACATCTCTCTTCCTGGATGTAATAATTGATCAACAAAAGGGGATACCATGTCTTCTACTGAAAACCCATCAAACTACTAATCAGAATTGGAAGACTCTTGGGGTAAATAACTCCACTTTACTACAGCATAGTCCTTAATTACCTTCCAAATATTTGTCCTTCTAGCCACACATGAGGAAAATCCTTACCCTCTCCTCAAGGAAACTTCTATTTGCAATACATGGAGTTTGTGACAGAAAACTACAACAAATTACAATATAGAGTACTGGAACATGGTCTCAATAAATACTTCTATAAAATACCCCATTATCTATGATTTAGGGAACATAGCAGAACAGGGAACAGAAAGATTGTAAGATACAGATGATCAAAGAGTTTGCTGTGAGACTGTATCTCATAGTAATATGAGAAGCTACATATGTAAAGTCTCACCAACATGACTGCATAAACATGAGCTGCACAATGACATCAACAAGGGGCATGGCAGGGTGAATGGTGAGAAAGTACTCAAACACTCAACCCCACACAAAGAACTACAGGCAGCAAAGAATTCTGAGAGAGGGGGAAATAATCTGTATGGAAGAGTACATCTATTGGTTATCCAGTACCAAATAGTGAGCCATAAAGGTATACATATTCATAATACACACACACACTCAAATATATATATATTTGTATATATATTTGAATGTCTATTTTATGTGTGGTATTGTGCATATGTAATAATAATTGCATATGCATGTAAGTAATGTAAGTAATAATAATTAAAAAGAAATTCCATGCATTTGTAATAAAGCAAGAAGAGGTATAGTAAAAGGTTTTAAGAGAGGGAGAAACAAAAGAAATAATACAAATAAATTATAATATCAAAAATAAAATAAAATATTTTTATTATTAAAATAAATTTGAAAACCTAGTAAGCAAATTTCAAGATATATCTTTGCTATTTACAAAATGACCTCAAAAAGAATTACCCCTCATGGAGAGACAATGCTGTTCTCAGACGTAATGATTTAGTGCAAGTAATAGTTTAAGCAGTTATTGGTCAGTTAGGTCACAGAGGTATACACAGCACAATTACCCACCATAACTACATCACAAGACCCTGTTAAAGTTACCATAAACTTTGGCTGAAGAACCTCGAGAAATCAATTTTAAATTGACCAGAAACTTCCTCTTTACTGGTTAGCTTTCATAGTATCTGCAGTTGCCATGCACACTGTTTGGAATAAGAGACACCAATGGTGTTCTTACGTGTGCTGGACTGTTGATACTGCTTCAATAATGAACTATCAATTATGTTCTCTTAATTCCCCATCAAAAAATGGAGATAATTCAAGATTTGATTAATATCAAATTCTTCAGGGTCATTTTCAGGCAATGGAGGATCTGTATCCAAAGGAAGTCCCAGTAAGATACCATAGTTATAGGTAGAGCTGTTTTTCTTTTGACTTTGCCTGAATGGAGAAAATCTCCTTCCTTCTCTCTCTCTTTTTTTTAAATCAATGTTAAGGTTCTATCACTCAGGTCAATCAAGAAATTTGCTATCTTTTCCTTATGATTACTGTTATCTTTATCTTTCTTAAATATCTTAGTAACAGTTGTAATCAATGCGCAAGTGATTCAAAATTGAACAGGGATTTTTCCCTGTTTGTTATTGCTGCCTCTTAAATATTGTTTCTGACTCAGTTCTACACATTTTCATCTAAAGTTCCTTCTTCTGGAAACTTGAAATTATACTTATGTTCTTCTTTCCTTTAAAAAATATAAAAATAAATGATACACAACATGTCACAAGGCAAGGACTTCCCTGGTTTTTGTACCCTTATGTCTCACCTCCTTCTCTTAGATTTTTCAGTCTTTTTATTTTGCACAGCACACTTTAGGGCCCTGTTTTGACACACTGTTGCCTGTTTTGTTAGTTGCGTGAACCTGGGATTCTGTACAAAAAAAAATATGGAGCAGACTAATGTCTCATGCAATAGCCAAATGCACCTGGGCATGGCATGAAAACACATTCCAAGAACAATATTGTATTTTGAAGAAACTGAGTTCTCAAGACACTTGTTTTGTTCTCTTCAAGTTTTCTCACAGAAATTCTCAGAAAACTCCATTTTGACTGTGTTTGGACAAAAGACAAGAAGTGGAATAGGCTTGAGAAGTTGCCCAAAGAAACAGAATTATGAGGGCAACATACTGTAGTCACACACCCTAATGGTCATACAACAATATCACTTTGGACCATTGCCCCACCTTTCAGAGGCAATACTAGCCTATTTTCTGATCTGTCTTCCCAGAAACAAAGTTTTGGGCTCTGACTCTAGGAATAAAATTATTTGTTACTTTGCATGTAATTTTAGAGAAAGTAAAGTGATATGAATAAAAGTAATATTTCTGCACTTCAAGTAAACTAGTACAGTTTAAAACAAGCAGATTTTTTTAAATTTATTTTTATTGGATATTATATTTACATTTCAGATTTTCTCCCCTAAGCCCCTTTACCCCACCACCCAGGGACCTCCTATTCCATCCGCCCTTCTCATGCTTCTATGAGCATATGCCCACACCTATCCCCCACTCATACCTCCCCACCCTCGAATTCCCTTCCACTCAGTGTTCATCCTTCATGGGACCAAGAATCTCCTCTCCCACCTATGCCCTACAAGTCCATCCTCCCCTTCATGTACAGCTGGAATCATGGGTCCCTCCCTAAGTGCTCCCAGGGTGGTGGTTTAGACCTCGGAAGGGTCTCTGGTTGGTTGGTATTGTTGCTCTCTTCATGGGGCCACAAACCCTTTCTGTTCCTTCAGTTCTCTCTCTAACTTCTCCATTGGGAAACCCTTAATCAGATCAGTGGTTAGCTGTGCGCATTGCACTCTGAATGTGTCAGCCTTTGTCAGGCCTCTAAGGCTCTTCTTGTCAGCATGCACTTCCTGCCATCCACATCAGTGTCTACCTTTGGTGACTGTACCTGGAATGGATACTCAAGTGAAATGGTCTCCCAGTAGCTCCTCCTTCAGTTTCTGTTCCACACTTTGTTTCCATATTTGTTCCCTTGAGTATTTTTGTTATTCCTTCTAAGTAGGACCAAGGCATCCACACTTGGTCTTCCTTCTTCATGAGCTTCATGTGGTCTGTGTGTTGAGTCTTGGCTATTCCAAGCTTTTGGTCTAACATTTGCTTATCAGTGAGTAAATACCATGTTTGTTCTTTTGTGATTGGGTTAACTTATTCAGGATAATTTCTAGTTCCATCCATTTACCTAAGAATTTCTCAAATTCATTATTTTTAATAGCTGAGTAATACTCCATTATGTAAAACAAAATGGCAACCAACAGATTGGGAAAAGATCCTTACCAATCCTATATCCGATGGAGGGCTAATATCCAATATATACAAAGAACTCAAGAAATTATACTCCAGACAATCAAATAACCCTATTAAAAAATGGGGTGCAGAGCTAAACAAAGAATTCTCAACTGAGGAAACTCTAATGGCACCTTAATTAAGCACCTTAAGAAATGCTAAATATCCTTAGTCATCAGGAAAATGCCAATCAAAACAACCCTGAGATACCACCTCACACCAGTCAGAATGGCTAAGATCAAAAACTCAGGTGATAGTATATGCTGGCAAGGATGTGGAGAAAGAGGAACACTCCTCCATTGTTGGTGGGATTGTAAGCTGGTACAACCACTCTGGAAATCAGTATGTCGGTTCCTCAGAAAATTGGACATAGCATTACCAGAGGATCCAGCTATACCACTCCTGAGCATATTCCCAGAAGATGCTCCAACATATAACAAGGACATATGCTCCACTATGTTCATAGCAGCCTTAGTTTTAATAGCCAGAAGCTGGAAAGAACCCAGATGTTCTTCAACAAAGAAATAGATACAAAAAATGTGGTATATTTACACAATGGAGTATTACTCAGCTATTAAAAGCAGTCAGATTTAATTACATAAATTGTGTCACTAAAATGCTCAGCAGAAAGGTATACTAAGGACTAAAAAGGTGGCTCATTCTATAAAGTACTTGCCCAAAAATATGAATACCTGATTTGGATCTCCAGAACCAATAAAATATTTGCAGGTATTGTGGCCACTTGTTGCCCCAATATCAATATATGTGAGGAGAAACAGGGAGTCCATACAGTAAGCTGGACATCTAGCTAAGAAAAGACCCTGCCTCAATAAATAAAGTTGAGAACTGTAGATGACACCATCAACTTTAGATCTTTAACCCATATGCACATGCACACTCACACACACACACACACACACACACGCACGCACGCACGCACGCACACACACACACACTTTGCCATGCAACCTCATATATACACACTGCATATACCTACATATACAACAATATAGAAATACAAAAATACACAAAAGAGTAAATTGAAATTCTAAAGAATTAGTCAACCAACAAAAGAAAACCCAAGAGCACCCACGTTCTTATAAGTGACTTCAATAACCTTATTAGTTTCACAGGACATACATCACTGGAATTATTTTTTTGTTCTGAAATTTCTGGCTTATATGGTCTGAACAGATGTTTGTTATTTTCTTACTAGAAAATTTCATTTTACAAAATAGATACTTTACAAAATACTTTAACCATTATGCATATTGAATCTCTAAAATGTGGGAGAAAGGGGAGTATTTATGTATGTATGTTTGTAATGTTTATTTTTAACACAATATATTCAGATTATAGTTTCACTTCCACCAACATCCATCAGATCTTCCCTACCTCATGACCCACTCAAATCTACATATTTTCATTCTCCTTAAGATCCAAACAAGCATATACGACCACTAAAAATAGTAATAATGATCTCAGATAAAAGAAAAACAAACAAACCAAATAGTAAAAATAGACACAGAATAAAACCAGTCATATAAATAAGCTCAAAAAACACGTATTGGCACAGACACACCCATTCACATACACGGTAATGAAATAAAAACAGCAAACCAGAAATCATAATATATATGCATGTGACCTCTTAGAGAAAAAAACATTCTGAACAAACATTAGGGGACTAACCTTCCCAAATGCATTGTCTTTGTTTTGTATTTGCAATCTAGTTCTGGGCACAAGGCCTGGCCTTAAAATTGGTTTGTATACCCAGTGAGACTTGACTTGACAAAACAAATTTTTCATTTTTAAGCAGCTATCAAATGGAGATAGCTTCTGGGTTATGTATTTGGGCTTATCTCCATATCTGCTTTCAGCACTGGGACACTATCAGGTTCAGAATGTGCAAGCCATGTGCATGCTGCTACAGTGACTTTGAGTTCATATATTTGTAAGTCTTGCTGTATTTAGAAATCCATATTTTCTTAGGGTTCTGTATTCCCTCTGCCTTTTACACTCTTTCAACCTCCTCCTTAACAGGGGTTTCTGACCCGAGGGGAAGGAAATGATGGTGCATTCTACTGAAGCCTGAGTCTTCCAAAGTCTCTCACTTTATACACATTTTCCAGCTACGGGTCTCTGTATTTGTTCACATCTACTGTAGAAGGCCGATTCTCTAATGATAGCTGAGCAAGCCACTGATCTCTGTGTATAGGAGAATGTCATTGAAAATAATTTTATTTTTGAGGATTTTTCTAGAAGAACTGTAGTATCTAAGTTTCTCCCAGGTCCTTGGCTTATCTTGTCTAATGTTGCTGGCTACCAAAGTACTATCAAGGGTGGGCTCTGTCTCATGGACTGGGCCTTAAATTTAATCAGATATTGGATTTTTATTGGATATTTTATTTATTTACATAGCAAGTGTCATATCCTTTTCCTATTTTCCCTCTCTATACCCCCCCATCCTATCCCTCCTCCTCCTTTTTGCTTTTATACCATTTTAATTGCATGCAAGTATTGAGGTCAGTTCTGGGTTGAGGAACTAGCAATATAAAGATGCAAATAGTTAAGGAACAAGCAAGAGAATAAACACAAATAGTCAAAGATCAAGCAAGGCAATAAACAAAGTTCTGTGAACCCTCCCGTGATCACTGTTTCTAAGGGCTTATCTGGATGTTGGCAACCAACGTACATGACTTGAAACTGAAAATGAACCCTCCAGACAGAGTTATTATTTAACAGGCTGTCAAGCTAAGGACAGGTAATATTTTGCATAGAGTTTCACCAACCTAAGACAGAAATGCATTGCTTTTAATAATGCATAGTCCATGATGGGCAAGGAAGGTATTCTTGTCAAAATGACTTAAGCCAAGCTCAGGCTTGTTTATGAAATAAAAAACGGGGAGAGGCAGAAAGCTTTTGGGGCTGCTTGGCAAGAATATGACATAGGCCAAGGACAAGGAAATGGGCTGGTTGGCTGGAATATGACATTGGCCAAGGATAAGGAAGTGGGCTTCAGGTAGAAATCTGACAACAAAAAAGTAATTTCAGGCAGAAATCTAAATCTTAGGCTAGAACAAGGAAGCAGGCTTCAGACATGAATATGTCTTTGGACTATGACAGGGAAGTAGGATCAGATATTTTGGTCATCTAGATATTGGATTTTTACTCACACACAGCTTGTGCCACTATTAAAATGGTATGTCTTGTATACATGTCACCAGTGTAGACTGAATGGTGTGTACTGGGTTGGTGCTTCACTTTCTCTACAGATAGCAAACAGAGTACCTTCTAGCACCATAAACAAAGTCATTAGTGTTGCATATACAACACTCCATTTCTACCCCTCCTTGTTCACTGAGTTGTAAAGGTCTTCGGTAGTGGGGCATTACCATCAATCAATACCTCAGGTTGTTTAGTGTTCCCATAGAGTCCTTTTGGCAAACAATTCTATTAGATCTAACCCATTTCAGGAACTGGACGCTTCATTTGGTGATTAGGGATGTCTAGGTGGAGCTCTGTCTCCCGAGTTATTTTACCTTCCTATTTAGATTGTCTTCATATATGTGTACATTTTAGGAAGCCTCTACCATATTAGATTTCCAAATAATTTTTCAAATGGCTTAGTTTTATCTGTTATCTACCTATTATTTTATTCTGCTTCCATCTCTTCCTTCCCTTTTCCCATTTGATTCTCTCATCCGTGCTTCCTCATCCATCCAGAACTATTAGTTCATTTTTCCCTTCATAGAGCTATCCAATCTTCCCTCACATCCCATACTCCATACTTAATCTTCTTATCAATGATTTAACAGCTAACATTCACATACAAGCAAAAAACAATACCAACATTATCTTTTGGAGTATAGGTTACCTACTCAGGATGATATCTTTTAGTTCCATCTATTTATTACAACTTTCTTGATTCATTTCTTTAATAGTTGAGTATTCCACTGTTTGCATGTACCACATTTTTTAATCCATTTACCCACAGACAAATATCTAGGTTTTCCCAGTACCTTGTTATTATGAATAGAGCAGCAATGAATATGGTTAATCAAGCATCTCTGTGGTAGGATGAAGGATATTTCGGGCATATGCTCAAGAGTGGTAAAGTTGAATCTTGAGGTATTTCTATTTCTAGCTTCCTGAGGAATCACTATACTGATATCCATAGAAGCTGTATATGTTTGGCCTCTCACTAACAATTAATGAGTGCTTCTCTTACTCCACATCAATGTCGTCATGAACTGCCACTTGTATTATTTGTTTTCACACTCTGACTGGCAAAAGATAAAATTTCAAAATAGTTTTGATTTCCATTTCCCTGATCACTAAATATTTTGATCACTTACTTAAGTGTATCTTAGTCATTTGTGTTTCTTAATTTGAGAAATTTTGTTGAGATCAGTGTAGGAGATGCTAAGGTGGGAGGAGTAAGGAGAAGAAGAGGAGGAGTAAGGGAAGAGGAGAAGGAAGAGGAGGAGCTAGGGGAGATGGAGAAGGAGAAAAGTGAACATGAAAGCTGATGTTCGCTTGTCTGTAGCAGTCAAAGGTAGTTAGTATATCTAGGCTGGGTATTGGGTTACACCTCTGATTGTAAGAGTGTCTTGTTATTGATCATTACTAAATATATACACCTTTGGATAATCTAAGCATTAGAATCTCATCTGTACCGAGTCCGTGTGGTTGGTGAGATGGTCCTGGCACTGCCCAGCCTTGCAGAGACAGTGTGGAAGATTGGCAGAGCCATTTCCCACACTGACATCTCATGGGTGGCAGGGTTGGTGTTTCTAGCTGGCCATTTCTAGCTGTGGTGTGCACGTGGCCTCTGGTCATGTGGCTGAGCTAGGCAGAGATGCTGCAGCTTAAATAGTTGTCTTGACTGGTGGTCGTTTGTTTTTTTGTTTGTTTGTTTGTTTTAATTAATTACTACAACAGATCAGTACCCTATTTTTAATTGTGTTATTTTCTTGGTACCAGTATTTTAAAGTTCTTCATATATTTTAGATATTAGCCCTCTATCACATCTGCAGTTGGTAGAAAACTTAATGTCATTCTATAACTTTTGACCACTCAATAGTGTCTATGTCCTTACAAAACCTTTCAGTTTCATGATTTTCCATTTAATAGTTATTCTTAATACTTGTGCTGTTAATGTTTTGTACAAAGTCTTTTCATGTGCAAATGAGTTCATGACAATGCCCTTTGTTCTTCTATCAGATTCAGTGTATCTAGACCCATGTTCAGTCAGTGATCCATTTGGAGTTGAATTTTGTTCATGAGTATGAATATATTTGTATTCTTCTCCATACAATCATCTAATTTGACCAAGACAATTGATTGGAAAAATGATGACCTTTTTCCAGTGTATAATTGGGTAAACATAGATATATATCTCTATCTATCTATCTATCTATCTATCTATCTATCTATCTATCTATTATATCTATCTATCTAT
>JANHMN010000010.1:60904325-60953600 GCA_030674055.1 Rhabdomys pumilio | reverse complement strand
ATAGATATAGATATAGATATAGATATAGATATAGATATAGATATAGATGATATAGATAACTGGATTTTAAATTCAATTCCATTGATCATTGTGTCTATTTTTATGATGACACCATGCTGTTCTTATCACTATAACTCTTTAGCACAACTTGAAATCAAGTCTGATGATACCTCTAGCTGTTATTTTATTATTTAGGAGTGTTTAATTATCCTGGTGGCTTTGCTGTGGTTTGTTTGGTTGGTTAGTTGTTTGGTTGTATTTTTTGACTGTTGTGAGAAGTATTGATTTACTGATTTTTTTCCTTGGTCTTATCACTTATATAAAAGGCTACTGATGTTTGTGTATTAATTTTGAATCCTGCAAAAGGGAATTTACTATGCTAAAACCACCTCAGGGTCCTTTATGAAAGATCAACTAAAACAACCTTATCGTATTATGAATATTAGTTTAATCTTTGTCTTGAACATTAAATGCTATTGAGAATGTGGAGGATTGTCTATCAAGTGAAGAATAATCACAAATGTGAGTTATTATACAGTTATTCTTAAAAAGATTTAATAAATCATTTAAAATTTATTAGAAGTAATATAATCAGATTTCTTAATAGATATTTCCATTATTGAACTTCATTTAAAAAATATTGCCTTTCATTAAATACCAGAGACTACTGACTGCCAAGATGTTAACTGAAATACAATTCTTGTTTTTTAAAGGTGACAGAATATAATATTATTTCCTAGGACCTGAAAGTTGTTATTTGCCATTCGCCAGTTTCCTGTTTGAAGGGCATATACATTAAAAGATTAATTCAAACTGTACCATGCTATTCTTTTTTTTTTTACATATTTCATGAATTTATCAATTCAATGGAAATGTGTTTGTGCAGATCGCAATACTTGATACTTAAAAATTCATAGCTGCATGCTGGCTTTTGAAAGACAGCCATAATTTAGTGTTACACTTGAATAAATTACACACTATTCAAGAAATGTTGTTTATCATTTTAAAAATTAGGCAACTCAATTTCTCCTCAAGGAAAAAAGTTGATTTTCTGTTTACTGAAGTTAATTAAAGTGCAAAGTTGCAATCTTCTCCTTCTTTTATAGACAGGACATTATTTTAGTTTTGGGTATATATCATTTATTCCAATGCAAAGATAGTATTTTTTGTCTTTTATTAGTCAGCATTTCTGGTTTATAAAATCTTATGGAGAATACAATGTGATTTGCTTTACTCTGTATCCCTATATACTCTGTATATACTATGGTGATGAAGAGGCAGACAGTACATTCAACACATACTGCTTACTATTACAAACACCTAACTCTTAGTTAGAGATATATTTGAATGGAATGACTGTCCTAATTCAAGCTACATAATTCAACTTTGTGCACATATAAAAAGCTTCAATGTATAAACTACAGGTATGTTATCAAATCTCACTTAAAGATGAGAG
This sequence comes from Rhabdomys pumilio, assembly GCA_030674055.1. NCBI lineage: Eukaryota > Metazoa > Chordata > Mammalia > Rodentia > Muridae > Rhabdomys > Rhabdomys pumilio. Next base: position 60,952,144 of record JANHMN010000010.1, on the reverse strand, counting down.
AATCACATATCTCTTCATGAATTTCTAAATTAGCAATAATACACACTTGAGTGTGTATTGTTTGTGAACATAAAAATAAGCATACTGTTGTGAATTGCTGTTGTATTTTCTGCTCCCTCAATAGGGGTACCCCAACAAGGAGTAGATCATGTACTCAGGTTAGGTAAGGTGAAATTTTATTTGGTCAAATAAAGCTAGAGCCTATGATCGGGCACTGAAAGGAAAAGGCAGAATTAAAAGTTTTAGAGAAGGAATGAAAGGAGAAGAAGAGAAGAAAGACAGTGGATGGAGGGAGAAGAAGATGGAGGAAAAAGAAGATGGAGCAGATATGTGTGATCTGGAAGAGCTACAAGTAGCTAGGGATTTCATAGCTGGGCAACAGAGTAGTAAGGTGATATTTTTGTCCAATCTAAGTGTGCAGCTTGTAAACATATCAACTGAGTTGTGTGTTCTTGGCACAGACATTTTGGACTTGGAGATTTGCCATTATAAATCTAGCTGGTATAATATAAGTCTCTAGTGCTTTTATTTCTCAGAGCTAAGGAGAGCTGAGTGAGCAGTAGCTGGCATTCTGCAGGCCAGCCACAGGAAGTGGCCACTCCAGAGATTTTCAGGTTAAACTGATTTGATTAGCTTAGCAATCTAGCTGTGGGAACTAAGGCAAGATGGCCACATAGAGCTGGCCATAGGAAGTAGGCTAAATTAAGATGCAGGCAAATAGCCGTATTTTGTGTGGGTTCCTTTTAAAATTGCAATCTACAGCATACCATATGAGACTCTGAGTTACAAAACCAAAGTTAAAGAAGTATATCATTTTTCCTCTCCTGAGTTTAGATTAGTGCTTCATTAGAGACATAGTAGACTTTTCATAAGAAGAGTATACATGAGTGGACCCATTGACGCCAACTACATATGTAGCAGAGGATTGCGTTATACGGCATCTATGGGCCTTGGTCCTGTGGAGGTTGTTACTCCAGTGAAGGGTGAAGGGGGATGCTAGACCAGTGAGGCAAAAGTGAGTGGGTAGGTGGTGGAGCACCCTCTTAGAGGCAAAGGGGAGGAGGAATGGGATGGGGTGTTTACAGAGTGGAGACTGGGAAGAGGAACAGCATTTACAATGTAAATAAATAAAATAACCAATTAATAAAATATAAGAGAAAAGAAAAGTAACATCTCTATGCAGACAGGAGGTGGTGGCACATGTTTTTAATCCCAACAATCTGAAAGCAAAATCAGGTCAATTTCTGAATTTGAAGCAAGCCTTGTCTGCAGAGTTAATTCCAGGATAGCAAGGACTACACAGAGAAAGACTGTCTCAAAACAGAACAGAATAAAACAAAACAAAACCATATGAAAGGAAAGAAGGAAGGAAGGAAGGAAGGAAGGAAGGAAGGAAGGAAGGAAGGAAGGAAGGAAGGAAGGAAGGAAAAAATAACTTCTCTATGGTAAATTAAAGTGATATTATTAAATGAAACATATTCACCAGAAAAACACTTATTACCAAATGGAAGTTTAATATTATGGAACATATCTAAGATCCATTTATTTGTAAGAATGAGTTAACAAGTATTTTATAACATATTGACATGTTTGTTAATAAATTAAAAATAAGAAATTTTAACTTTGTACATTTTAAGTTTTGTTTCTGTTTTAAATATTTTTGGGCTATTCTGTTAATTCTTAGAAAAAGAACTCAATGGCTAGTTATGGAACGTTGAGGCACTGTGGAATATTACCATGATATGTGCAAGTAAAACACTAAGATTGGATCTCAGCTCCATTTGAGAACTGCCAAAAGAGTCTTCAAAGCTTGAATCACTTGATTTCTCAAGAGATGATTGTATAATTCTTATTAAGTTATTTATTGAATAATCCTATAAGATGTGTGTGTGTGTGTGTGTGTGTGTGTGTGTGTGTGTGTGTGTGTGTGCATTTTCATGTGTATAAATCTGGGTTTGTATAGGACATAGAATACTCATGTAGGTGAAAAGTAACCCCTTTCTTCTTTAATGAGCTTTTGTGCAGCTATTTTACCATAGTAACAGGGAAAGTAACAAAGAAACCAGTGCGTCTGTTGGGCTTTGTTTACAGTATTATGGCAGAAGGGTTATGGAGACAGCAGACATCTGCATCAACAAAAACCAACACAATGGTATGGTGATTTCCATAAAACACCAACAGACTCTTCCTTAAATTGACCCTCTATATTTTATATACCTTAACACCAACAGAGAAAATGTGCAGCTCAAACAGGATGATTACATGATGCTGAATGGTTTACACGGAAGTAAGCAGTTTGTTCCAATGGCTTTCCCAGCCATCCTGTTACAAGAAAACTTCAACCATCGATCTTTTGAGGCTCTCTTGTGGCCATAGCTGCTCAAATATGGAAGACATGACTGTGTTATGCCTGATGAACAACACTCGTAAAGAATATATTAGTCACATTGATATTTATAAATCAAAACTTAAAAGGTGAATTGCACAGAAAAATATTTTAACACCTAAGAGGAAATAATTTATATCTATAAAAGATAGATCTCATGAAAACAAATACCAAACAATATTTTATATAACATTGAAATATGTAACTCAGGTCTTTTATGAAAATCTCTAATTGAGGGAAAGTTATGATAAAATGTTCAACAAATCAAACCTGAGAGGATTTGTTACCAGCACTAATAAAAGCTCTTTAGACAGATGGGATTATAATCCACCGTGACTTGGAGACAAATGATGCCTTTTTTATGTATCTGAAATCCTTTTATTTCTGATAAGCCTTTGTTCTGAGAATAATATGTAGTGAATGACTTTACTAGATTTTCAGAACCATCTGTTTCCAAATAACAACAAAATGATCAACAAGTGAACAAAGTACAGGTAAATAGTTTCTGTAAAGGTTTTCCCCAGGAGGAGCCAAATATTTCTGAATCTTCAATTCTTTAAAATAACCTTTCAGTATATAATGAGAAGAAATTTATTTTACAAAATTTGCTAACAGAGTCTTCCAAAGGAGTAAATTTTAATGCATTTTTGAGATACAATTTCACAAAGCATAGGTTGTTTTCAAATGATCACACACATACACGTGTGCGAGCATCACACACACACACATACACATGCCAACACACAAATAAAATCGAAAACTTTTGTTTAATGAGGAAAACATATGCTAGAAAACATTGAGTTTTCATGTTTAAAATTTCATATCATATAATTATGAAAACAAATTAATAAAATTACATTGCATGTGTTCAATACAGACACAATATGGCTGTGCAGAGACAAAGGTAGTATGCCGTAGTAATAGTATACCAAGTTAAGTGGTCAGACATTATGAGGACTAAGTTACATGTCGTAACTCAGGGACAAATCATAAAGGTAAAGATATATATTTTCTTGTTATCTTGTTATCCTACATCTTCTAGGCTTCCATATGAATTTTAATATTTTTTTCAACTTCAACAGAGAATTTCACTGGAATTTTTATGAAGATTGTGTTGAATCTATAAACAGCTTTTGGTAGGATGTCCATTTTCACAATACTAATCCTACCAATCTATTAACTTTGGAGGTATTTTATCCTTTTCAGTTTCCTCCTCAGTATCTTAAACTTTTCATTATACAAGTCTTTCTCATTCAGGAAAGATTTATTTCAAAATATATTTGAGGGTATTGTAAGTCTTATACACAGATGTTGAATTTTTGTTTTAAATTAAAGAAAATAATTACCCTTATAAATAAAAAGCATATAAATAGACTAAATCTTTCATCTTTTCTTTACTTTTCTCTAGACACAAGATTTTCAAATGATAGAAGAGAAAAAAAAATAATCATACTTTTGCTTTCATGCTATGGACATGAATTTTTGACCAAATTCTCTTATCTCTGACCTGCTCTCTTATCATAGGAGTCTTGGGAATTTCAGAGCAGGTCACCATGTTTAGATCTTTTTGTTCTAAGGATAGAATGCAGGTCCTGGTTATTGCTTTGACACACTGAGCTGTTTATTTGCCTTAATAATGTAGGTTTTAGACAAGAAATTGTATATATAACAACTCCGCTCAGTATCCTTTTAATTAGTTTAGATTTATTCTCATCCATTCATCTAATGTTTTGATGATAGGAGAAAATCGTTTACTACTTTACTGAAGCAATTCTAAATTATACATATAGTTGTAAATTCAACTGCATAATCATTTATGTTGTAATTATAATCATTTTACAAAACATAATAACTTTGTACTACATTATGTAAATAATTAAAAATCCTCATTTGTAAAATTTGTTATGGTTTGTGATCACGACAACAGTTTATGACATGGATGGTGTCATTATTTTTAATAGCTAGAATTATTCTGCTTATAACTCTCATCTATTTTCAATTCCAAATGTCTTTATCATGGAAAACATTTAAATATAATCTTTTTAAAATTGCTGATCAGGTGATATACTTTCAAACATTTTAATCTCCTTGTTCTTACTTCTATCTGCCTCACCAAAGATCTGTTTTGGATATAGTGTCTCAGACATTTCTACTTTTGTTATAAAAGAGGTGCTTTGAATTTGTGTTACTTTCTTAAGCTCCCTTGTTGCTAGAGCCAATATTTCCCATGAATTACTCTTTCATTATTCAAGGAATTTTCTTTAAAAAAAATTATGTTGTGAAAAAAATCTAATAACCCACATCTCTCATCAATACTAATTAGATTATCTTCAAAATTGTCTAATTTAACCTAACTAGAGACAGTTTAATTATATAAACAGTTAGCACAGTGCAGGGCATGAAAAAGATACTTTCAGCCATTTGGCCAATACATATTTTTGAATACTTCTTGTCTTCATGAAATCATAAGTCTTGATCATATTGTAGACAGAGTAACTATCAGAGTAATGTCATTACTTGTTCTAATTATGTATCTTATATCCCTCTGTAATTAATGCTTGTAGATACTTCATTTTTGACTTATATTTTAAAAATCAAGTCTAAATAATTACATCAATAATAAATAAAACTAAAATAAAGATAATGTAAAAAAATATTAGACTAAAAACTAAATGCAACATTTACAAAATTTATAAAGCATATATAAACATGTATAAAATAATAACATATATGTATTTATTATATAATTAAATGTTTATTATCTAAATAAAAATATAATATAATAAATCTAGTATGTTAAAATATTAAAAATAAAATCATATTGGCAGCATAAAGCACAAAATGCACAGCCCTGAAGCCATAGAGAATGATCAAGATGACAATTATATTTTTTAATCGAGCCAAGGAAGTATTACATTATTTAAATTAATTTACACTGGGGTCAAATAATTAACTCCCCTTTATCTTGTCATATTTTCCTTTGAAAAACAATATTTTATAACTAAGCTGGAAATCAGAAATTTCATCTTTGTGTTGAAAGTCTACAGGGTAAAAATTTCAGGCTTTGTGGTCTACACAAGGTTTCTATCTTATATTTTTTGGAATTATAATAATCTATGGTATTTAACATTAATACATGTTCTTCCTTCAATACCAGTAGAAAGTATAGAATGTCTATTGGTCAAAGTCAGCAACCAGTTAAGTGGTAGTGTAAACAAAACAATAATGATTAAAATAGCTTTTATTTGTGCTACATGCTTCACATTCAGACATAAGTGAAGAAGGTAAGACAATTATGCTAAATCCTTTTTATAATGAATGAATATGCTCTATGGATATATTTCAAAATGTAAAATCCAATCTGTAATACATACAATCTATATGTACATGAATATGATAAGTGTATGTGTATTAGTATATTAAACATGTATTTAAACACATTAAGATACTTTACAATGAATGGATTGTTGAATGTAAAAAAATTATATGTATATACATATGAGTGATATATTGATGTGTACTATAGAAATTTATAATTGAATAAATAGGAAATCTGATCATTAATATCTTTGTCAATAAATGCACAGCTGTATACCCATACATGTTAAGCCATTCCAAGAAGTATTAATGAAGACATAATACTTTGTAGAATTATAATTTTGAAGACACATTGTGATAATTTAGCAAAACATTTAACAGTAGACATTGTAGATATTCAAACGTTATGAACTTGCTTATAATTTTTTAAAGAAAATGGTTAATTATGTAGACTTGAAAGCAAATTGATTTACTTTTATATTATTTTGTATAAAAGTTCTAAATATACTACATTTTGTATTTAAGTAAACCTGAGGTTTTCAGAAAGTTATCTTTGATTGCTACCATCATTTTAATTCAAAGAACATGTGGCAGTGGCAAACAATGATTGGTTCATCTTGAGAAAGATGCTACAAGAAGCTAACCACTGATACTTCTTGGAGTGCTGGGAACCAGAGACCGGATAGCCCAGACACCTGTCATAGAACCAAACACAACTGGCAAAAAAAGTTCAATGTCATGATTACTATTAATAATAATCTCCTCTATTTGTTAACCAGAAACTAATATAACCATCCTCAGAAAGACTCCATCCAGCAACTGCAGATGTATACACTCAAAGCCAATCATTAGGGGGAGTTCATTGAGTCTTGTTGAAGAGGGGGAAAAAGGATTGTAGGAGCCAGAGGGATCAAGGACACCACAAGAAAATCCACAGAATCAACTAACCTGGGCTCACAGGGGATCACAGATACTGAACCAAAATCAGAGAGTCTGTAATCTAAGCTTTCTGCATATATGTTATGGTTGTCTTCATATGGGACTTCTCACAAGGGAAAAGGACGTTATCTCTGAGTCTATTGCCTGCTTTTAGGACCCTTTCAGCCTTACTAAGAAAGGAGGAGCCTAATCTAATTACAGCATTATATGCCATGATTGGTTGATTTATCTGCCAGGCCTGCTGTTTTCTAAAGTGAAATAGATGAGTAGATCTGGGGTAAAGGAGAGATGAGTGGAGACTGGGAGGAGAAGAGGAAGGGAAAATTATTGTTGGGATGAAATATATGAGAAAGGAATAAACTAAATAAAAGATAATACATATCATAAAAATGTCAAAACATGATAAAAATTTAGGACAAAGCAATCAGAACATCAATAAGAACTGTTTAGTATATGGGGGTAGAACTAGGAAGAAGTGAATATTGCATCAAAGTCAAGCTAAACTGGATTCATTAAAACATGGTGTACCAAATGAATAGAACGTAGTCACTTAAAAAATAATAAAAATAAATCATGCAACTAGGTATCTGCTGTTACAGAAACATATTTTCAAAAATATCTTATCAGTGAGACAAAAGGTTTATCTCATGATTGAGTATGAAATTAATACAAATGATATATATGGAGAAAAGAATGTGATACAATTAGAAGTCAGAGATAAGGTTCATTTTATCATGAAGTGATAGAGTCAAGAACAGAAATAAAATACAGGCAGAAAACATATAACTCAAGACAAGGAGGGAGGAGATAGAGTATAGGAAGAGAAAAGCGATGAGAGGCAGTCAGAGAAGGAAGGAGACAGAGATGGAGCAGGAAGAGTGTGGTAAGAAGTACAGCAACTCAAAGCCATCGCATTTTATAGTAATTTAACCTTCAAATAATGGGCAAATCATAAATTGAGTGAATCAAAAAATATCTGATGAAGTAGTGGAACTTATTAGAGGCCTTAAAGAATAAAAGACATCAATTATCTGGTAAATGGAGGGCAGACACTATGATAGGGCAAGAAAATGAGGTGCAGAGACGATAATAGCTATGCCAGCAACATAGTGATAAGTAAATGAAATGAATGAACCTTTCCAAAAAGAATTATTATGGAAAACTAGAAAAATGACAAGATTAAAGTATGATTCTGGAATATGAAAGTGTTGAAACACTAGCGATGAAAGACTTGAATTTCTTCAAACATCTTTAGAAAATCTTAGAAAATGAGATTTTTTTTCTGAAAATATGTCAACATAAAAAGCAAGGTTTAAAAGGTATTTTATGTTTATTTTTGGTTCTGTTAGTATTAGACTTCAGAATTATGAGTTGGAAAGGAATTTTAGGCTTGAGGAAAGTGATTTTAACATAAACCAATAGATTTATTTCATTCGTATTAAGAATGGGTGCTTATTTTTGTCAAATATCATTTTAGATATCTTACATAATAATGTTTATATTTTTCAGAGTTGGAACCACCCTTGAATTTTCTTAATAGAATTCTATTCATCTCAAAGGTGTTATTTAATTACATTTTATTTATAAATATTACATTTATAATTTTAACATTTTGATGAATTTTTTTCTTACATACATTTTGATGATGAAATTATACTAAAATATCCATCATTACTGTACTTTTATATAGTTGTAGAAGGCTTTTGAAGTAGTAGATATTTAAGGTAATACTCAAATGTCATGAAGTTAACTGTTCATTATTCATCTAGAGATGTGATTCAGGTCAGCCTCACAGTGGTACCAGACAAGTAGGACAGCCATCACTTAGGAAAGTGTTACTCATTAAAGTTCAAGTTGAGAATACTCAGAAGTACTTTGAAAGGCTCGTGAATTTCACTGTTTATTTTCCTGCCTACAAGATACTGGCTCAATTAATTTTCATTCATTAAAAAACTCTTATATTTGCCAAACTAAAAGCATATGAAAGTCTGTAATTTAAGTTTATAAATTCTGACACTATTTGGTCATTTCTGCACTGATTGATAAACCTGTTATCTAAATTTAAGTATAGGAAAAAATAACCTGTTTTGTTAATAATATAACTTTCACAGTTGCCGTACACTGGAAGAGAGGCTATGGCCACTGAAAACATGTCAATTCAGAAATGGGACAAAATGCAAATGGGATCCCTTTTGCTTAACTATTCCTGAAATCACAATGAATGATTTTATTTGACTTTTGAAATATATTTTGACTGAAGAAAGAAAATCCAGCTGAACTTTTAAGACAGTGTATTTTTTGTTTTGTTTTGATTTGTTTTGTTTTAATAAATTGTTTGCTTATTCATAGCCGTTTCCCAGTCTTCAACTCACACAGCCTCTCTCCCATCCCTCCACTTCTGTGAGAAGGGGGAGGTTGCTCCGGTTACCAACACACCCTGCCACATCAACTGCATAACTAGGTACATCCTTCCCAATGAGGCCAGATAAGCCAGCCCAGTTAGTGGAACGGAATCCGCTAACAGGCAACAGAGTCAGGTACACTCCCCCCACACCTTGCTCCAGTTCTTGGGGGCACTCATGTATACCAAGGTGCATATATACAACATTTGTATTGTGGGAGGGAGGGTCATATGAAGAGTGCAGGAATAGATAGGTTCAGTCCATGCATACTCTTTTGATAGTGGTTTCTTCTTTGGAAACCCTCAAGTGTCCAGGTTAGTTGACCTTATTGGTCTTCCTTTGGGGTTCCCGTTTTCTTCAGGTTCCTCAGTCCTTCCACCAACTCTTCCACAAGAATCCCGAGCTGTCTAATTTTTGGCCTGAGGCCTGGGATAAAGGAGACTCCAGGGAGCCTGTAAGAGAGATTCCTAGCAGTAGGAGATCTGGAGCCTGAAATGGTCATCTGTTGCCATGTAGGATTCTCAGTGGAGCCATGAAGACACCACTAATGTTTTTCGAAGTTTATGTGCTTTCAAGAAGCACAGGGACAAAAATGGAACAGAGATTTAGGGAATGGCCAACTATTGACTGGTCCAACTTGAGAGGCATCCCATGTGTAAGAACCAATCCCTGACACTATTAATGATTCTCTTGTTATGCTTGCTCACAGGAGACTAGCATAACTGTCCTATGAAAGACAATGGTTTTAAATATGGCTCTCATTATGCTCTGTTTTACTGTGGTTCCGAAGGCATGATCAACACCCTTCTTGTCTTGATTCTGCTGAAAACACACATCTGTTTTGGTTTATCAGATTTCTTTTATCTTACTTTCTCAGTAATTATTCTGAGACTTCTTGCCACATTTTTTTTTCTGTATAACATGTTTGGGTGTTTTGAGTTTCTTGATTGATGTATTTAAAATTATTCACAAGAAAAAGATAGGTTATTATTTCTCCTGAAATATTTACTTCACCCAGGTTTCACATGATAAACTGTCTTCTATTGCATGTTGCATATGTCTTTGAATTCTATTGTTATTTTTTAAATATACAGATTTATAAATAGTTTCTATTGCTCTGTCTTTAAGCTCTTCTTGTACTTTTCATTGTCTGTTCTGTGATTATTCACATCGGGTATTGTTTTATATTTGATATACCTTATTTACTATATTATGATTGTGTTATTTTAATATTGTTCATTTAGCTATAATATTGCTCAATTCATTGTCTTCTTATACTCACTCATAAATGATGTAGCATGTACCACATTGGCATGAACATTTGGTACTGAATTTTCTTAAGAATTTATGAAGTTTTCATATCCCCCTTTAACTATTTATTTTTCTTGCAGTAATATGATATGATTTCATTCATACTTATATACATACTTGGTAATTTTTGGTACTTTATATTGTAATATTATATATTACAGATATTATTTTTAGATTTGCCAGTTTTGTTCTGACTTGCATTCTTATTTTCAAATAAGCATGTGACTTAAATTTCTGTATTTAATATTTGCTACATAATATTATGGGTAATTTATACTTAGACCTTACCACAGAAAGAATTAACTTCTGAAAACTTATTTACTTTTAAAAAATTATTGGACATTTTGTGTGATTTTATGAACTCTTTGAAATGTCACTTTTCTTTCTCTCACCTTAAGTTTTACCTTTTTGCCCTAGTCAGATGGCTAATAGTCTACAAGCTCCAGAAGACTTCTTCAAGAAAGGGATTTGAAAAGACATTTATGTATGGGGTGTTAAAATGAGTATGACAAACATTAGCTTTTACGGAAAATAAGCTGAACACATCCAAATGGGTATATGTGTGCACACATGTGCTTTTGTGTGTGTGTGTGTGTGTGTGTGTGTGTGTGTGTGTGTGTTCCCAGTTTCTAGTCCCTCAAGAACAGCATTCCTGCAGAGGCTTAAAGAAATTTTCTATTCATAAAAAAAAAAAAGGAGTCATTCTCCTTATCTTTGGTAAAAAAGGACTTGCTGCTCTTCTATTAAAATATGACTGGGATGCCTATTAACTTGTCAAGGTCACTGTGAGCCTGTAGGATCTCTCAGTCTCTACTCACAAGCCCAAACTCAGCTTACAAGCTACCTTTCTGCCATTCCCATGTGACACTGGAAACTTTCCTGTCACTTCTCCTTGATTCCTGAGGAGTCAAATTTGGCATTTTGGAATAAACTTTTACCTTTTCATCCACTGAGTGGCTACCCTGATATCTTTACTGTTTTTATTCACACAGAATGCTCAAACAGTGGCTTCCCAAATCATGAGTGAAGGAAGATGGCTGATAGCCAATGAAATTAAAAAAATTTTTGAATTGTTAATGACTAGGAATTAAACCTTGAAAATTATACATTTCTTTAGATAACCTTAAAATTAATGAAAGGAACTACTAGAATTGTGTAATTTCATAGAAAATGAATTATCACCTATACAGTTCCCAATGAATAAATAAAGTTAAAATAAGCATAATAATTTTAGGAATTTTACCTCCCAACATCATTTCAAAATAAATGAAAGAAAAGAAAGAAAAAAGGAAAGAAAGACAGAAAGAAAAAAGAATAAGAGAAGGAATTTTTTTTGTTTTGTTTATATGGAAGCCCAGAAATTGTTTAGCAGCATTCAAATATAACATTAAACTGTTCCTCACTCTGTCACCTAATTAAATAATGAAATTTGAAGACCTTATGTTTAATAATTTTGCCTAACAAAGTATTTTAAACAAGGAAACAGTGATAGTTTTAATTCACCCATATAGTTATTCTTTTATTGTAATATTTGATGCATTTTATTGTTATTAGGTCATTGCTAGATCATAAACTTTATTGTTCTAGGGACATGGTTTGTGACTTTATGATCATCATAAAATTAGTATCCATAAATGCTGATGGCTACATTTCCCTTCGTCCTCATAGAAGCAAGCATTGGCCGTACTCAATAAACTTAATTGTATAAAATTTAAATCTGTGCTTAAAACAAGGAAAACAAAACAAAAAAATTAACTTATTATAATCCATCCAGTGCCCTCTGTCATCATTCCATTTGCAATTAATTTAATCAATGTCATCTTTTTTTCAAAGATAATTGTGTCTTACATGAAAAGCCATAGTTGCTTCTTCTAAAATTGGACCAGAAAGTATTGAAGAGCTGAGAACCATAATAATGAGTGAGAAAAATATTATAAATGTGAGATCACTGACTGGATAGCAGGTAACAGGAAATTTTCCATCACAGCAATTATGCCTCATGTACTGACTCTCCATTGTCTAGTAATTACCATCTTATTCATTGTCAACATTTTATGAACATACTTACCCCAGGACTGAGAAGTTTTAAGAATAATTAATTTAAATAATCAAAGTAAAGTAGATACATTTTATAATGCCACTCCTACTAGACTAAGCTCTGATGAAGTTAATTCTATATTTTTCATACTTGACAATTTCAAGTATGAAATACAGTCTATTATAGTCTGAAAGGTTAGAGTGAAACGAGACTTGCTACTTTATGTTAGCTCATCTAAACATATGAAAACCTCTTCTACTTATATCAAATTCATATCAACATTGTGGGAAATAATACATTTTTAAAGAACTAGAAGAGACAGTAAATGGACATTGTATAAAAATAGTCATGAAATAATAAAGTAAGTTTAGAATTTAGTGATTGTAATTCATCACAGATTATAGTATCTGAAAATCCAGTAGTACAATGAATACGCCTTTTTAATAGTTTTTAATCCCACTTCTTAATACTTTTTTAAAAAAAATGTTTACACAAACTCTTCATCTATTTTTGAATTACTTTTATAATTTTATTATTCACTGGCAAAATAATATACCATTGATCACAAAAATACTTATTTTGTTTATTCTGAGGTTTATTTTTAATTTTCAGTAGTAGTGACTTTAAAAATAAAAATCAAATATCTAATGTTCATGAGAAGTATTATATCATTATTTTCTGATATAGCCCCTGTATTTTTTAAGATACTTATATTGTTTCCACTGGAATTTTTCTGTTTTGTTAATGTTAAAATTAGACTCTAATCTGCTGGAACATAATTACAGTATATATCATGTGTGATAAGCATCTAACACTATGTGTATGTGAGTATACATATGAATGCGCATCCTATTTTTCCACATATTTTTTAGAAAAGCATATTATTTTCTAAACTCATCAAATGTACTCAGCCCCAGATTTGTTATCCCTTGGTTTGAATCCTGAATCACCAACTTATGCTTTGAAATTATATAGCATAAATACATTTTTCTTTTTGAAAATTGTAGCAATTCATTGTCTTTTTTCCATATCAATTTCTGGATTATTTGTCTATTTCAGAAAAATATCACAGTAGATGCTAAAAGAATGTTAAGAAAATATGCAGATCTATCTGAAGAAGAAAAATTAATAACTTTATTGAGCCTATAAGCCCAAGATATGAAACATATTTACATTAAAATCATATTTCACATTAGAGAATGCTATAGTCAACAGTAAACTTATGTTTTATATTTATTCTTACTTGGATATCTTTTGGATAGCACTAAAGTTAAATTATTTTCTCATTTTTTCATTTGCTACTTTTATTTTGAAATATAACTGAATTTATACTGATTTTTTAAAATATTTTTTAACCAGATACTTTTATTCGTTTGAATAGCTTTTGTTCTGCATTGTTTATAGTTTTTGCATACAAGATCATGTTGTCTTTCAAAGACTATTCATATTTTCTTCCCAACCTAAATTCCTTTAATTATATGTATTGTTTTTATTACCAACAAGAGTATTAAGTACGTTATTAAAAATAAATTATTTGCTTCATTTAATTTTAGTCCTTTAACAGCTTTATTATATTTGGTGTTTTATGGATTACTATTCCCAAGTTCAATTATTCATATTCACTTTTAGTTAGTGGCAGATGAATGTTTGAATCTTTCAAAGGTTCTTGTCTTATCTACTTCAACCAATGGTTATCATCCTTTGTAATGCTGTAGTTTTGAGACAATTCTTCATGTTGTAGTGACTCCCAACCATAAAACTATTTCTATTGCTACTCCATAATTGTATTAGTCAGGGTTCTCTAGAGTCACAGAACTTATGGTTGTCTCTATATAGTAAGAGAATTTGTTGATGACTTAAAGTCTGTACTCTAATGCCTCAACAATGGTCACGCCTGGATCTGGACCTGGATTAAAGGTGTGAACTACTTTGCCTGGACCTAAGCTTTTCATAGCCACTATGTCTAAAGATCAGGATCACAGGTGAACCTTCCAATTCTGGATTATAGTTCATTCCAGATGTACTCAAATCAACAACCAGGAATAATCACCACAATCATTTTAATTTTGCTACTGTTAGGAATAATAATTTAAATAGTTTTGGAGAGAGGTTTCTCAAAGAGGTTGTAACCCACAGGTAGAAAACTGATGAGTTAGGCAATCTTAAATTTCTGAATTAATATAGGGTGATATATTGGTTGATTTGGTGCTGATAAAAAATATTGGTCTACCTTACACCATTCTAATGGCTAAGATCAAGAACGCAAGTGAGGAGCACATTCAGGATAGCATGTGCTAAAAGGGGAACACATTTTTATTCCTTGTGGGGTTGCAAACTTATAAACTACTCTGAAAATCAATCTGGCAGTTTCTCTGAAAATTGGAAATAGTTCTGTGTGAAGAACCAGCTATCCCACTATTGGGCATATACCCAAATGATGCTCCACCATACCCTCAGGACAGGTTCTCCACTATGTATAGTAGCTTTATTCCTAATAGCCAGAAACTGGAAGCAACCCAGATGTCCCTCAAGAGAAGAATGGATTCAGAAAATATGTTACATTTACACAATGGAATACATTTAAGCTATTAAAAATAAGGACATCATAAATTTTGCAGGCAAATGCATAGAACTAGAACATATTTTCCTGAGTGAGGTAACACAGTCCCAAAAGTATATGCATGGTTTGTACTCATTGATAAGTATATATTAGCCAAAACATTCAGAATATCCATGATACATCACACAGA
Organism: Rhabdomys pumilio; assembly: GCA_030674055.1. Taxonomy (NCBI): domain Eukaryota; kingdom Metazoa; phylum Chordata; class Mammalia; order Rodentia; family Muridae; genus Rhabdomys; species Rhabdomys pumilio. Next base: position 60,937,000 of record JANHMN010000010.1, on the reverse strand, counting down.
TCCAAATAAACTAAAAAAGAAGGAAGGTCTAAGTGAGGATGTTTAAATCTCACTTAGGAGGGGGAAGAAAATAGGCATGAGATGCAGAGGGAGGGAGGAATTTGGGTGGGTATGGGAAGGGCTAGGTGAATAGTAGGCATGATCAGGCATGGAGAAAGACAGAAGAGAATCTCAGAGGGATAGGAGAATGAATAGAAATCTGCAGCTGCCAGGACTTGGGGATGGTGGCAGGTGGGGTGTGGAAATTTTCTCTAAGAAGTCTCAGAAACCCGGGATGATGTAGGCTCCCAGGAGGCAATGAAGGGATCTTAGCAGAAGTGCCCAACAGTTAGAATATGGAACCTGAAGATACCATCTCCAGTAGCCCGACAGGACCCCCAGTGACGGGGTCGGGACGCGAAACCACCTACTAAGTTTTCAATCCAAAATTGGTCCTGTCTAAAAGAAATGCAGGGACAAAGATGGAACAGAGCCTGAAGGAATGGCTGACCAGTGACTGACACATTTTGAGACCAATTTCACTGATTCTTCACACTATTAATGATGCTATGTTGTGATTGCAGATGGAAGCTTGGCATAACTGCCTTCTGAAAGGCTCTATCCATTACCTGCCTCAGACAGATGCAGAAACCCACAGATAAAGATTTGAAGGAAGCCACCAAATCCTGTGGAAGAGTTAGGGGAAGGAGGAAAGGCCCTGAAGGCAATGGCAACCCCATAGGAAGACCAATAGTATCAAGTAACCCGGACCCCTGGGAATTCCCAAAGACTGAACTACCAACCAAAAAGAATACAGGGGCTGGCCCAAGGCTCCCAACACATATGTAGCAGAGGGCCTCAGTGGGAGATGATATGCCTATTCCTGTATTGAATAGATGCACTGGTTGGGGGGATACTGAGAGGGGCTGCTGCCCACTCAGAGGCAAAGTGGGGAGAATTCTGTGAGGAGGAAAAGATAAAGGGCAGAACATTTGTGATGTAATTATTTAAAAAATTGGTTCCTCAGCTAAACTCCAGTTGGTCATGGTGCAATTGTTTCTGCATACTACCAAAGTTAAATTGCTTTTTGTTTTCTTTATCATCTTTTTTTGTTTTGTTATCATCTTTTATGTATATGTTACTAGATAAATAAATTTAGAATATTATTGACCTGTAATAACCTTATCTGATTTTGATATTACGATATAAGCCTTCATCAATGAGTTTGAGAATGTTCTCTTCTATGTTGCTTTATGAAAGGTCTTTGATGGTCCTAAAACACGCACACGCACACGCACACGCACACGCACACGCACACGCACACGCACACTCACACATGCACACACACAGACAGACACTAGTTGAAACCAAGTGCTATACTATCTTCAAATTCAGGATTTTTTGTTTGCTCACTTTATTGTTGTTGTTGTTGTTGTTGGTGGTGGTGGTGGTGGTGGTGGTGGTTTTGGCTTCTATGCCAAAATAGTATGTGTGTATTTCAAAATCCCAAGGCTTAACTGACTGACAACATTACTGAGGATTGCATGAAATAGAACATGTTTAAAGTGTATTGTGTGTCTTGGTTTTAACTATAGTGATAATCTCTAAGATTTCTCCAATAATGCACATTACTATTTGATTCAAAAGCATCCTCATTTATTAAAAATGTTAGATTTGCTTAAATATTATTATTACTTAACTAAGGAATTATAAAATAACATGTGATTATGAAAAGTTGATTATTGTGCTTAGGATCAAAAACAAACAAACAAAAATAAGTGCAAAGGAGCAATAAAAGGTTGATCAAATGAAGACTGTTAACTGGATGCATCATAGCATAGAAGGAACAGACCATCATGCTCAAGTTCCAGTTCTCAATTAGAAAGATTTTATGGTTATTGGAAACTATGCAGTAATCATCAGGTGTACTTAACATACAACTTTAAAGTGTCCTTTAAAATGATAACAGAGATTGAAAAGGAAATGATCAGTTATATGAGGATGCTAACACAAGCAAAGCCTGGACATGATTTGGACAATGTTTATCAGAATAGAGAGATAAGACTATAGATAGATAGATGATAGATAGATAGATAGATAGATAGATAGATAGATAGATAGATAGATAGATGATAGATGAATAGAGATAAATACATAGATACATCCATAGCTAGATACATACAGATAGATAGATGACAAATATAATGATAGATAAGGACACACAGAAAAAGAGGCATCTGGAGTAGCTTAATCTTTTGATAACATTTAAATTATTATTTACATTTGTATTATGTATATATAAAAATCATGCTTTCAATTTTGTATTGTTATGCAAATTCTATTTTTTATGAATAGCTAACATTAGTTGTTTCTCATATATATTTTAATTGCTAATGGGAACATAAAAGTTTCTAAATACCATCAGTCATTAACAGAAAGGGAAATGAGACTCATGGGATAGCTTAGCAGTTAAGAGCATTTGCTGCTATGGCAGAGAACCTGGTTCAGTTTTCATCACTAATACTCTTGCCTGCAAGCATCTTTAACTACAAATTCAGGACTAAAATTGTGTCTTTTGGCCTTCCCTTCACAGGCATCAATCATGGTGCATTGCATATGTGCAGTAAAACGCCTGTAAGAATTAAAAGGATTCCAAAACAGAAAAAAAATGCAAACTTTATCCACAATGAAGTATTTCTGCCCATCTACTACAACAAATTTAATAAAAGTGACACAGAAATAAATGCTGAAAAGACTGACATATTTCTCAGACACTTTTATCAGACATGAAAATCATCTGGGGTAAAAATCTCAGAATTTCTTATAAAATTATATACAAACCTATCACCCACTACAGAAACTTCACTCAGTACCTACGAAGAAGAAATTAAGCTCTGTAATGATATGAAGCTTGTAAGTGCATGTGAATACCAGAATTATTTACAGTAGCTAAAACTAATCATAAATTAGATGACTGTTTGTAGCTATATGTTGCTACCATGACTATGTTTTTTTTTTACCCTTTTCCAACCTTTTAAACTCCCTAACACCAGGTAGGAGAGAAAACAGAGAAGCGGGAAAGTGGGCAATATCATCTTTAGACCACTTCCTGCTAAACAGGGAATTTGAGATTCTTGGGGCAAGTTTGATCTTCCTCATCAGGATATCTAATTTCTTGTTGTTTCTTCTCTGTACAACACTACTTAATAACATGACACACAATGACCAAGGAAATTAATAATTTGTGTCTTAATTCAACTCCATCTTAAAAATAGATTTTAAGTTTTTAATTTCTACATAATGTATTTTTTTCTTCTTGTATGTATGAAATGATTAGAAAACAAAGTTTATTAGATTTAACACAAAACAAAACAGCGGGTGTTTATCTCTTGAGGGGAATCAGAAAACAATCTACTACTGTGAGTTCCCACGCTTCTGGAAGGACAAATCTCAACCTGAATTACTTGGTACAGAATGTTTATAATTTCAAAAACTATCCATTTCAGCTATTAGTCTTGTTGATTTTTTTCATCATCATTTGCCTCATTGATTTTGGTAAGACAAAAATAATACAATAATTTTAATTATTACAACTTTATTAATTTAAATTCTAACTTGGACTTTTTATATCCCTTTATATTCTGATGAAAGTATAGGATTCTCCAGTGTTCCTGGACTCAGTTGTGGTGCAGAGCCATTCCTTTCTGGTTGCCAGGAGAGCATTGAAGTCGTGTATGCTTGTTTCCTCTAACAAACATTAAGATCATGTTCCAGAGTGTGACCTTCCAGTTTTGCAATAATTCCTGACACAGCTTCATTCCTCCTGAAGGTGCTTTATTTGAATCTCATGAAGAAACAGCATACTGTTCAGTAAAATGTGTATTATTACTAGAGATAACATCTATTTTCTGCTATTTGTGCCCTTAAAACAAATAACTAAGAACCATAGCATTAAAGACAGCAATATATCTAATTTCAGAGTAAATGGTATGTTCTAAAAACCTCAGTCATCCAAAATGATATTGACGATCATTTATATCAGATGATTTACAGAGACACCGAAGGGGAAATGATAAATGGAAGTGTGGCCAACAACAAATATGAAAACTTTGCATCACTCTCCACATCTAAGCAGTTGATACATTTTACTTTTCATAAAGGCTTCTGAGTAGGAGAATAGGAGCTGAAACATCTCTATCTTTAAATTAATCAAAGATCTAGGGCATCTTTCCATCAACAGAGTGGTCCCATATGGTTACTACAGACACTTATTTTAATGCACTTCACATACATTTCTTTCAAGTTGACACCAGAATGTGTTCCAGTAATTGTTTCAATTACATAATGCCTCAAAAAACATATTGCTGAGCCCAAGCATCTCAACATCCAAGAGCAGAAACGATGGCCCAGATGAGTGATAAAGTGTCACATAAGATGAGAGGTAGTTTCAACATCATGTGACTGTAATCTGTTGTTTATATTTTCTTTTATTTCCTTAATGAAGACATGTAGAGGTTTTAAGGTAAGCATAGTTGAATACTGACACACAATCTATTATAAACCTATAAAAAATTTTAAGATAGTAATAACACCTTAAAACAGCAAGGACTGCTTATGTACTAAGATACTGTTTTGTCCAGCTTTGAGTTTCTATTGGATTCAAATTTTTATCAATTGTTTGGGTTTTTTTTTTCTGTTTTCATTTAGTATTTGTGAATCCTACCATAAGCTTTAGGTCACAAGTATGAACTAACTATGACATATAGAACAAACTCATGGATTCCTTCAACCAAATATCACTTTGGTAATTTACAAACATCATGAGAGACTGCAGCTATATTTCATGCGGTGGAAAGACGTGTTTTTAATGTTCTAAATTTCATCAAATTCTCAACAATGTTATGAACAACTTACATTTTTTAACACATTTCTCTGCTATGTAAGTAAAGAATATAAAACAAATCTAAAAAATACCTATAACTCAAAATTCTTTTGTTGAAATAACATGAAATTAATTCATGATTGAAAAAAAATCTATCATAGGCACTAAATTGAGTTTAAGAACACAAAAAGAATTGTGAGTGATAGGATTTTGTACATTAAAACCTCAGGCTAAAATGTCAATACTTGTAAGAATATAACAGCATACATCTTGTTCAACTCTGAAATATCTGATGGCAATCTACCTTTGACAATCCAAATTTCATTCTTGGTTATACGTTTCTGTCAGAGTCACAAAATTCATTATTAAGCATATTGAATAAGTTTGTTTTGTTCAAGACTCTCTAGAAATTTTTAATACTAGAACATAATGTAGTTATCAAAATCTGGCAAATTTTTAGGAAACATATTACATAAGAAAGGTAAGTGAGACATTGCTATGTAATGTGCAAAGAGCATTGATGGGCCCACAAAGGCAAAGGATGATAGAATTTAATAACGCATGTGTTGTCAGGAAAAGATTTCCCCAGCAATAAATCTAACATCATAAAACTACTAAATCTCAACAACCATTTTTCTTCTAAGCTTATAAGAAAATACCTACAAAATTATTAAGTATTTTCTCATAAATGGAACTCTTCTATTATCCTATAATTTTTTACCTAAAGGATATAAAATAGGAGAGTTCCCAATTCTTAATATTAGAATACATTCTCAAAGGGATTAATATTGAGTCAAAATGACAAAATTGATACAATTTAAAATTTGTCATTAGTTTATAACAAAAATTTTCATTATATCTGAATATCAAGTATGGTGGTACATACAGGTAATCTAAATACTTGGAAATAGCAAGTTAGAGACCAACTAGAACTACACAGAGAATGATCAAACGTCCAGTAATTGGTAATATTGCTCTTGCCATATAGGTACATTTGACATACATATACAAAGTTCTAGAATAGAGTTTTATGATAATATGCACATATTTGTGTTCTACTTTGAGTTTATATATATTATATATATATTACATATTTGTTATATATATATATATATATATCAACTAGAGATAGCTTTGGTTTGACCAAGACTACCAACAATGCTAACAGATGCTGAATATGAGATTTTAAGTTAGTATGGCCCAAATCTTTAAATATACTCCCAGAATTGCATCATACAGTACATACTTTTCAATGGGTTTAGATAGGAAATGAGTAGGGAAACTTTATGGGCAGCAATGTTTTCCCATCACCTGTACTCTACTGAGAGAAAAATAATTGTCTATATTGCACAAAACCCAGCTGTGGATTCTTTATCCCTGGAATAATACAATGATAAGACCTTATAATACTCCTGTTCTCCATCTGAGAAAGTTGCCATCAGTGTACTTGTTTATCATGTTTTTTAGTTCACTGAAGGTTTACGTTCACCAATGAAACAAACACTGGAGTCTAAAACAATAGAGTGGCTTTTAGACAACCAGTCTGAAATAAATAGTATTACATCATACCGCTCAACCTGGAATTCACATTAAAAAATATCTCCCCACCCACCCACACTAATATTTTGGATTTTTTTTCTGTCTTGCAGTTATACTTACAAGCTATACTTGACCTAAACATTTCAAAGTAAGGTTCTGCTTCGGCGGTGTCTACAAATAAACATATATTTAGTGATTGTTATTTATTGAATAAATTTAACCTTCCCAACCAATTTTAGTCAAGCAGTTTTAAACTAATAATGCCTTTTCCCTAAAGCTGTGCCTTCTCGAGTTATTGTGTGTTGACATATTATGTGATAATGATACAGTATGACATACTGTTTAAATTTCAACAACTTTTATTTTCCATGATAGAAGTAAGCACATAGTCAGCTTATAAGAACAGTTTCTGACTACAATAGTTACCTGGCAGGATTATCTTTCCAACACTTTTTATTCTAAGCCACACCCTTGCTGTGATGTTAAAAGACTATAGGAACGTATTACAGAGCATCGGATGGAGAGCAGACTTCTCTTCATTAGCTGAGTGAATCACATCCATGCCCAGTCTCTGTTTAGTCTTCTAAGCATATGCCTGATTTGAACAATATTTAGTATTTAGTAGAGATCCTAATTGTAGTGATGGTACAGGATACTAGGTAATCACAGATACTTCACTGAGTTTCTACGTTCAAAAACATTGCTATTACAACTCTTGATTAACATTGACTAAAAGGCAACTAACAAACAGCAAAGAAAAGATGTTAATGTATTCCTCTTTGACATAAAAATCTAATGTTAATATTTAAGAATTAAAAAAATAGTATGCTGTTACATATTTAAACATGGATTGTTAAACACCAATGCTTAAGAGATTGAATTAGTTTTAATGAGGACTAAGAGATAAAACATAATAGCAATTTACCATCTACCATAGTGTAATTTAATAAATTTAATATAATTTCATGTTCTCTTATTTTTCAAATGAATTTCTAAAAAAAAATAAATCTAAGTTTTATCTTTAAACCTTATTAAAACCTTTATAGATTTCAAAAGAAAATAGTACTGTAAGCTTATAATCCAATGGGAAATTAGTAGTTAAGAAACAAATATTAGTTTCTTTTAGCTATCTGGTTATATTTTTGACAGAAATAATTGTGTTAAAACATGCTTAAATTAATTACACTTGTTCTTAGATTTCTCATGCACTAAGTAGATATTTGTTTATTCTATTTACTTATAGGCTACATGGCATTAAATTTAGCACTGAAAACTATATCACTACTTTATTATGTATGTTATGACTTTATATCTTCCATAGATCCCAGTCCCTGGGAGCTTCCAAACAAACTGAGGGACTTTTGTCCCCTCCATGAGCTCTGTATCCACCATGTTCTTGATAAAACTTACTACTTTCCATTATTGATCCCACTTCTTTACATTTCGTCTTTCTTCACATTGTTTTCTTTTTCATGTTTTTCTTCTCTTTTATTCTCCTTGTCTAGTTTGAAAGAATATATCTTACCACTAAAGAATGATGGGAATTGTAGGAATGCAGGACATATTAGGGAATTGTAGCCATGCAATAAAGGTCAAGGAACAGGACTGAGAACAAGCACGTATGAGCTATAAGACTTCAACATTTTCATATATGTAACATTAGACAATTTTTCTAAACCTTCTTAGTCTGAGGAAAAGAATTCATTTTTTGCTTATATTACAACACATCTTTACATCTGGGCATTTAGCATATTTAATTTTTTCCAATTTAGAGAAATTGTAAATCTATCAGTGTTTTATTAGTTTTCCTATCACAAATGAAACATTTTTATTTGATTATTGCTATATGGCAATATATTTCAAATGCAAAGCTAATGCATGATTGCTCTTTTCCATGGGGAAATAATCACTGGCTTATTACAGCAAAAGCTAGTAATTCAATTATTGATTTTTTTTCTTCTCAACACTGTGCATTTTCCAGAGTTAAAAATATGATCTTCAACTAACACATTTTCCCTGAAAGAAAGATATTTTAGGTGTTTGCGTGTGTGTGTGTGTGTGTGTGTGTGTGTGTGTGTGACTGTAGAACACATATTATAGAATAGCTTAAACTATGCATTTATCTTTCACTTGCTTCAAATATATAATATTTCACTGTACTGTGTGTTCACATGAACCACAGAGTATGTTTAGATATCAGAGAGCAACTTATGGGATCAGTTCGTTACTTTCACCATGTAGATCCTGGGAACTCTTGGGGCTTAGAAATAAACACTTTGTCTCTAAGCTGTCTACTTACAACATGCTAAGTCTTTAGTAACATGAAAATGAGAGACATCTCAAAGCATGTTATAATGAGACGTTTGCTTATAATGATGCATATGCTTTTAATTTGATTACCAATATACCAATAATGTTTAACATACTTTAAACAATTGAATTGTATTGGAGAGTATACAATTTGAAGAAAGTAAAAATAAAAATCAACTACTGTAAATACATTTCTAGTGATGAGGAAATTTTTTTCTATTAGTTTTGCAATCATTAAGAAAACTAGAAATCTTGTGATGTGTATATATATTTAAAAGGTACTTTATAAACAACATGCAAATAGCCCAGAGCTCATGACTATTATAAACATGACATAAAATTTTTATAAAAGTTTTAAAAATCACAGACTTTGTTCTGAAGAATTCAACTGTAATCACCATTCAGGTCTTTATTTTAAAAATTGGAGCAAACATATTTATATATGCCCTTTGTTAATATAGATATTACTGACTAGTAGACAATTGTTCTATCATTTTCCTATATGTAGGTAATTTTCTCTAAGTAAATATAAAAAAAATAAAAATATAGAGCATTTACCACAATATAAAGATTAATAATTTCATTTCTTGATTACATTTCTATAGAAAATATATGGATTTGTAAACTTCATTTTTTCTGTCATTAAGTAGATATTAAGGGCTTGTTCTGGGCCACATATTAAGAGTGGCATGAAACTATCATGTATATTTTACTATCAACTTCATAGATATAATTAATTTATGTAGATGAAAGTGGAATAAAACCACCATCTAAAGTACATGAAATCTACCAATAAAGATTAGTCAATTTATGTTTCCTTTATGGAAAATACATCATTGCAAAATCCTAGACATTTCAAATTTTTAAAGGTCTATTTTTGATGTCTATATTTTGTTTGTTTCTTTGTTCTCTAATTATCATTTATATTTTGTTTTATAATAATTAAAGGAATGTGTTATTTATATTTTTATAATAATTAGAAAAATAAAGGAATGTGTTTATTTCTTTTTCTCATTTTTATTTAATATAGATTTTTCTCTCATACAATATATTTTAACTATGATTTTTTTATTTAGAATTTTTGAATTTATGATCCTCTTTGGTAACTTGGTTTGTAATTCTTTGTTGTGTCTTTAAATAGTTTTTGATATCAGAGTAATTATTTCATTATAAAACAAATTAATCAGTGTTCTTTGGATGCTACCTTGTGGAATAGTTTTGAAGAGTATGGACATGAAATTTTTTTCTGAAAATCAGGTAGAATTCTATGCTAAACCATCCAGATTTGCATTTTTTTCCTTTTTGGTTGGGAGACTTCAAATGGCTACTCCATTTTACTAGTAGTTATATGTGTCTAAGTTGCTTATTCAATCTTGTTTTAGCTTTGATATGTGACACATATTAATAATTTTTTTAGTATTTTTCATCATGATTATCCAAATTAACTCTGTATCTGTTATGTTCTCCTTTTGATTTTTAATTTTGTTAATTTAGATTTTCTTTGTCTTTGAGTTTATTTGTCTATAAGTTTGTAAATCTAATAACTTTTCTACAAGAATCAACTCTTCATTTTATTTATTCACTGTATTGATGCTTTTTGTTGGTTTTTATTTCATTGATATCAATCCTGAGTTTGATATTTTTTTGCTATCTACTCTTTTTGCGTAGGAGTTCTTTTCCTCTAGAGCTTTCAGATGTGCTGCTAAATTATTAGTATGGGATTCATACATTTTATTTACTGCAGGCACTTAGTGCAATGGATTTTCCTCTCAAAATTGCCTTCTTTGTGCCCCATAAGTTTGTGTACACTCGTTTTCATTGCATTCTAGAAGGTCTTCAATTTCTGCCTTGATACATCTTTTATTCAATAGTGAGTTGTTCAGTTTCCATTAATTTGTAAAAATTTCTGTTGTGGTTCATATGCACTTTTTATCTCTGGTGGTAATATATGAAGCAGATTGCTGTTAATTTTCTTGTATTTATTGAAACATGCTTTCTGTTGAGCATGGAGTCATCTTTGAAGAAAGTAACAAAATGCACTGAAAAGAAAACATTGTTTTGTGTTTTCTGAAATGGCCTGTAGATATCTATTTGGTCCATTTAAATAATACTATCAGTTAGGTTCAGCGTTTCTCTGTTTATTTTTTGCTTGGATGACCTGTCTATTGGCAAAAATCAGGTATTAAAGTGTACCAATATCAGTGTGTGAGAGTCAATATGTGGTTTAAGCTGTAGTTTTTCTTTTAAGAACTTACTATTGTGCATAAGGCAAATTGTAGGCAGCTGCTGTGGACAACTTGAAAAAGCCCTGTATCATATAATTGGGATTAAAACAGAAACATATTCTTATAATATTTCAGGTTTTTAAAGAAACAAAATATCCAAAAATTTTATTACAATAAAGGTCTTTACCTTGTGTTTCAGCTACTTTGAAATTTCTAGGGCCCACAGTGGTTATGTTGCTGGGCTCTAGAGGGCACATAATGTCTGGCTGGTATTGATTGGGCTTGTACACTGAAATTCAGGCAGCTGAGTTTGAGATGATTTCATATATCAGTGCTGTATCTTGCCTTGTCTTTGTTGTGTGGATATTTTCTTCCTTTGCTTTGATTGAACTCTCTGCTTTTCTGAGGGTGTATTATATGGGCATTGCCTGGAAGGTTGTGCTCCTGCAATTCTGCTAGGCACAGTCACTATAGGTACTGAATTAAATGTGTTTCTATGTTTTGGTAGCTTCTTCTTAGGAGCTATGATATTCTAGCAAATGGGATGGTAGAGGAGTCCACAGGAGGGAGGAAAGCACAAGGATCTGGTTAGAATCCTAGGCATGCAGGTAGAGAGTGAAGAAAGCCCTAAGAGGTAGTTGGCTATACAGTTGTGAATGAGACTGAAAGTTTGCATTTGGAAGAGAGAAGAGAGATAACAATCTGAAGCTTGCCTATCAACTTCACCAGCCTACTTCCTTCTCTGTCAGGATTGGCTGGCTAGATCCCTGGGAATGCCTGATGAATTTGGGTATTAACATCTGGGTTAACAGAATGAGTGGAGAAAGTGGTTAAAGGAGAGCTTCATGATTTGAGTTTGAGGAAGAGGGGAGGAGGAGGCTGCTGTAGGTGGTCTAGTACTGAGCTCATGGTTAGACATGGTGGGGGGATATAATTTAGAGGTGAGGAGAGTGAAATAAAGGTCTGCAGTTAGCCTATCTACTTCCCTGGCCAGTGTGACTGATTATTTGTATAAAGTGAAAACTCCTGATTTTTCAAAAGGAAACAGAGATGATGACCAATTCAGAAATGAGTATAGAATTTCTAAATTTAATATATTCCAGAAGCACAGGGTACTTCTTTGTAGAAATGAAATTATATCAGCTGACACTTACTTACTATTGCCATTTTTCCCACATACTTAGCATTCACGACAGTTTGGATCTTCCTACTTTAAAAAGTAGAGAAAGATTGATATTTGTACAGGAAGAAGTTAATTTTCATATTATCTTAGTGTGTCTTAAATTAATGTGGTATAAAATAGTCAAGAGAGAGTCCTGTCTCTCTTATGGTAGATTTATGCCAAATGGCTCATGTAAAATATCCCCATTAAAATATATTTTTCAGTCCATATAACGTTTTAAGTATGTATATCCTTTTATTGTACAGAGCATTATGCCATTATTATTTAGGAAAGTTTTAAGTGTGTATGTGGATATGTGTATGAGTGTATGTGTGCGTGTTTGTGTGTGTGTGTGTGTGTGTGCATGTGTGTGTGTGTGTAACAACAATAACAGAAGTACAGGTCATTAACTTTAGAGAACAAGTGTGATACATGAGAAGGACTCAAGGAAGGAAGGGGGAAGAATAAATGATATAATCATATTTCATTTTCTAAAAGTAATAATTATGATTTAAAAAACAAAGAAACATCTTTGAAATGTAGGACTGAAAATAAAATGTGTTCTGAAAAAGCACTGTATTGTGAGTATTGAGTGCAACAGATGGTACCAGATGACCGACAATTACAGTAAACAGCTTCCTGTGGGGAGAGCTCCAGCTGTGCATCCCTAATAGACTCAGTCCATCCTCTGTCACTGTGAGCTTATTCCTTTTAACGCTATCCTGCAAGCTTCACTCTGAAGACTCCCAAATTCGGGAGACCCTTACTCAAGTCTCGGGAAGTCGCGAACACCCACAAACTCCAAGACACCGTACCTGGATGCAATTAGCAGAGGTTTATTAGGGAAGAGAGCTGGCAGCCATCGTTCAAACTGCATACTCGTGCAAGAGTACAGTTTGACCCCACGTGGTAGGCTAAGGAACCTTTTATAGTAGGGGGTAGGGAAAGGAAGGAATTTTCTTGCGGTTACACATGATTGGTTATTTCAAATATCAGCAATTTGCAGAGGCAGCAGGATGGCTAGTTAGGACTTGTCTGGGTATGCCTTTTTACTTTTCTTTGTGGCCAGGAATGTGTCTTCCTGCTTTGGGCCTACCCCACCCACAGGTGGATTTTCTTCCCTGAGGCTTGAGGAATGTATCCAGGGCAGTGAAGGTCCGAAATCTTATATTCAGTTCCGCCTTCCTGGAACTAGTGAGCCTGTATATATTTTATAAAATGGTCTTTATAATTTTTCACTCTACAACTCATGCTTCCTGGAAGATGTCATTATGCATGTTAGCAAATCCAGAACTTAAGTTCTAGTTTAATTAAGGCTATTCTTCATGTACTCAAACAATATCTCACACTAAATGATTGACTTCCACTTTAAGTTGATAATAAGCATTAGTTGTTCCTGTAAAATTATATTCATCCCTGACAACAATAGAAGTAGCATTTTCTTTCAGCTTCCAGCTAGTCCTGTGACAGACATATCCCATGTTTATGGTCAGACTGAAGCAGCCTGTTCTTGACCATGAGAAAAGCATTTTTTATCACAATGCTCACAACTCTCAAGTCTTTATTGGTACTGTGAGCAACAACTTGCACCTCCCTGAAAAGGAAAGGTAGATTTATATTAGAAATTTTATTGAGAAAAAAAGACTACTTGGAATGCACTCAGAGGACTTTTCCATTGTTTTATTGCTATTCCAGACTGTCTTCATGTCCCTGAAATAACTTGGGCTCAGCAAGGTAGACACTTTTCTAAATTTGTGGGACACCTCCTTGAGAGAGGTGATAAGAAAATAAATAGGCTATATTTTGCTGTTGTTATTCATGTTAGAATAGGGCTTCATAGTGGTAAGTTACTGCAAAGGAAGGGTATGCATGCAGCAATAAAGGGGGAGAATGTTCCGTATCTGTGTAACCAATAGTTATATATACATATACAATTCAAGGTCAGTAGAGTCAATTATATTTATCTACCTATTAGTAAGATGAATAGAAAATATTATACATAGCAAATTTGGCATCATCTTTAGTGAGATAAAGCTTTGGCCTTATGCTATTAAGATGCTGATTTGGAGACCTATGTGAGATAGTAACATTATTGTAATGTCAAAAATAATTAAAAGTTGTCAAATGATTTCAAGTGGACCACCAGCTGCTGGACTTGAATCTTATGTGCCCATTTGTCTCCTAGATATTCTTCTGTGGAAAAAGGCTGAGTGTGCAGGTTTTGCTCTAAAACTATGTTCGTTTACCTAATGAAAACATTCGTCTGCATGAAAAAAAAAATGTGGCTAGTTAAGCAGAGACACAATCTTAAGCATAAATTTCCACCATATCCACACATCTAGTCCTTCACATATAGTATAGCAATACTCCAGGCACCGTCTTTTTACAAACTCACATCATTTAAATTTTCTCATTACTACTTCTTTGTCTCCCTGCAACAAATGAGGGGATATGTTGCATATGATTTCATGGGTTGAGGTCAGTGGGTCCAAATGACTCATTTGATGAAAAGAATTATTTATGTTTAATGAATAAAAAGGGCTATCTATACTGTTGTTTAATGCCAGTTAACCAAGTTCATCTTATCTTTTCTTAGAGAATTCCTTATTTTCTCTCTTTGAAAGAAGAAAATCAAAACATCAGGCCCCCACTGGATTCAATGAAGCAGAGAAGGACTATCCCTGTGAGTTTCTCCATCTGTCCCTCCTGTCATCCTCCTGCCGTTGCCTGGCCTCTTCTTGAACTGATATTCTTGCCAAGGAATAAGTTAATAAAAGGAATCAGGCAGAAGACAAGTAGAGAGAAAGCGTGGCACACAGTCACTCACGTGAAAGTAAGGCTTAGGTTCTAGAAAAACGCACTGAGAATTCATTTCAAATAATGATAAGAAATGTTTCTATATAATTTATTTCTTGTGAGGAAGGAATAGGAATATTGTTTTTAAACTGAGCTCACTCATTCAATATTGTATTATTAACACTTTTCTTATTTCTGTGACTAAATTCCTCTCAGAAGAACAATAACTGAAGAAAGTTTACTTTGGTTATTGGTTTAGGGGTATGGCTCCTCGTTGTGGGGAGGTCACAGTAGCAGAAACTTCATGCATCTGGTCACATGGCATACACATTCAGAAAGCAGAGTGTGACAAGTAGTTTCCTTTGGTAGTAATTTTTCTGTTCTTTGTTTTTGTATTTTTTGTTTTGTTTTGTTGTTTGTTTGTTTTATGTTTTTTGAGGGGTTTATTTTCTATTATCCCATTTATTTTCCAAGTCAACAACCCAAAGCTATCAAGTTTTGTTAACAAGTTGCTGACACTATGCACAGTAGGTTCTGAGCTAGTCTAGCCTGACTAGACTATTTAATAGCCAGATAAATGCCCCCCATTACTTGCTAACTGAGCCTTGCTCTGTTCTTTTCTGTCCCCAGGGCAAGCTCTTGGCCACACGCTCATGCTCCATCCTCATGGTCCATCTTGCCTCATGGCAACCTCTGTCTTCCCTTTTCCCTTGTCCTCTCCACCCTCCCCATGGTCTCTACCTGAGATCACTTCACTCAAGCTGAAGTTCTACCTTCCTATCTCCCCTGCCCAGTCAGAGGCTCTAGCTTTTTATTTACCAATCAGAGATAATTAGGGAGCCTTCTTTACATCATATTGGTCAACACAATGCCCATGTCAAGACTGTAACCTGATCTTAGGACACAGAGCTCAGCATCTGAATACACTGTGCACATAAAGAAGTCCAATGTTTTCTCAGCTTTCTTTCTCCTTTTTGTCCAGTCTAGGACTTCAGACCATGGTGTGGAGGCAACTACATTCAGAGTCACCTTCCCTCTTAAATTCTCCTATCTAGCAACTGAATCAGAAAATTTCTCAGTTCTTTTTTTCTAGGTGATTGTGCCAAGTAGATAAGAGCAACCATCACAAATATTTACAAGACAATCATATGTTAAATTATTACAATTATCATCCTTCTTAAAGTTATGAATTAGCAACAAAATACTTTTATAGTTGAGGGTAATGATAAAATGAGAAAACATTTAAAAGGGTCACAGCATTAAGAAAGATGAGGACCACTGGGTTACAGGATCCTCCTAGCTACTATACCAATGTCAGTGAGGCGTTTTGTTCCTGTAGCCAGGATATCTTGCCTTGTTCAGTCTTTCCCTGATCATGCAGCATCTTATTATAACTTTCCATCTTATTTTACTCCCAATGTTTTCAACACTTGAGTATTTTAAGCTTAATGTAGGTAGACGAACAAATAAAAACTTAGAGGTCTACAAAGTATTTTTCAAAGTTTTCTTTCTTTATTTCCAGATGTAGAGTAAAAAATTATAAAGACCATTTTATAAAATATATACAGGCTCATTCATTAGTTCCAGGAAGGCCAAACTGAATGTAGGATTTCGGGCCTTCACTGCCCCAATACATTCCTCAAGCCTCAGGGAAGAAAATCCACCTGTGGGTGGGGTAGGCCCAAAGCAGGAAGACACATTCCTGGCCACAAAGAAAAGTAAAAAGGCATACCCAGACAAGTCCTAACTAGCCATCCTGCCGCCTCTGCAAGTTGCTGATATTTGAAATCACCAATCATGTGTAACCACAAGAAAATTCCTTCCTTTCCCTACCCCCTACTATAAAAGGTTCCTTAGCCTACCACGCGGGGTCAAACTGTACTCGTGCACGAGTGTGCAGTTTGAACGCTGACTGCCAGCTCTCTTCCCTAATAAACCTCTGCTAATTGCATCCAGGTACAGTGTCTTGGAGTTTGTGGGTGTTCGCGACTTCCCGAGACTTGAGTAAGTGTCTCCCGAATTTGGGAGTCTTCACAGTCAAATGCTGCTAATCATATGACATTATAAAACAAAATGTTGCCATATGTACTCTTGTGATGTCAGATGATGGGAAGTTGTGTGTTTTATCAATCTTTTCTTGAAAACAATAACAACAGCAACAACAATAACAGCTTCCTTCCTAGCTTTCTTTCTTTGTGATACAATCTGATTTACCTGCTTCACTCTTTTAACTCATGGGAGCTTTTACCCATCAGTATTTTTAAAATTACAGAATCAAAATCCATGTGACATATGCATTCTCATTTCTCCCAAAGCTAACAAAAGCTCAGATATTTTTAGCTACATGAACATATTGTTATAATGTTTTTGAACTCTAGATATTACAGAGTTCTTCACTCAAGGCAAAGCAGAGGCTATATTTAGAGATTCACGAACAGAAGTAATTTAGTTATGTGTTTTTTTTCCTGGAATATAACTCCAAATGCAATTCACATGGCTTATCTAGGAAAGCCACTGGCTCAAGTGTTTAAAAATAGTTTGAGAAACACCAACTTTAGAAAGTATGTTAGGAGCAGAATGGAGACTGAGTTAGTTTCTGGCATTTATAGAATGCCTAAACCAATGATTTTCAAACACTTTGGAAGTGACCTACAGAAAAACACAGCAAATTTTGCAATTCAGCAAAGATAAAACTTTAAATCAAGAGACATAGACACTTACTTTCTTTCCTTTCTTTCTATCTTTCCTTCTTTTTACTTCATTACAAAATTAATTTGATTTTTTCTATAGCTTCAATTTAGAAAAAAAAGTGATTATTTATTTGATTCAAAGCCCTGTAGTTAGGGTTGTTCCATGTTTCTTTGTTTACTTATTTGCTTTATTTGTTTTCTCTGTGTAGCTTTGGCTGTCCTGGAACTAGATCGGTAGATAGGCTGGCCTTGAATACATAGAAAGCTGCCTGCATCTGCCTCCTAAGTGCTGAGATTAAAGACAGGAGCCATCACCACCACTGCCTGGCAAAACCCTTTTTTTTTTTTTTTTTATCATTTAGAAGATGCAATCTGTTCCTACTTATGGAATTTTATGTGACATTTTGATACAAGTTACGTGGTGTATTGGTTAAACCAGGGTAAGTACATCAATTTTATTAAATACAACAGGAGTTTGTGGTAATAACACTTAAAATATTTTCTTGTAGCCCTTTAGAATGTATTACTGCTCTCTCAGATTTTCTACTGTGAAAAGTACTACTTTAAACTTATCCTGCTATAGTACATGTTTATCAATATTCAGACTGAAGAACCAAATTTTGGACAATTTCTATGGAAAAGAAATACAAGTTGCTATCAAGTCCTAAGCAATCAGTTCATAACTGGCTTTTTGAAGTAAGTTTATTAACAAATTTTGAGTTGGTTTAAATACAATTAAAATGTGTACTTACTGGATTGACAGGAATCCATAATAATACAGGGCTCACACTTACAAAGTAACCCAAAATACTACAACGTTTGTAGTTGTCTGTACAGTACATACTTGAAAAAGCAATTGTGCTTATCTGTACTCTCATGTCTGATGTATGAGAATTGAGAGAACATTTACTCTAAGTGCTGTGGCTACATTGCAGGAAATAACAGCACATAGATGTTATAAGAAAGGCAATTACGACTTGAGTGTGACAATTTCTTTTAAATAACAATTCAAATTGAGTTTAATGACAGCTTGGCACTGTCTTTACCTTCCTTTAACAGCAGAGGAGTCAACAAACATCTCTTCTAATTGATTAAATATTCTTTTAGTAAACCTTCTGAAGAGCTCATTAGAAGGCTAACATGTTTAGAAACAAGAGTGCATTAATAGGAATGCAATTAAGTACTTATGGCTTTTGTCATTTAAAGTAAGTTAACCAGATGGTAGAAAATCCTCCAAAAGAGATTTTAAACAAACAACCAAGATTTAATTAATATGCACTAGTTAACTCATTAAATATGTAGCAAGTAGCTGGTTAACCATAAGCTAAATGCTTATTTGCAGAGAATTGTGTGTTCCTTCTTACATTTGTCTTAATTTTGCTCGGTTGGTTCTGTAATAGTAACTTTAAATTTAGGAGCCAAATTTCTAAATATAGAAGTGTTTTGCACGTTTTTTTCTTTTTTTCCTCAAGGGCAATACATATGAAACATTTTTTTTTTCATGAGAATCTAGGGTTTAAATAATATGTAAGAAAAAGCTAAAATAAATTAAAATTGTATTCAAACATTAAAAAGTAGATAAT
Source organism: Rhabdomys pumilio (assembly GCA_030674055.1). Taxonomy (NCBI): domain Eukaryota; kingdom Metazoa; phylum Chordata; class Mammalia; order Rodentia; family Muridae; genus Rhabdomys; species Rhabdomys pumilio. The sequence goes on along the minus strand of JANHMN010000010.1, from coordinate 60,917,834 downwards.
GTGCACAGTAATTTTAGAAACAAAAAGTGAGCATTTCTACAACTGCTTGTACAATAAATAAGACATGTATAGTACACTGATATGTGTGGTTTATTTAAAATGATTATTTAGCTTCTCCGCGTTATATCTCTGTTCTGATTATAATAAAATTAATTATTAACATATTATTTTAAGAAAAGAAACATATTGGTTATAATGTGAGGTAATCATATTTGTCATTTGAGTAAAATAGACATACATGTGTCACAAGTAAGTCAAAAGTTACTACCTAGTACAGCATTCAAAATCAGTAGCATGCAAAGCCCAAATTCAGAGCCTTTGACATCCATAAAAATGGATCTGGCTGTCCCCATGACATTAGCTATTGGGGACACTTTAGAGGTTTAAATGTTGAGACTTTGACATAATAGTTTGAAATATCTTCTTTTCTTTTCCAAGTCAATTAATACTACTATCTTTTTCATTCAAACTAACTCTCAAGACAATTGCATTATTTTCAGCTTTACATCATCTACCAAATTCTACTTACATTTTTTATGTATTATGATGATATATACACATCATTAATCTTTAAAATTTACAAAATTGAGACAAGCACCATAGTTAAAATTCTGAGAGCCACAAATGTGTTTGTTTATAGTTACACATAATACAGGATTTAGAATACCATTAAACTCTGGCAGGTAATCAGAAATAATGACAATAGCCTATAATGGATTCCACTTAGCAATAACCCAATGAAAGTAAACCATAACCAGAATTAGACTTTTATTTGATACTCTATGTTATCTGAGAAAGCAAATTTCCCCTGTACTTTAAGATAACTCCATTTTGTGATGTGTATATATACATACATACGTACATATATACATACATACATACCACACACACACACATACACACACACACACAAATATTTCTACAGTAGTAAATTTCTATATGTCTTTTTCCAAAGTCTTCAGAGTTATTTGCTCCTCTCCCCACTCCATTCTCTACTTCTCTACCTATACTCTGATGCAATCACTTGGCCCCTCCAACCCCATTGTTCCTTCTTCCCCAACTATCTCACCTATATTTTTTTCCTTTTCCATGCCAATAGCACATTATTATTTTCTCATATGGTGATTCTGATTTAAACATACATTTTGAAATAGTTGTAGCTACTATCTAGATATGAGAACATTTATATTTCTGAATCTGCATTTCACCACTCAGAATAATTTCACTTTTTTATAATGATTCTCTCTCTCTTTCAGTCTTTCATGGGTATGCAAGAATTGTCATTGTCTATTAATCAGTACATTGATATTTGGGTTATTTTCAGTGGAAAACTATTGCAAACAGAGTGGCAAGGAACACAGATAAGGTTAAGATCTCTGAAATAAAGTATAAAATCCTGGAGACTTAACGTATAGGGAAAAATTAAGTTGGTAAAAGCCTAGAAGTTTTAACTTTATTGGCTAGTTTTATAGTGCTTGGGGTTTTATGCACAGAACTGATAGAGAAAGTAATTAATTGATCAACTTGGACATTGTGAACTACAATAACGACTGATCTCCAAGATATATTCACTGGTATAAATGTGGTATGAATGTTATGGGAATAACTGAGCACATTCTTATTGGATTTAAAGTTGTCTCTGCATAACAGAATTTATGTCTGGTACAATTAACCAGTCCATAAACTTGTGGCAGGCTAGGTCATAGTGCCTTGTGTAGAACCCAATAGTGTTATTTAGCTTATTCAACTAAATGGACACATTAATAAACCTAAACCTGAACTCTTATCTTAATAAACATAAATTAGCGCTTTTCTGAGCCTTCATCAGAAATATTTCTTTTTGTCAACAATGGAGATTAACACAGAGTCTAACAACTGGCCTGTGTGCAGAGCATAACATACTGTGGACTGCTCATCTCTAAGTGGAACCTTCCCCATACGTCTCATAAATTATTGCTAAAAGGGTTGAGATATGGTAAAAGTAGAAGAGAGAAAGCATACACTGTGAAACAATACTTATTCTCTCCTAGATGGACCAGACATGAGACACAGTATTGTCATGTAGTTGCTGGGCAAGGTAGAATCTTTGCATAGATGAACTCACAGTTGTCATGACTGCATATACAAGGAAAAAGATCTATCTAGGCAAAACGCAAGCATAAATGTGGAAGGGGCTCATGAATTCTCAACTATTGCTAAGGTTCTATTGGTAACTGATGACTTGGTTTTCTTCATGGACATGGCTTTGGATACACATGATGCAGTAGATGAATTTACCACCTCCACACACACAGGAAGAACTACATGTGTTCAGTGAGACTTAATAAAAGAGCACAAGAGCTTAAAAAGTAAAAGTAGCAGGGAATATCAGGGAGTAATTGAATGGGAAAGAACTGGATAAATGTGATCAAAAAACATGATTGTATTTAATTCTCAAGTAATAATAAATGGAAAAATAAACATGATTATGAAGAAAAATACAATATTAAAGTTATCTGTACATACATGAAAGTTAATGATGCATTGGGTATCAATGTCTTATTTCTGTATATGTTTGGAACACTACAAACATTTGAACAATATTGTAAAGATCACGTGAGTATGTTTTAATTTTGTCCAGCTTTTTCTTCTTCCTCTCTTCCACTACAAGCTCTGATATCTTTGTATGTGATTCATCCTTACCAAAATCCATTGTCATGCCTGGCTCTAATGGAATCTTGTTGCAAAGTAGAAGATTGTCACTCTTCAAGAAATGACTGACTCATGACTGCTCTTGAATGTGCTTAATGCCCAGGTGACAGGAACGCTTAGACAGGCATTAATAGGTCCAGTTGTCACTAGTGTGGCTCACTAAGCATCCCAACATCTCCCCTCTTAAGTTTTTTTCTTACATGTACATTTTTCCCCTTAGCTTTTCCATCATTTTGCTATACAGAAAGGGGTTTCTCAGTACCTGTCAGCATTGTTCTTCAAATTTCCAGACACTAGAAGTATGAAATAAACAAATTTTTTTCTTTGTACAATATTAGCATCCATCAAGTTAGCTATCATAGGGATAAGATAGGAATTGAGAAGACTGCTTTTAGTATTCTTTTTATTACCATGACAAAGACCACTGTGTCTCTGAATCCTAAGATCTCACCACCTTATAATTTACTCAACAGGGTATCATCACTTTTGTCCTACATTAATGTCCATATGTTTTTTTTCCATAGTCAAACTCTATTTATAGTTTCAACATGCAAAACTCTCTTGCCATCATTTTCATATCATCTGGCAAAACTTAACATCATTCCTTACAGCTTACTCCACTGAGGCAGTGGGATGTTTCAGTCTGTCAATGACCAATGTATAGTGTATTTCTGTCAAAGCTTACATTTGTTCATCATATATAATATATATGATATATATTATATATGAACCTTCAGTATGTCAGCATCTATAAAAAATTTATGTTTCATAACATTTCTTTTTAATTGCCACTAAATTCAAATAATCAACTTCCTAATTAAGATTGTCACTCTAATTTCTAGTGAATATCACAAACATAACACATCTAAACACTGAGCTCAAGGTTATTGTTCCAGTTGACAGCCTTGTTTTTTAAGCAAGCAGCATAACAATCCCATTCTTTTTCATTCTGATGTAGAAAAACCTTGATATTTTTTCAAATCAAAAGTTTCTCTCCCAAGCCAGAAACAATGCATTAGGGTGGTATGTAACTCGTAATCTTCAAATATATCCAAAATGGGACACACTCTTGCTTCACTATTACAAACTTTCAAGATACAATGCTTTTGACTTTCAGTAGCAATAAGCCTTACATAAATGTCAAGGACTGTTCTGCCAAATGTTGGAACCTGCACTGCCAAAAGCTTTGGGGGCTAAATTGTTAGAGCCCGCATTGCCCCAAGCTGTTCCCGTCAGCAGGTAAGAGTTCAGCTAGAGAAAGAGTGAGGGTGAACATGAAGAATGGAGACCAGACAGGGTGCGATTCAGTCCCATTTATTCTCAAGTCACTCTTCTTCCCTCTTTCCAAGTCCTTTGTTCCTAGTATAAGTCCCTAGTTCCTAGTCCCTAGTGCCTCCAAGTTCCAAGTTTCCAGCCTTCTTCTGTCTGCCTCCTGCCTTTTATAAGTCTAGCTTCTTAAGTCACATCTTTAAGTCATGACTTTAAGTCTCCTCTCTAAGTCACACCTTTAAGTCACACACACACACAAGGGAAAATCCTGGGTATATAAAACAAGATGTTATCAGAATGTACTCAGCTGTTGTAGGCTGTTGAAAACAAGTCTCTTGTCAGGGTATATGGCTCAAGATGGCTGCAAGGATGATAGCCACCTTCTGTCAGCTCCCCACACATTAACTCTGAGCTTCACCTGCAATTCAGTCATTTTTCTTCCTCCCATCTAGTAGGTGCTTCCTACATTGTTCTGAATGAAAACTCAAGTAGTTAGAATGGCTTACTTACAGGTCTCATTGCCTTTAAAATTTCACTCCTTATTACTCTTTATTCACTCTGCTCTATCCAAACTATTTCAGCCTTTTTTTTTTCACATGAAGTGCTTTTGTTGATGTTTCTCACTCTGCCACACCTATGACTAAAAGGCTTCATGCTATTTCATTTTAATTTTCTCTCAAATTACATATAATATGCTTACTTACTATAGATTACATTGTTTAATATTCTTAGCAAATTGCATGAAATCATTGGTTTATTTACTCCAGCCAGTGTCCTGTTAATTACCCATGTCATGCAAGTATGCTGAATCTTAGTTCAAAATGCACTTTGTTTGTTGTCCATATTAATGTCTTAGACCAGAAGGATGTTTCTTCCTATTCTTTATCAACTAGCACCACATAACTTACTGTTCCAGACCTAATGTTGTTTACAGGTATAAGTGAGAATACTCTGGTAAAAATTGCAATATTAACAGAAATAAATTAAATGGGTAGGAATTCTTTAAGTCACTATGTTGAGATCTTTAAATAAGCAGAAGACATACATGCCTAGGTGAAAATAAAATAAGATTTTGTAAGGCAGTAAATAAGCATGAATCAATATCATAACATGGGTTTATAATTATCACTAAAATATAAAGAAGTAATAATTACATATGATGTGTTTACATAGCATTTGATATTAGAGCTAAATTCTCCATTTTATGGTAACTAACCAGACTAACTTCTGTTTAATGAATATGATGTCATAGGTACAGTATTTCAGAAGGCTACTTTTTGAGGAGTGATATTCCAGCTTCTACCTTATAAAACCACAGTGTACACAATATCATAGCCTTTAACTAACATATAGGAGATCTCACTACTCAAAAACCATTATGAAGGAGATTTATTTATTTTATTCCATGTGTATGAGTGGTTTTGCCTTTATATATTGATTGACTCTTAGAACTAACTTTGTCCAATAATACGTCTATGTATTGATCCTATGGTTATAGATACAGCTATATTTTACTCAGCCTGACACTCAATACTGATAATTCAGCATTGAATTATATAATATAGATGTAAATGAAAAAATAAAAAATTTGCAATAAGTAGAAAAAACTGACTTGATAAACAACAAAGTTATTTTCTCCAAATTTCTGCACTCTAATAAGTCATTAAATTTCTAAAATTTTTGGTGACAGAACAAATAAAAAAGAAATAAAAAGTTCTAATGTCTTAGAAAATCTATAAATACTTTAAGTCTTATAAAATATTTTCAATATAATTATTTATATTATAGTTATAATCAGTTTTAACTAACTAGTTCTGTATTTCAAAATTAAATGAAAATGGAGTTGCTTCTGTGTTCTCAGTATATGTCAATATCATTTTATATATTTTTCATTTTTTGAAATATCTTTTCTAATAAATTCACATTATACAGTCACAATGAATGATCTTTCAAATGCATATCTCAAGAGATAATGTATCCAGACTTGTACCTATGAAGAATGTATCCTATGAAGAAGAAATAAATTTAGTCAAATAAATTTGATCATCTACTTGGTTATTTCTAGACAATTGAGACACATAAGCTAATAGATATATTTTGAAATTGAACCAATTATGTCACTTCTACATCCATTGTCAATATAACAATGCTATTCTGTATTAATGAAATGATGGGATTGTGGTATGTTAGGCTAAATTCTCTGATGTCAAAGTGGCTTTTCAAGAACAGGATATAAAATCTACATCAATGTCAGTTTATGATATAAACTGAAGCAAAGCATATGAAGTAAATAGTCATACTGAATAGTGTAAGTTACAAAATTCAACTATGCTCTTTTGTAAAATTATACTGTGTGCAAGTGCTTGTGTATGTGTATGTATACAAACACATTTGTATGTGTGTGTATGTATGCATTTGTTTGTGTGTATGTACGTTTGTAGATTGTGAATTTGTGTATGTATGCATTGTATCTATGTATCCTCTCTCCCTCACTTCTTTATCACCCTCTTTGTGTGTGTGTGTGTGTGTGTGTGTGTGTGTGTGTGCACGCGCATGTGAGCGCATGCCTGCACATGCATCATTCCAACCTGTGAGCTCCAGGTATTAAACTCTGCATGAAAGTCCTGCTGACTGGTGCCTTTACATGCCTTTTTCATCATAACTTTCTTTCATGAAGCTCTCAAGATTTAAGTGTCAGTGCTTTCATTAATAGGAACATTGGCCATTGTTAGTAATAATGGGAAGGAGCATAACTCTCTCTGTGCAAGGCCCTACAGTTTAGAAATAGTTTTTTTTTAACAGAATGTTTTGTCTAATTAGTAGAAAATATATTTCCTTATCTATAGTGATATCTTAGAATTTTTAGCAGTATGAAGCACATTGAGTATCTTTCTTTCAGAAAAAAAAGCAAACAAGTAAGCTATATATAAAACAAAGAAGTGACAATGTAACATTCTGATAAGTAGGCAAGCACAGATAGCAAAATACAGTTTTATTATATTTTAAATACAGCATAATCCTTACATTTACATGATAAGATGTGAATAACATTTCCCTATCTATCTATCTATCTATCTATCTATATATCTATCTATCTATCTGTCTATCTATCTATCTATCTTTCTATCTACCTATTTATATTCTTCTGACCCACAATGCATGCCAACTACTGCCTCTTATCTCTCCACTTCTTCCATTATTCCCCTGCCACCTCGACTCTTCTCCAGATTTACTCTTTCATTTTCCTTCAGTAAAGAGGAGGCCTCTCAGGGATACCAATCAAACACAGCATAGCAAGATGTAGTTAGATTAGACACAAACTATCCTATCAGTGCTATACAAGGTGACCCAGTAGGAGGGGAGATATTGCAGGAGTAGACTGAAGACTCAGAGACACCCTCACTTCTACTAGCCCTTGCTTGAAAGAAGGCTTTAGGAAAAGGCATTGCCTCTATGCACTGACCTGTATGCAAGTCTGTAGAATATTTTTCCTTAATGATTGATATGTGATGACCCAGTCTACTTTAAGTATGGCATCCCTGGGAAGGTGAATCTGGGTTTCTAAGAAAGGTAGCAGGACAAGTCAGGGAAACCAAGCAAGCAAACAACATTCTTTTATGAGGTTTGCTTCAGTTCCCAATCCAGGTTTCTACCTTGAACTCCTGCATTGACTCCCCTTGAATATGGAGTGCAACCATTAAGAGAATAAACCTTTCGCTTTCCCACTGACTTTTGCTCAGTGATTTATTAGAGCAAATGAAAAACACTGTAGAATAGACCAAACGGAGAACACTACAATTGAAAAGATAATTACAATAGGAACGCTTGCATTTTGAAGTAGTTGACTAATTTAACTCCTTAGGGCCTTCATTTATACTTGATTTTGTTAACACAGCAACTAAATTAAAAAGCTGCATCAGTTTGTCATGAATAATATTTGTAACTTTAAAGAACAAAAGGAATCGTTTTTAAAGATTAAATAGTAAAAAAAAGTATAATCATTGTGAAAAACATTCTCAAGAACTTTAAAATAAGTGAGTTTAGTCTCACTGTGTGTAGGCACCATTTGCATGCCCATCTCCATGCCCAGCAGTAGATGGACAATGCAAAATAAATTCAGTGCTATTTGTAGAAGGTGTCATCTTTCATCTTATTATTTATTTTGTTTGTATATTAGGGTTTCCAATTTTGTGCTTTTAGGGAATTTTTGTGTGTGTCAGTGTTTGTATTTCTGTGTCTACATGTTTCATATGACTTTCTTTGACTGTCTCTTTTTTCAGTCTGATTGTTTTATCCTATTTTGGTTACTGTTTACTCTTCCTTCTCCTATCATCATCATCATCATCATCATCATCATCATCATCATCATCATCATCATCATCTGGTCTCTGAGAAGACTTTCAGAAGGGGCAACCATAACCAGAATATATTCTGTTAAAAATATCTATTTTCGCCAGGCAGTGGTGACACACACCTTTAATCCCAGGACTTGGGAGGCAGAGGCAGGCAGATTTCTGAGTTCAAGGCCAGCCTGGTCTACAGAGTGAGTTCCAGGACAGCCAGAGCTATACAGAAAAACCCTGTCTAGAAAAACAAAACAAAACAAAACAAAACAAAACAAAACAAAACAAAACAAAACAAAACAAAACGAAACGAAATCTATTTTCAATAAAAAAAAACAACAAAAAGACCAATGATTTGTAAAAAGGCATTTTGTATAAGAGGAGAACTATTTTACAATATAAAAATGATACAATTTTATTTTAATTCAGAACCAGTCTATTTTCTCACTTTACTGAATTCATTTATGTTTTCCTAATTACCTATTTTATAGCACTTTGATTTATTATATGAATGGACAATTAGCTTTTCATTTAATTTGTTAATTTGTCAATTCCAGTGACAGAGTTGTAATAGAAATCTAGTGGTCATAATTTTACTGCTATAGAAAAAAACAATCTTATTTATATGAGACAGATCAGCTCAAAAGTCTATGATTGCTAAGAGCTGTTTTAATCAGTTGAATAGACACACTTCTATTATTTTCAACAAGTCCCAATAAGTAAAAAAGAGTTACGGGAAACAGCAATGTGCTCAGACATATGAGGATATGAGCAATGTTCTGAGGCCTATTTAGAATCTGGGCAGCCAAGCAACCATGATAATTGATTACTTTGCTAAGTATACTGTTCAAAAATAGCTCATGAATCAAGAGCTTTGGAGGAATATTGCAGAACACTGTTTCCATATGGAACACACCCTGTGTGCTAAGGCTCAGGAGCAATTTTTAGCATTAGATGAGTCCATAAAGTCTACATGTGAGCACACTGCAGAGAAAGTACCAGTGCACCGAGAGGAAGTGCAGACGAGAAACAAAAGAGAGTATCATGGAATGAATGGAAGAAGAGTCATATTCCAAAGATCATCATTACAGAAAACACAAAAAATTCATTTTTATGATATTTTTACATCTTGTTTTACATACACACATCACACATTTAATTTTATATTTCCAAGGCAGATAATATTTTTCTATTACTTGATTAATTTATTTCCTTTAATTCCACATTGCAACTTTCCTTTGCTTGTCTCCTCCCAATCTCTCCTTCTCATTTTCTCTCCTTCCATTCCTCTCCTCCTTTTCTCCTCAAAGAAGAGGACTCCTGTGGATACCAACCTGTCTTGGCATATCAAATTCTAGTAGAACTGGTTGTATCTTTTTCTACTGAGGCTTGACAAGGCTCTCAAGTAAGGGGAAAAGAACCCAAATGCAGACAACAGTCAGAGACAGTCCCTGCTCCTGCTGTTAGGAGCCTCATCTCTATCTCTAGGAGTCTCTGTGGGCCCAGATTTCTTGGCTTTTTTTTTTTGTGTGTGTGTGGTATCCTTGACCGCTCTGTCTCCTTTTCTCTTTCCTCCCTGTCTTCTGCAATATTCCCAAGCTCCACATAATATGTGTCTGTGATTCTCTGCATCTGTTTCCATCAGTAGCTAGGTAACATCTCTCAGATGACAGTTTATGCTAGCTCCTGCCTCCAAATATAGCAGAATATCATTAATAATGTCAGGCGGTGGGCTGCCTTTCATGGCATAAGTCTCAAATTGGGCCTCTTATTGGTTGGAATTTCAGTCAGGTTTTTTGTTTGTTTGTTTGTTTGTTTTTGTTTGTTTGGTTTTATCTTTATCCCTACACATCTTATAGGTAGAACAAATTGTGGCTCAAAAGTTTTGTTGACTGGTTGGTGTTTCTATTGCTAGACTTGGCTGGTTCCAGGAGTGAGCCACTTCAGGCTTCATATTCCTCACTTGTAGGAGTCTTAGCTAGGATCACTCTCATAAGTTCCTGGAAGACTCTGCTGTTCTAGTTTACTCCAAAGAAGCCCACTGCCACTGATTCCAATTCTCTCTACCAGTTCTCTCTCCTGCTGTTTTCCCTATACTTAAACTTCTTCTGTTCTCCCCCCCAGTCCCAATTTTTTTTCCTCTCTCCATCCAACCACAGTTTCTATTGTTTTTTCTTTCTCAATGAGATCCAAGCATTTTCCCCTGAGCCCTACTTGTTAGTTAGCTTCTCTGGGTCTATGGAAATGTAGCATGTTTATCCTATTCTTTATAGCTAAGATCCAGTTATGAGTACATACCATGCATGTTCTTTTATCTCTGTGTTACCTCACTCAGAATGATATTTTCTACTTTCCTCCATTTCTGCAAATTTCATGATGTCATTGTTTTTAGTAGCTGAGTAATAGTCCATTTTCCTTATCCATTTTTTTTTTGATTGAGGGACAACATCTGGGTTGTTTTTAGGTGCTGGGAATTGCAAATAAAGTTTCCATGAACATAGCTGAACAAGTGTCTTCATGGTAGAGCATCTTTTGGACATATGCCCAGAAATGGGATAGTTAGAACTTTATTTTTAATTATTTCATTCTACTATATGTGCATTGTTGGTTTGGGCTACATATTTCTGTATGAGGGTTTAACATCACCTGGAACAGGAGTTAGAGATATTGTGAGCTGGCATATGGATGCTGGGAATAGAACTTGGGTCCTCTGGAAGGGCAGCTACTTCTTTTCACCACTGAGCCATCTCTCCAGCCCCTAGTAAGGTCTTGAGAAATAACTGTTTCCAATTTTCTGAGAAACTGCCAAACTGATTTCGAGAGTGGTTGTACATGTTTGCACTCCTTCAGCAATGAAAGAGTGTTCTCCTTGTTCCAGATCCACTCCAGTATGAGCTATTGCTTGCATTTTTGATTGTAGCCATTCTGAAGGGTCTAAGATAGAATCTCACAGTCAATTTGATTTCCATTCCCTTATACTAAAGATATTAAACATTTCTTTAAGTGCTTTTCAGCCATTAGAGACTCCTGTGTCAATAATTCTATTTCAATCTGTACCCCAGTTTTAATTGACTTATTTGTTTTTTGATGCCCCTCTTCTTCCAGTTCTGATTTTGCTGATTTGAATACAGCCTCTCTGGCCTTTAGTAAGTTGGCTAAGGGTTTGTCTATCTTGCTGATTTTCTCAAATAATCAACTCTTGGTTTTGTTGATTCATTGAATTGTTCTCTTTGTTTCTAACTGATTTTGACCCTGAGTTTGATTATTTGCTGCCATCTATTCCTCTTGGGTGTGCTTGCTTCTTTTCATTGTAGCACTTTCTGGTGTGCTGTTAAATTGCTAGTATAAGATCTCTCCAATTTCTTAATGGTATAACTCACTGTGCTGGAACTCAGCCTGTGCTTCTTTGCCTCCCAGAGACTGACATTAAAGGCATGCACTTCCACACCTAACTTCCTTTACTTTCTTTAACTTCTGCAAGGTTTTGCTTTTTCATGTTGGCTTGTTTCTAACTCCTTGTTCTGTCACTTGATTGCACATTGATTTCACTGAGATAGAGGCTTCCATGTTCATAGAGGCCGCCATGTTCATAGAAGCCATCCTGACTGCTGACCACACCAAGGTGGATGTAGCCATGTGACCTACTTTTCCAGGTCACTTTTGTTTCTCTGTTTACTAGCCTCTAAGAGTACAGAATTTAATTAAACCCAGTTAGCTTATTTAGAATTGTGAGGAGGCACCCGAAAGCAGTCAGAGTCTCACAACATCCACTGCCATATGAATTTCTTCTGCTTTTTTCTATTTGTTAATGCCAGAAGAATCAATCTTTTTACTGTTTTTGTTGTTTTTAATTAAAACACATAATAAAAAAATATAAAATTAAATTAATTATCCTCTAATTCCTTCTGTATACCTGGCATACTTAGCTGACTAGTCTGTCATAATAGGTAAAAATTAATATAAATACAAATATAATTAATTGTCCTGGAACTCTAGGTAGTTCTTGATTCAGATATCTGGGGTTCCATACTAAGTCAGTCTACACAGCAACCTTCAAGACAGCCAGAAATACATGGGGCGACTCTGTCTCGAAAAAATTAAGCAAGTAAGTAAGTTAGTAGATGATAGGATGATAGATAGATAGAAAGAAAGAAAGAAAGATAGATAGATAGATAGATAGATAGATAGATAGATAGATAGATAGAAAAACAAATGACATAGCATCATGGTACACTCATTTAATTGTAGTAGAGGCAAGGGAATTTCTGTCAGTTTTCTGGAGACCAGCCTGGTCTAGGTACTGACTCCCAGCAGAGGGATCTTGACTCAAAATATAATAATAATAATAATAATAATAATAATAATAATAATAATAGCAATAACAACAACATCAATGATAACAATTAAATAGATGAACACTGCTTTCACTGTGTCCAGTAAGTTTGGATATGTTGTGCCTCCATTTTTATTGAGTTATAGAAAGTTTTTAACTTCTTTCCTTATTTCTTCTTTGACCTAGTAGTCATTTAGTAAGGATTTGTTCAGTTTCCACGAGTTTGTAGTCTTTTTGTTGTTTTGCTGTTGTTCAATTCCAGCTTTAATCCATGGTGGTCTGTTAAGATGCAGGGATTATTTCAGTTTTCTTGTATCTGTTGAGGATTGTTTTGTAACCAACTGTATGTTCTATTTTGGAGTTCTGTGAAGTATTAAGAAGGTATATTCTGTTATGTTTGGGTGAAATATTCTGTAGATATATTTTAGGTCCATTTGATTTATAACCTCTATTGGTTTCATTATATCACTGTTTTTGTGTAGATAACCTGTCCATTGGCAAAAGTGGGGTATTAAAGTCTTTCATTATTAATGTGTGGTATTAAATGTGTAATTTATGTTTTAGTAATATTTCTTTTAAAACATTGGTGCGCTTGGATTTGGGGTATAGATATTCAAAACTGAGACATCTTCCTGGTGGAAATGTTTTATTTTCATCTCTTTTAATTATGATTGCACGTTTATTTCATTAGATATTAGAGTGGATACTGTAGCTTTGTTCTTGTGTCTATTTGCATGGAAAATATTTTTCTAGCCCTTTATTCTGTGGTAATTGAGTGGTTCGTGTGATGTGTTTTTTTTATATGCAGCAGAATGATGGATCTTGGTTTTTTTGTATCCATTTTATTAGCCTGTGTCTTTTTATTGGGAAATT
>JANHMN010000010.1:60869177-60904315 GCA_030674055.1 Rhabdomys pumilio | reverse complement strand
TTTTTTTGTATCCATTTTATTAGCCTGTGTCTTTTTATTGGGAAATTGAGTGCATTGATATTGAATGATATTAATAACCAATGATTGCTAAATTCCTACTACTTTGGTGTTTGTGGTATTCTCTCTCTCTTTCTCCCTCTCTCTCACATTCTCTCTTTGTACCCTTCTTTTTATTTTTGTATGATGTTATTTATTTCATTTTTTAAATTGGGTGTAGTTAACCTTTTTGAGTTGGAGTTTTGCTTCTAATATCCTTTATAGAATTGGATTTATGGATAGATGTTTCAATTTGGTTTTGTCTTGGAGTATATTGTTTTCTCCATTTATGGTGATTGGAGAGTTTTGATGGGTATAGTAGTCTGTGTTGGCATCTGGCCTCAAGGAATTCAGGCAGACTTGGGACCTAGAAATGTGAGCGCAACAGATAGCACCTAGTTTGCTGCTGCTGGATGTACCCTAAGGATCCTTTTACACAATGGGTCTGAGATAGAGTTCTCCTTGTCTCTGGTGCTGTTAGGCCACCATGAATCCAGCCAAAGCCTTGGGCCAAGAAATTGAGCTGAGGGGACAAGGTGCAGCTTCCTGCTTATTGGGCTTGTTCCAAGAGGAATCAGCAGGCAGTTGATTATTGGGGGAGGGTTCTCATCTGCTTGTCTCTGGTGCTGGCACTCCTCTGGGAATTCATTCAGACCCTGCTTCTCTCTGATGCCACCATGCCTTTAGGAATGAAGGCAAAGCTGTAGTCCAGAAAAAGGGCACAGAGCACACTTTATTTCTCCAGGTTACAGTTTTAGTCCTCACACTATTGTTGAAATATTCTTTTTCCCATGCTCATAACTTTTCTATGTCTGCTATCTAAGAATGCTGAAATATTTAAAAAACATTTATTTTTGGATTATATGAATTTCTTCTTCTTAGAACTTCTTATCCATTATAATAGTCCATTTGTTGAGTGGCAGTATTTTTTCCCTCATAATTAAATTTTGTCATTGTTTATATATCCTAGTTATACATGCTCTCTCTTATGTATAGTCATAAAATATTTTCTCGTATTCTGTATATTATATATTCATTCTGTTGCAAGTTTTCTTAGATTTCAAATCTTTTGTTTCAATAAGACAAGAGAAAGTTATAAATGGGTAGACACAGATTTTCAAATTACTTTTATTTGAAGATGACATGATTTGATATATAAAACACCCTTTAGTTTCTCCCAGAAAACTCTTATATATATATAATACATACTTTTAGAGACATTTCAAAATTGATATATACAAAAATAATACATTTTGTAAATAACAAAAACAAACTCAAAGAGAAATATTTGGAAATATACCTGATTCACAATAGTTCCAAAAATTTTACCTAGAAATAAACCTCACCAAGAAAATAAAATTCTCTGTAAAGGCCATTCTCTCATTTGTAGAAAACAAGTCTTCTGAGGTTGAAGGGGGGATTTTGACTGCTTATACATTCTTCTTGCCTTCAACAAGGCAAATAAAACCTATAAAATTTAATACAGTTTGAGCCTTACCATTATATATCCAAGCTGAATTTCTCCTGAAATTATTTCTAAGCCTTCATTAAAGATATTAATAAGGTACAAGCAAAGAATGTATAGGAATTATGTATACGAATTATTTACTGTCATTTTTTTCCAGTGTGCTGGAATCCCTTCCCTTCCTTTTCTTTTTGATCTTCCAAATATTGACTCAATCTATTGCTGTTCCCCAAAGTTCACTCACAGAAAGTAAAAGTTCTTTTTCTTCTTTCAACTAGTTGCCTATCGTTAACACTTGTTCCATGGTATATTATTTGGCATTTTGTGTTCATGACTTTTAAGATTGCAACCTGAAAATTATCACTTTTATAACTCTTTAAGAAAATATTTTAATAACTCAAGTATATAATGACAGATATCCTCAAGTGTACACATAAAAGTATTTAAGTAGTTGAAAAGAATATTTGTTTGTATCTATGACAATCTTAAGTTTCAAGTACAGATTTACCAACAAAATAAAGGAAATAAAATCTATCATTTTCTATCATCTATCAAGTCACTGAACTGTAGATAAATAATATGAATTTTATTTTAACAGAGGAGGTAGAAAATTTTTAAAAAATTAATTATTTGGTGTTTCCTGACACAAAATATGTCCCAGGCGATTTTAAAAGGTTCAACTTAATTGCACTGTTTTATCCCCACACTGTAGGTGAATGTTTGTTTTGTGTTAATTAAGAAGTCATTTAAACATCTGTCTTTATTTTATGGACTGCCTTTAAAGTGTAAAATGTGTTTTTCTCATGAGAGCACTTTATGTTCCCAAGTGGTAATTTTAAAATAAAGTGTGTCTTTCTCAGATATAAAGTCTAATGTTTGAAGGTTTTGCCATCTGTTCTAGTACTTGCACTTGAGAGTTACTTGTTTGATTAGAGACAACAACAGCATAGCAAATTAGTCTTTCTTTAGATAATGGAAACAACTAATACTGTGCACTTTCAAAGACTTGTTTAATAAATGAGTAATTTTAATTTTTTCAGGGTCATTTGTACCTTTTTGAATTAAAAATAATGTCACTAAATTGGGTGTGATCTGGTGCAGAAAATCACAAGCTCAGTTTTCCACAGCAAACAGAATGTCTTGCTTCTATTCAAGATGGAGACATACGTCAACAGTGTTGACTATATCTATTCATTAAAGAATTGTAAAAACAAAGGTGGATTTTTTTGCTTATTATATCTCTAAAATTAAACTATATCTGTTATGATATACCTTACATTTTGAGGTACCGAATCAGTCTTTAAGAATGTAAAAATAAATCTTATTCAATATTTCAATATAAAAATTCTTAGAAGTATTATCAGTAAATTAGTGACTCACAAGTTTAGACATTTTAATAGAGGGCTATCTATATTGTCAAATGGTTTTAGTCTTAATAATTGAAATGTAAAGACAGACAAATTTGAGTTCAGCTTGCTCTACCTAACAAGTTCCAGATCAGTCAGCATTTATAATGAGGCTGAGTTTCTGTCTCTGTCTCTCTCCTCCCTTTTTGTCTCTCTCTCTATATATATACTTATACCTATGCCTATGCCTATACCTATAGCTGTACCTATATATCATATTCATATACACATACAATACACATACAGATATACATATATTGCTGTGTGTTTGCTTAAATATTTATTTAAAGTATTATTAAAATAAAAATACAAGCACAATATTTGGATCATGGTATACATACTATATATATGTGTGTATGTGTCTAATTAAAATGAATATAAAATATACATTTATAACAAGATCATGTTAAAATCTTCTAAAGTATTTTAACATACTGTGATTACTCTAGATATAAAGGTTATTACAGCATTGCTCTGCATATTCCTTGCATTTTCAATGTAACCATCTACTGTCAATGATTCCTATACTTAATTTCACCCATATAAATCACATTGTTTATTAAATGAGAGTTTTGTTGTGTGTCAGGGTCACACATTGCATTTGTCCAATTTTCATGTAAGCAGAAACCCGTAACCTCACTTATGCTTCGTAATATTAGATTAAGATGGTTTATTTTCATCTTGAAAGCTTTATCTGTTGTAGTTGATATCGTCAACAGGTAAGCAATCACAGCCAATAAATGGACTCTGCAAGACACCACAAGAACATCTACTAATCCTTACATCTGCATCATTATTTCCTGAATTTATTTTCTATAGAGTTCTAAAAGTGTGAATTCTAAGTAGCTGCAGTTACAGTAAATTTTGTTCTACTGTATTTTACAATGGTAATTGAAATAATGACGTTATAGTTCTACACACAATGCATGCCTGTGAAAGGGTTAAATAATCAAAGAATTCAAGGTCAAGACTCACACCTGTGAATTCTATAACTAATATCAAATACATCCAGAAGTTATTTTTTACATTGAGATTTCTGAATAGTTAATAAGGAAGTTCAAACATAAAACAATAAGTTATCAGCTGTCCTTAAAATTGAAATAGAAGATAACAAGATGGCAGATATAGACAGATAGAGCGTATTAAGAAAACCAACACAAAATACAGTTTCTCTAAATCATGAGTGATTAATTTGTAAAGCATGCTGGGGTGAGAATATTAGGTAATAGATTCTGATTAGTTTTTCAATTACATTCTGTCACAAGTCTTCGAGTAGTTGAAGCATAGTTTGACAGTGTGTTCCAATGAAAATGAAGCAAGGAATTATGATTTATCTTACCATGCAGAATATATACTTTGAACAACTATTTATTTAATTGATATATTGTAGTGGGTTAGTCTGATGGTGCTTCTACTCTAATGATAAATACTGGTTCTCAAGATCTTGTTGTACCTGTTATGGCCTTCTTGAGTGACTGTCTCACTACTTACTGTTACTAATGCTCTTCCAAATTCCACTAACACTGGCTTTGAAATATTTTGTTTATTTTATCCTTCTTTTTAATTATTCTGTCCATTTTTCTCTCCTATCTAATGTTAGGGAGAAAAGGATGAGAAAAGATGAAAATAAAAAGGGGATATAAAGGAATATTATAAAAAATAATAGAAGAAAAAAGTAGATTATTGAATTTGCTCTTTATTTTAGGTCTATTGCTATTCTCAAATAAGGTTGTTTTTATTTATATTGATACAAATTATTGTATAGTGATACAAGTTAATGGTTATTGTTGCTGTGAATCTTTGTATATGGATAAAAAAATTAGGGTTTTGTTACAACATAATGTATGTTTCAACTCTTCTACAGACATTATGCGTACGTAGCTCATTTGGAAATGTAAAATTTAATTCCAATCCCCAAACTGGAAAAAGCAATGTTCACTAGTTCAGATATGTTATGAATAGATAGATGGTCTTAAAAAACCTGAGAGACTCACAGAACATGGCATTTAAATTATTTTATTTTTACCTAAATGATGCCCTATTATGCCACAGGGGCACATGTTACACTAAGTTCATCGACGCCTTATTTGTGACAGCCAGAAGCTGGAAACAACCCAGCTTCTGGCTATTGCAATCAATCCCATCACAGAAGAATGGATACAGAAAATGTGATTCATTTACACAATGAAATACTAATTATCTATTAAGAACGAGGACATTCTGAATTTTGCAGGCAAATGGACAGAACTAGAAAATATGATTTTGAGTGAAGTAACTCTGACCCAAAAGGACATGCATGGTATGTACTCACTAATAAGTAGATATTAGCCAAAAAGTACAGAATACTCAAGATACAGTTCACAGAACTCAAAAAGGTCAACAAATTGAAGGGCTCAAGTGAGAACACCTCAGTTCCACTTCGGAGGAAGAAAAAAAGCAACCACAAGTGGAAGGGGGAGGGACCTGGGAGAGAAAAGGCATGCAGGGATGTGTGGGAAGAAGGGAACATGATCTGGTATTGGGTGAAAGGAAAAGACTGAAGCCCTGAGGGCCAGCAGAAAGAATAGAAATAGGCAACCTTGGAAGATAGGAGGTTGGGGGGTGGTATTTAGAATGTACCAGAGACCTGGGAGGTGAAAGACTATCAGATTCAAAGGGAGGGACCCTAGATGAAATGCCCAACAGTGGGGAAAGGAAACCTGTAGAGCCTACCTTCAGCAGAAAGACATGGTATTGAGTAAGAAATGGAGTTGCTATCCCACAGGTAAAACTCTGGCCCATAATTGTTTTTTATTAATTTAAGGGCTTTTTGACAATGAGACATGTCAGCTCCTGACAGCATCCCATTCAACTTGGAAAAAGATGATGAACATTAAAGGACCTTCATTTGGAGATGGCTTCATTTGTGCCAAGCTAGCCACCACCAAAGAAAATGCCCTAACTTCTTCTGCAGACAGAAAGCTGTCTTAAAGGTACAAACAAATGTAAGAAAGTCAATTGGTAATCTCTGCCAAGACAGGGTAAGCAACTCCTTCATAATTCCTGCTTCACAGTAGGTCTGTCAGATATGCTGGCCAAAAAGCTGAAGATAGATGCTTCAGTGTTATAGAGAATATTGAAGACAGTCCAGGCAATCTGCTGTCTCTGTCATTTCTATAACTTTTGAAAGCAATGTTCCCGCACTTTCTGAATACTCAGATAATATTTATTCCTTCTCAGGTCTCTGATGGGGTTGAAGAGTATATACTCAACATCTCACAATTAAATTTAAGTTATAAATGGTACAAAAATATTTTAGGATTTAATGAGATATTTTAAGGGTGATAAATCCAAGTTATAAAGTTTGTAGTGCATGGTGGTTTAAATTATAAATGAATGTTTTAAAGTAATTGCAAATTTTAAAAGTTAGAGGGTTTGAATACATAAGATGATAATAAAAATGATTTAAATACAGAACTGTGGACCCACCAAGATCAAATATATAATAATATATTTTCTCCTAAATTATCCAATACAAACAGACTGGATATTTTAAATGTGACTCTTTTTATAATGTTTTTATAATGTACCATAATTATGTTATTTATTATTTATAAGAGAAAAAGTCTTTTTATTTAGACAAAAGGAGAAAAATGGTTTCTTTTGATGCTGCTTTTATTTTAGTGGTAAATACCAGCTTTCAAGATCTGATTGTCTCCATAAGCAGATCCTCAAGTACTCTAAATGATGCTTTGTAAACATTGCTCCTCAATATAAGTGGTCAATAAAAGGCTAGAGCCTATAATAGACAGTAGAGGGAGAAAAGTTTGACTTGAGGATCAAGGGGGGGGGGTCTGAGGCAGAGACTAGGAGGAGAGGAGAAGAAATAAGATGCCATGAGGTAGATGGATGATGAGTTCATGAACATGAAGACCATGTTGATGTAAGAGCATCCCAGTGAGAATATGGCAAGATATATCTCTAGATTACTGACAGGGAAGTAGACAAACTAGCATAGAGGGTTGATCTGCCCACCTCTAATGCTTTAAAATTATTTATAAATATAAATATGTTTCATCTTTTATTTGGGAACTAAATAATCTAACATGTGATAGAAACCTCCAAATAATATTTGCCACAGCATTATATATTATTTCAAGGGGATATTTTCAAAACAATAAAATCAGCTAGGTCTTTCTATTTTAAAGACAATAATATCAAATATAAAATGAAATGTAAAATTTTGTGAGTGAACAAATAGGTAAAACAAGTAGATTAATTGTTTCTCTTTTTTCTTGATTACATTTTCTTGATTACACGTGTGCATGTGCATAGTGCATCGTGCATCGGGACAAATATGTGGTGTTAAAAGGACAATTGTGGGAGGTCGTTCTCTCCTTCCACCGCATGGGTTATAGGGATTAAATTAAGGTTTTCTGACTTGGCAATGGGTGCCTTTACACAATGAGCCATCTGACTGATAAAGGTTTTATTATGACACCTAGATTGAATAGACTTGTCTCAGTTAGGTTCAGGATGTTGGGTTTTGGAGGATAGAATTAAGAAATGAATTATGTAGTGAAAGTGCATTCTACTAAAATGGGTCTCATATTCTTGTAAGAAGAAGTAAGAGTTCTAGCTACCTCTTGACTTTGTGAGAACAGAAATCTATTTCTTGCAAGCTAGAAAAGTTCTCATCTAAACTTAATCATGTTGGAAGCCTGTTTGCACAATTTCAGGCTACAGAATCATGAAAAATCAATATTTATAATTCAATTCACCAGAGTAGAGACATTTGCTTTATGATTCTTCATAACTAAGACAAAAAGAATCCCATAGAAGGAGTCTTTTTTATAATTTTATTATCTATTTTAGGTTGAGTATGATTGAGTTTGAATATAACCTTCAGTTTGCATCATTTCTGAATATGTTAACACAACAAATTCATTTATATCTCTCAAGTAATGTTTCAGCAAACAAATTTATGCCTGACTCTTCAGGCCTGCAATAGCATAGCAAAATGCAATTATTCAGACCCTTAGCACAAACCATTAGGAAATGTAATAATGATAAAGGCATGGTGAAATGAATTTCTTTTCTTCCTCTGATATTGCCTTTCAAATGCAGAAGTGTCTTTCTGATTGCTGAGAATATCTTTACATATCTATCTGACTTTAAGTACAAACTGTCAGAAAGGCAAATGGTGAAACACATGATACACTCCCTAAATTATTAAAATAACAGTAACAAAATGCATGCTCCATCACTAAGTTACTGATTGTTTTATCCTTCATAGTTTCCCTATCCTGTCCTCTGAAGTCTCTAGTAATGACCTTACAGTTTATTCCAATTTATTCCATTCTATTTTTTCTTCTTTCCTTCCTTCCTTCCTTCCTTCCTTCCTTCCTTCCTTCCTTCCTTCATTCTTTCCTACCTTCGATTTTTATTTCCTTTCCTTTGGGGAGGGAGGTAGACTGGAAAAATTGACTCCGGGACCCTGGATATGTGAGACAATGTGCCTACTCCTGAGCCACCTTCCTAGTCTAGAATATGTACTGTTACATTATCACTTTTGCTCTTTAATTTCTCTCTTACGTGGGAATTGAGTAGCAAACTCTCATCAGAAAAACTGTCAGTCCTTTCACATTTCTTGACAAAGAAAAATGAAAATCTTTTTTCAAATGAATGAAAAACCAACCTGGAAAAGAAAAACACAGTCACTGAAGTGCAGCAGGATACTTATTCTGTTACATTGTATTTGCAGTGGAACTCCGTGATTGAGTAGTAGAAGAGGAAGGGAAGAGAGGAGAAAAAGAGGAAGGGGAAGAGAAGAAGGAGGCTATCAGCCATGGAGAACCATGGATGGGTCGAAAGGTGTCCTGGGTAGCAACTTCTATCAAAAGGTTAGATATTGGGTAACAACTCTAATTGTGTGGGAATCTTGTTAATTGAGCATTTCTAAATATATAAATCCTTTAGATAATCATTAAGCTTTAAGAGTCTCATTTCTAGCAGGTACTGAAAAGATGGCAGATATTGTCGGGGGTTCAGCCGAGCTTTGTGGATGCAGTGTGGAGGATTGGCAGAGCCATTGCCCATGCTGGCATCTTGTGGGTGGCAGGGCCTGCGAATCTAGATAGCTGTAGCCCCAGTCAGAGCCGAGGAGCAATGGGAACATGGTGACTGCCCAGGAACAAGCTGGACTGGGTGCTGTTTTCTAAATATCACCCCTATACTGAAACATTGTGAATTATATGAAATACTATACAATACAGGCTTACAATGTTCTTAACAACCAAATATCTCAAAATTGGTCTGATATAGACTACAATAGAATAGAGAAAATGGGTAGATACATAAAAGTCTAATATTCTTTCTAAAAATATGAGTAGATCTAAATTAAAAAGACATTAAATATAGAGTCAGCCTGAGTCATTGGTGTGACTACTCAACTCTCATAATTATCTGATTATTCAGAATAATAACAAAAATGTGTTCATATTAAATTATTTTAAATATATTATATGTGTGCACATCCTGCACATCCCACCAGGTGGGAACCCATGTCTCTATAATGTTCACTTAACCTCTTTAATGGATTGAAACTCAGACCTTTCTGCTTGAATGGCATTCATATTACCTTCTAAGCCTTCTCCCCAGCCCTCAGCCAATTCAAGTAAATAGAATCAAAGAGTTAATAGATTTTTATGTGTCTTCTCTCCATCAGGCCATTTCCAGAGCCACTGTACAAACAAACTAGTTATGACAATCAGCTTATTTTCATCATGCTAGTCCTAAAAATCTTCTCATAATATGGAGCTGGAAATCACACCCAAGGTGTTATGAATTGAAAATAAGCATTTTACCACTGAGTTATATCCCTCAAATTTCTTTTCATTAGCATTGCTTCCATGCTTTCATAATATATACATCATATACATACACATACACATACATATATACTTACATGTCCTCCTTCTACCCATTTCTGTAAAATTCTCTGTAAAATACCAAAGATTATGTTTGACTGCTTAACTGATTTATTCATATACCAAAGGAGACCACAAATGGCATCTTTATAGTTATTTATTTCTTTACAAAGACCTTTCCTGTAATGTAAGTTTCATAGCATAAAATGTGCCTGCTTTGGTGAGAGATTTTAGTGTTGTCTTAATGTTTTTCAATTGTCACTTTGATACACATTTAAAATTGTGTATTCTACAAAAGTTTTCATATTCAGGTACTTTTTCAATAAAAAAAGCAAGCATTTTTTTCATGTACAGGTTGAGAAGTCATTATTTTCTTATCTATATATAATATTGGCTATTTCAGGCATTTTATGTGTTCTATTTATTTTTAAATTTTCTGTGTATGTATGGTGTATGTCGTCACACATGATGCAAGTTTCTGTGTGTGTGCCAGCACCTGTTCATATGGTGACCCTGCATATTGATACTCAAGATAGTTTATTGTCTTCCAGGTTGCTCTCCACTTTGTGAATCCAAACAGTGCTTCTGATTGAGCACAGAGATCACTGTTCAGGCTTCCCTAGCTAAATGCTTTATACATAGGACCTCCTGTCTTTTCTATGTGCACATGCAGCCTGAGATTAGAGGTGGGAAGCCAAGAGCCTAGCCATCACATCCTTTGTTCTGGAAACTTAGAGCCACTTCCTCAAGCTTCCACGGCAAATGCCTTGTCTATAAAATGATCTCTCCAGCCCTCAGACATTCTGCAGGCAAATGAATGCAACTAGAAAATATTCTCCTGAGTAAGGTAACCCAGACACAAAAGAGCACACATGGTATGTACTCACTTATCAGTGGATATTAGCCCAAAAGCTTACAATGCCCATGCCACAACCCAGAGACCATATGAAACTTAGGAGGAAAGAAGACCAGAGTGCGGTTGCTTCAGTCTTGCATTGAGGGGGAAACAGGATGATCAGGAAAGCTCGAAGGAGGAGGGACCTGGGAGGAAGAGATGAGGGGGAAAAAATAAGCAGGGGTAGTATCAGGTACTGGAGGGGACTGAAGAGAGGTACAGAGGGTCAGGAAATCAGATAAAAATATGTAGCAGTAGGCAGTGAGGAACTGGGGATAGCCACTGGATGGTCCCAGACTCCAGGGAAATGAAAGGCTCCCAGGACCAAAGAGGGATGATTTTAGCTGAAATGCGGGGAGAGAAGGGGAGATAGAACCTGTAGAGACCACCTCCAGTAGCACGACCCCGGTCGAGGAGATGGGGCTACCCACTCATCTCAAAGATTTTAGCCCAGAAATATTTCTGTCCAAAGGAAGGACAGGAACAAAAAATGGAGCAGAGACTGAAGGAATGGCCATTCGAGGATTACCCCACCTGGAGATCTATCCTGTCTGCAGACACTAAGCCTGTCACTGTTGCCTTTGCCAAGAGGCGCTTGTTGACAGGAATCTGATGTGGCTACTTCTTGGGAAGTTCGACCAGCAACTGACCAATGCAAATGTGGATGTTTAGAGCCAAAGATCAGTTTTATGTTCTTTCCCATAGGAAGAACAACACTGATTGGACGTCCAGTTCACCCAGTGCGCCCAGGAACTAGAACACCAACTATGGAATGTACAGGGAAGATCCATGGCTCTAGGAACATAGATAGTAGAGGGTGGCTTTGTCCGACAGCAGTGGGAGGGGAGGCTCTTTGTCCTGTAAAGGTTTGATGCTCCAATGTAGGGGGATTCTGGAGTAGTTGGGCAGGAGAAGATGGGTGGGTGGGGGAGCACCCTCATAGAGGCAAAGAGGAGAAAGGAGAGGGCAGATGTGGGATGGGGGGGGGTTGTAGAGGGGTTATCAGGAAGTGAGATATCATTTGAGATATAAATAAATAGAATAATTAATAAAATAAATAAGAAATAAAATTAACTGAATAAAAACGCAGTAAAATATATGTAAACTTTTCTTTGGGTCTCCTCTCAATCAGATGAACACATTTGTGATAATCCAGCACAATTCAGCAATAATTGTTGTTCATATTTTGAAGAAGAATCTTGTTATAAAATTTTACCTGTTCTCTTGCTCAATGTGAGGAAAAGATTGTCCTCTTACTTGCATCCTCAGCAGTGGTTTCTTACTATTGAATATTATTTCATTGTCTGGATAATTATATTCTATTTGGTATTTGATAATTTTAAGATTCATTTCAACAAAACTATTGTCAGTAATGCTGATATGACCATTCCCACATATGTCACTGTGTGGACTTTTTATTTTTTTGAAATATGTACACAAGTACAGAAAATACTTATTTTCTCCTCAAGTTTTAAGTCTCACATTTAGATTTATTATATACTTTGACATAATTTTATATTATTACAGGATGAATTAAAGGTATTTAAACAAATGGTTTCAGGGCAGTGTATCAAACACATTAGAAATAGCACCAGAGCAAGCGAGAGCTCCTAGGGCATTGGAAACCTCTATGCCTTGCTGAGAAAAATCAAGGAAACGTGGCTTCTTAGAAGAGAAGCAATGTCATAGTTAACTTTCTTGTGTAAACATGCTGGGGTCAGCACAAGCACCAAATGCATCAGTCAACTTCTAAGCATTTTCCAGGAAGTGCTCAGAGAGATGGAAAACCCTCTCTTAGCTAAAGAACAAGAGGATTCATTAGAGGTCTCAGTAGAGACTGACAAGGTTAGCCATGAAAGAGAAATGAAAACCTATTTCTCCAAAATGGGAGAACAAAAAGAAGCTTAAGGACACTAAGCTGCCCACGAATCCTCCTTCTGCATTACTCTTGTTCCAAGCTTGGCTTTTCAGTCTGTGGTGTTGAGAAAAGGCTGAAACTGATAGGGAGCAAAACTGCTGCAGTTGAAGACAAGACTTAGGGAGCAAAGGCTGCAGGGATGAAGGAAAATATGAAGAGACACTGCTGCCTACTGAGCTAAAGGCTTATAAAGGATGAAAGAAACAAGAAAAAAGAAGGAACAGAATGAAAAAGAGGAAAAAAAGATGATAATGATAATGAATATGTTGATCCTACTGCAATTTATTTCTTGTCTATAAAGCATTTAACTCTGTGTACACAACACTCTTTTTAAAGACAAAATTTGAAATGTACCATTGCACAAGATTCCTTTTTGCACTATACAGTGTCTTCTTTTACAGATTAAATTAGTTAGATAGCCTTTTCTTATGGTATTTTCAGTTGGCATGGAAATTTACAGTGGGCTGTTGTTGACATGCAGCACAAACTATACATGGGGCTTGTAGGTTTTGATTGTTTGTTTTCTCCAGTTCTCTCTGGTGTTCTTTATACAAAAGTCATTGATACTCTGTCACTCACTGGCAAAAACGTATTAAAAGCATTGTTATCAACTGAAAGAACCATTTCATCACCCCTCAGATGCTTCCAGAGTAATTTGAGGGCATGTAAAAAAATGGTAAAAAAAAAAAATGAAGGCTACCAACTACAGCCAAATAAAATGATGATCAGTCTGAGTGTTCAGGTAACTAACTGAACAAGACAGCCAGAAGATGAGGTGGGCAGTGAACACCGAACAGCGGTGCAAGGGTATAGCTGTGAGGCCGGTGGGCAGGACACAGATACCTCTCAAGAAACCTCTGTGTGGCTTCAGGCAAGCTACTCAAAAAAAAATTAAAACATATATTGTCATCTTTCCCCAGATAAAGAAAGAGAACTTTCTAGACTGTGTTGTTTTAGGATTGAAGAGTATAATCTGTGGCATATGTTATACAACACACATATTATACATGTATGTCTCTTCTGAGGAGCAACAATTCAGTAAACACTCATAGATGCTAGTGGAGTATACATATAATGCACTTACTACTAGTAATGAAATGTGAATACAACTTAATTAAAGATATGAAAATTAGAATTCTTTTAAAAATTTAACTTTGAAGAATTTCTAAACTGTCAAATTTAGTGTTAGTATCAGCCTTTACTTTAGGGTGATCACTAGCTTTTCCAAGTGACAACAGGGCTTCTGCCTTGGGACAGTGAGCTTAAACCACCCAGAAATGCCTTCTAGGTGAGCAAGAGTGGCAGTATGCTGGGGTTCTGCAAAGGTCTAGTCCATGCAAAGATTTTCTGAGGATTCTAGTCTTCAACAAGGATCAAACACAATTGCATTTATCTGGTTCTAGAATTATGTATGGAAGTTTGGCTTACTTCCCATAGTTTTCCTCACATCCTTTCTTCAGCTCTTTTTTCCTGAATCTCCCATTCCTGACAGAGACAGTGTTTTGTTTTGTTTTGCTTTGTATTTTGTTTTTTATTTCTGCAAGCCCTTCTACTTCATGGAAAATTCAGTCAATGATTCAAGATTTCTTGTTATACAAATGTTATCCTGCCCTAGTAATTAAAAGAAACCTTCTATTTTTCAGGTTACTTCATTTGCAAGATATTTGCAAAAAGTCATTGTATTTTGCACACATTCTTATGGATTATGCTCACGTTTATTTTATGGTCAGAAAGATGTCATGAATTAGGGGATTTAGTTAATGTTCTCAAACTTATGACTTCTATTTGCAATCATATTTACTCTTTGATCAATCAGAACCATGGAGTTAAGGAAGTCAGAGGTGACTATATGGGGTGAACAAAGAAGACATAGCAATAATAGTCCAATAGTCAAAACAGCTTTTTTTTTTTGAAAATGTATAAAAGCTAAAAACTGATTTAGTAACCAACTACATAAATAACATTTGAATATTTAAGACATCAAAACTCATCAAGGATAGGCAAACATTTACTACCATCAGCAGTGACTAAACACCTGAGATTATTTCTCCAATACTTATTAGCAAACAGAACTTCCTTTGTTTTCTCTTCATGGCTGAAATTGAGAATAACCTCCTCTATATCTTAACAAAACCCCATGTGTAGTGTATTGCTGTGTGTATTCAAATTGCAAATATACTTGCATAAATAGTAATAGGAACCCTGTACCTAATTATATTTGATAGTATGTAGTTGAAACAGTAGGGTTTAACTCTGTCCAACTCATCATTTATTTTATACTTGTTAGTATTAAAGGGCCTTTCATACTTTTAATTAGCTCTTTCTTCTTCCATTCTTGACAAGTAGAATATCATCAAGTTAATAGAGGAAGATAGTCATCCACCCGAAAATTTAATGAACTGACCAAGGACACAGAGTGAGACTGACAAAAAAATTAATATCCATACAAGTGGTGTTAAAATTGCTCTGCCAAATGGTGCATAGCATGCTTGATCTGGAATTTGGGGTCACATTAAAGACTGATTGCTCAGCAATAAATCTAACCAACGAGGAAGTAATATTAATAAGCTATTAGCATGACCACACATATAAAACTGACCATGCAGCAGTCTAGTAAGACATTTTGTTAACTGAAGAGGAAAGCTATTAACAAGTTGAGGCATAATTTACAAAACTCCTATTTCCCCAGTTGGTGGTCAAGCCCAAGGTACATGAAATTGTTTACAAGGATTTCTCATTTACATCTCTGCAGTCAGTTCTTGATGATTAAACATGCTAAAACTCATTCAAAATAACATATAATTTTCATATTTGCAGTGTAGAATTCTTTCCAAAGCATAAACATGATGGTCTTCTTGGATTTTTACTGAACTCTCCAAGGAGAATTCACATTCTGAGGGACAATTAAAACAGTATCAGCACTTAGAAGAAGAGCCTGTGTGCTGGGAGATTCAGGCTGCCTAACTTTGATAATTAAAATCAATTTCTTCCTCTGGTGATTTGGGTCATTATTATCATTTTTTGACATAATATTATTTATTTCAGGCTGATTCCCAGCTGCATACACAACTGAGGATGACCTTGAATTTCTGACAGTCCTTTCTCTATAGTTCATATTCTGGAATTACAGGGGTTCATAAACATAATTCAGTGAATATGATGCTGGGGTTGGATCTCAGAATACCATGCCTCTAAGGCACTCACTATACCAATTGAGCTATATCTCCAATCCCATTTCATTAAGATCCTAAGAAATATAAGAATAAACAAACCACATATACCATTTCCTTACAGATGAGCCATATTTATTTAATTCTATTTTTAAACATCTTAGAGTTTGAATTAAGTAGAAATTTTGTTTCATTGCTTACAGGTAAACTGAGTGATTTTATGAGAGGCTCACGGAGGGAATCTGGCAGATAATCCTGCCCAATGGAACAATGAGATTAGAAATAAATACCATATAGTATAATTGTAATATAAGGCAGATATTCTATTTTATTTTCCTGTACACATGAAGAACCAAATTTTTAAAATTTATTTATTTTTCTTGCTGCGGCAAATAAAGTTTAACTTTGAATAGAAACGTGAGGGCTTTCATAGTTAGGGGGCTTCCAAAGTTGCTCTCAGATTCAAGAAAGACATATAGGAAAGAGGATGACAAAGAGGGTGGGAAAATGTGTCCAGAGAAAGGTTATATTTTAGTAATAGTATTTTCAGGGCTTGTTAATTAATTAACCATTGAAACTGAGACAATTAGATAATTAGATTATTATTTGTGAAAATTAAATAAAGAAATTTGGGGGTTTTATTTTAGAGTTATTTAATGGAAATGAGGTAAAGAAGTAAGTTCACTAAATGTCTCAGACTTCAGAAATAAATTCAATGATGACAACCTTCTGTACTTAGTACTTGGAGTGCATAAAAAAAATCACAGATCTCATGTTAATAGATAGCTAATATTTGTCATACTGCTAGCCCTTAATCCATGGGGTTATTTGTTGTTTAACCTTAGGGAAATTCCATTCAATCAGTTTTAAAATTATCTTCAGTCTTAATGAATTCAATGTTATTTGCTTAATTGTAAATTAAGGACAGCTGAATGTCTGGTTTGCGTGACACAGTAACAAACAATTAATGTCTACATTTCTACCACAAGTAGATAATGTTACATTTCCCAGTGATGTCGAAATCTTCATTGAACCTAAGCTAGATCTAAACTTATCAGCTTAAACATCAATACATATGGAATAACACAATGATATTTAAATGTTCTGATGATGTTCAAAAGCACAAGTAACCAACACGGTTTAACTATTTTTTAAATATGTAATCCACAGGTGTTAATACACATGGTATAATATGTACATACTTATTGAAATAATTAAAATGATGTCAAAATACTGTTTGTTATTCTAATGCTAAGAAGAAACAGTGGAGGAA
Organism: Rhabdomys pumilio; assembly: GCA_030674055.1. Classification (NCBI taxonomy): domain Eukaryota; kingdom Metazoa; phylum Chordata; class Mammalia; order Rodentia; family Muridae; genus Rhabdomys; species Rhabdomys pumilio. Next base: position 60,887,244 of record JANHMN010000010.1, on the reverse strand, counting down.
GTGCTATACTAGAATAATCTAACTGCCTTATTAGTATACTAATTTGTAAGAATTATAGTTTGCATACATTGGTAAGATGTCTAAAGCAGCTGCCAATGTTTGCTACATGACTCTTAATAAATTTATTGGTATGAGATATAATAATGTAAAACAAAATATGAATGTTCATAGAGATGTAACATTCATAAAAGCTAACAATGTTTTAATGGGGGAAAACAATATCTTGAATATATATAAAACATAGCAAGACCAATACCACAGTAAAATGGACAGGTACTAGAAAATCACACTTAAAATACCTATAATTAAATATAGAACGTGATATAGAAAGTGAATAAACCACTAGGTAGTGGGGAAGTATAATTGAAATTGAAAGCTAATCAAAGGACATTTCTCATATCTCAAAATGGCTACAATCTTATAAACTGCAATTGTAGAACCCCATCCTTCAAGTATATAAGTCACTGCCTTCATTAGAGCCACTGTGACTACTTATCATGCTGATTGACAGCTGATGATTCCTTATAGGGGATGAGGGTCATTGAATCCTCACGTGGGTTTGTAGATTGTCTGTCCCACACATCCTAACCTGTTGTGGTGGTTTCTTCTCTAACTGTAGATGTCATCATTTTTGTTCTCATGTGGCACAGTGCATAAAGCATTTAGAAGGTTAGCTGAAGGGGGAATTCAACCAATGTAGCCCTGGAGAAATCACAGTGCATGCTGGGGTTAGACTAGACATTAACATGACTGCTCTGTGTTCACCTGCCCATGCTCTAGGATTTATTAATTTTTCTCTCACATCTGTAAGAACCCCAATAAACTTGGTTGGATAATATTTGGGGTTTTTTTGGTATGCTATATCAGGAAGAATATATTCATCTTCATATTCCAGAAACAAAAAATGATGCAACAACTGATAATACCAATTGCAACAGAGAAATCAGAAGAATGAAAATTTTCATCTGTTCTCTGTATCACAAAAAATAATATATACATTTTGTATTTTTTCTGGTATGGACGTGTTTTTTTTCTGATGATAAGCATGTAGCAAATCCAGGGTCCAACACTGCCAGTTCTAGTGAAAAAAACAATAACAACAACAACAACAACAAAAAAAAAAATGAAAGAAAGAAAGAAAAAAGAGAAAAATTACAGCATGTATTTACATATAACTGACATTGTATGTCTCTACTGGATTTTCCACCTGGCTTCTTTGTTCCCTAAAATAATGACTCTCAAACCTAACATTTCATGAATAATTGTCTACACCAAAAGCTTTGTCTTGTTCACAAATAGATCATAACTAAATTATTTATTCTATGCTATGTCCTGCTAAATGGTCGGTTACCTCTCCTCAATGACCATCTCCTTCAGTGTTTGAAAAGAATCTTTCCAGTCCTAACTAGTTTCCAGAATTACATCTCTCCAAAATGTCCTTCTTGTCATGCCTCACCTCATTGACCATAGGTTTCAGTTGATAAATGATGCTCCTATTTAGTATGTAAAAACTCTTTCTATTATCTGTCTGTTTTTGTCTGTCTGTCTGTTGGTTGGTTTTAATTCAATGTAGAAACAGCATATGGACTCAAGCTCAATTTTCATAGGTAGAAGAACAAAAATTTTATTATACAAAACAGTAATTCCTTGTGGTGGTTTGAATATACTTGATACTATTAAGAGCTGTGTCCTTGCTTGTATAGGTGTGGCTTGTTGGAGAAATTATGTCACTGTAGGGGCAGGCTTTGAGATACCTCCTGGCTGCCTTCTGATCATGATGTAAGACTCTCAGTTTCTTCTCCAGTACTATGCCTACGTGCACGATGTTATGCTTCTTGCCACGAAGATAATAGACCTGACCTCTAAAACTGTAAGCCATTCCCAACTAAATGGTGTCCTTTACAAATGTTGCCTTGGTAATAGTGTCTTTTCACAGCAGTAGAAACCCAAACTAAGATTCTTATTTAGCAATGTCAAACAGAGAAATACAGTCACACACAACATAGATTATCTTCAAAACGTATTAATTGAAAGAGACCAAAACCGTAGTTCAACCACATGGCCTCAACCAACATACATGGAGTTCAGGAATGGCAAGACAAACTCACAGTAAGTATTTTCAAATAAGAGCAGAATATTGACAAGTGGTGGAAGTGATTGGATTGGTAAATTGCAGAGGGTATTTAAGTATGACAGGAATGTTCTAGATTTTAATTTTAGTGACAGTGTAGTAAGTCAAATGTTATTGAGCTTTATATTTAATATGTTATTATAATGAATTTAAATTTTTGCCTTAATAAAGAAAATAGTAATTATGGTGCATTCTATTTTAAGGGGCACTAGCAGTTAAAGTAAAATTTATAGCTTGTTCTTTCTTCAGTGTTGAAGGAGGGCTCATTGCTCTGGAATTCTGACATATGGCCCACTGAAACACTTCATTCTATCCTTAAATGAATATAATGTATATAAGAGCAGGACACATTTTATTTAGACAAGTATACCAAAAAAATGTCCTAATGAATCTTGAAATGTATCTCTCATATGAAGGAAAATAATGTCTTTGTGATCTGTGAAATACCGAGGTGTTTTTTTGCCATGATTTATAGCAATACTTCAAGAAACTCTAAAATCTTAGGGCTTTGTATTCATACAACATTAAGCCCAGAATACCTGCCTTCCAGCTAGACAGGAGCAATTATTCTTTATCATAATTCATTTTCTCTTGCTGATGTATAATTCCGTTATCAATCACAAATGATTTACCTGTTCCTTCATCTGAATCAGAGCTGTGTACCTGATTCAGATGACACAGTATAGATTTTATAGATGACACAATATGCATTTATAAAACAGAGATGCAATATTCTATGCAAAATAAGAACTAAAGAATGTGAAAACAAATACATCATTAGGGAGAAAATGGAAAAGCAGAATTAATCTATTTAATTTTTAAATGAACCTTTTTTAAATCTTTATGAATGGGCAGAAAATCAAAACTGCTATACATGTATTACTTTAAATTATGTACCTTCTTTCAAAATTACTGTGGAGAGAAAATAGTCTTGCCTTATACTGGGGAAGCTCTCTCCTTGTATGATTATACAGCCACTGTGTGGAACACCTGTGAATATGTTGTAGCATTAATATGTCTTCATGTAAAACTGATCAATATTAGAATGTTTATTTTCTCATTCTGTAGCCCCATGGTAGATGTGGGCTACGCTGGAGTAATGACAACTGATTGTAGATTCTTCCTAAAAGTAGCTTATTACAGAGCTTAATAGTAGGAAAAAAACAATGTCCATATCATAGGCACACATTGAACTTAAACCAAACTTCTACTAGCTAATGACACAAATGCTGAATTCTTTGTTAAGAACTAACTGCTTCCTAATTTTTAACCCTACCCTATGCAAGCCAAGGTCCATTATTTTCAGCCTTTCTTAATGGACCTTGTATGTTAATATTCTTTTACAATATATTAATCACATGGGCTGCCACATTTCCAGTTATCCCACATCTTCCAAGATTTAGGATCCATCTAGGATATATCAATCAAACCTCCACTAGACAGGATTTCATTTCTCTGCAGACTTTCAAGTTTCTTTCAACTGCAAATGATAATGGCTGATACTCTTTCTGTTACACATTCTGAAAGCAAACAAAGAGTCAAAAAATCCTTTTACTTTAGGTGTTTTCATATACATTCAGAAGGGCAACATTAAGTTATAGATGTATAACTGCCTTCATTTCCTTGTTTCTTTGCAAGATCAAGTAGGACTCGGATGTTCATGACTTAGGACTCAGGCTGTTAAAAAACAGATGCATAATAATTGTAGAGGGAGATGCAGAAAATTTTATGACAGATAGTAGAGATTTCTCAAACAACAACAACAACAACATCAACAACAACAACAACAAATGTTGCCCAAAGTGCTAACTCTCACAGAAAGAAGCAACTAAAAAAAAAATCAGGACAAAGTGAATTGGACTTAGTATTTCCTACTCTAGTGTGGCTATGAAATGACAATTGCAAGTGATATAGGAACAGCTAAATATAATATAATTTGAAAGTACAAATGATTGTTGACATGTCTATAGAATAATGATTAGAGATTTTCAAATATAGAAGTCCTGGAATGTTATTTTATGATAGTGAAGAACATATATCTAGCTATTCTTATTCCAAGAGTTAGGCATGAAGAGAATGGTTTAAATGAAGCCAGGAACAAAACAAAAGGACAGAAAGAAAAAAAAATTATATGTATAATTTCTAAGCTCAGAAAATCTGGATTGTGTTACTAATATATACTGCTAAGCCAACAGTGTGAAAATAAATATTGATATTTATATCAGTAAGGATTCTTGGCAGAATTCTAATTCCATCATAGCCTAATAGATGGGATCACAGAAGCTTAGAAATGAAGTAGTATATCAGATATGAATATAGGATCACAGAGTTGCAGAATCCCAACCAGTAGAATACAGTTTTTATCACTACTTATTACCATCCTAAACCTTAAAATGCTGAAATAGTTTGGAATCATTCTAGACAAACTAGCTAACAGTTGCCCATAAGTTGAATTTGCTTTTGGGAATAGGGGCAGATTATCACACATATTTTTAAGAAGCAAGAAGGTTCTTCAAGAAACAGAGTGTTTTTAGCATATACTCTTGTACTTAAATCCGTGGTTTACCATTTACTGTGATTGTCCTTTTCAAAAATTTCTTAATATTTATACATCTCAATTGATTCTGGAAAATGATAACAGGATAAAGTGATTCAATATAATTAAAGTTCTAATCATTGCTGTCTTCTCAGAGTTTATTACAAAGGTGTGGGGATACTCTGAATTTGAGAAACACATTTACACACCATTTATTCACCATTGATTACTGCTTAGTAGCTTTAATACATGTATGTACACTTACATGTGTTTTGGAGCAGTTTTCTATCAAGTTGATGCATTCTATCCTGCAGGGAAGATCTTTAAGTCTTACAAAGTTGTAAAAAGAGGTGAAATATTCCACCTCGCAGGAGACACTCATTCATTAAGACTTGGGAAGAAAGTAACCTGAAGCTTCAGGAATTCTCTGAAATTGGTCCTCCTTCTCAACTATAATATTCACCATGGACTGCTGAGCAATTCTTCACAAGTACCGCTCTCTGGAAGTGGCTGAGGCCAGCTCAGATGCCTAATAAATGACACTATCTAACAGTTCAACTGAACTCATGTTGTACAGATAGCTCTAGGCTTTCACCTTTTGTGAGCTATTATCCATGCTGGGTGGACGTCTGGTGACACATCTGTCTTTGAGGCATTTCTCCTACTGTAAGAAAACCCTTACACATGCTCCTGTAAATACCCTCAATAAACTTTGATTTACAACATTAGACTTTGTTGATATACCTAATTTGGGTTTTCATTGATTTATTATCTGGAGTGACTAGATATTTGTTCATGTCTTCCCAGAAATAGTGTAATATAATAACATGTAAACACATAAGCATATACTGCTACAAATACTCAATAAGGGCAAGCTAGGAGTTGTTCCTATACAAGAGAACACTGAAGTACAAGGACATTTGATGATATACCCATGGTCTGGTAACAAGCTTAAACGCATGACATTACTTTTTTCCTGAGACCCCAGAATTCTCCTACATATATTGTTCTATGAGATTGTATTCTTTCAAGAACACAAGGCATTTTGCCAAGGAACATAGGTGACCTTCATTGAGATTCAAAGAGATAGAGTAATTATCAAGGATATCTGTGTCTGAATATTTATATCTGACCAAAGCCATTTATAGACATATTTATGTATATAAACATTTATGTTTCTGTATGTTGGAGTTCAGGAAGATTTATCATTCTGATTATAATGGAAAATATTTCCCTGTTTGCAACAAGAGATGTCTAAAACTATGTCCCTGAAGCAATAATCTTTTCATCACAAAACATTCATATAATGTGGCAAATATATTGTGGAAAATAGATCTCACTGAAATAGTTTACCAGCAAAATAACTGAAAAAAAAACTGGGAAATTAGATTTAATGAAAAATATTTTTGCATTCACAATTTATATATTTATTGGTCCTATAAATGTTTTTCCTCTGTTAAAATTGTACCCTGTTTATTTCTATCATTTAATGAATATTTATTTTTGTTCTATAAACACAAACATTTGTGTAGCAGTGTACAAGAATATGAGTTCTGTTTAACTGCATAAATGACAATGTACTGTGCCTTACCTTGTAATTTCACAAACTTACTGAAAAAATTTTAACAATGTAACATGATAAAATATAAAGACAAAGTTTTCATAATAGTTGTAAAAACATAGATATCTATTTGTATCAACTGATAAAGTTTAATATACCATGGAATTTCCCATTTTTTTCAGTTATTTTGCTGGTAAACTATTTCAGTGAGATCAATTTTCCACAATATATTTGCCACATTACATGAATATTTTGTGATGAAAAGATTATTGCTTCAGGGACATAGTTTTAGACATCTCTTGTTGCAAATAGGGAAATAATTTCCATTATTTCTATAAAAGAGCTAGTTTTACTTAGGTACTTTGAAGTAAATAATGATATATCTTAAGATTTTATATATATATATATATATATATATATATATATGTGTGTGTGTGTGTGTGTGTATGTATCTATATCTTAATGCTGTATAAACTTAAATGGTAGAATTTTAATTCTTTGAGAATTAAATTTTATTATTTTTAAAAAATTATTTTATTTATGTACATTCTAGTCATTGCCTTCCATCCCAGCCACAGTTCTTCATTCCATTCCTCCTCCCCCTTCCCTCTGAGAAGTGGCTCCCTCCATCCTACAGTCCCCCTCCCCAGGGTCCTCAAGTCCTTGAAGATTAAGTGCATCTTCTCTCACTGATTCCAGACCAGGTAGACCTCTGCTATATATGTGCCAGGGGCCTCACACCAGTCCATGTATGTTCCTGATTTGTGGCTCAGTTTCTGGGAGAGTAGCTGGAGATTGCTGTGGTGGGAGAACTGCGTTCTGATGGTGCCAGACTGCATCAGCTTCTGGCATGTATTATCTTGCACTTGCCTCTGGCTACCTGGTTCTCTCTGGAGTTAACTGGCTTGGGTGTCTTTAACTGGAACTGTTCTCCTTGGAGGCAGGTAGGAGAACTGAGGCAGGGTTAATCTTTGAGCCAGGCAGTGTTGTCCCTTGTTAGGTTGGGCCTCCTCTGTCTATGGTTAGACAGGCTTCCTATACAGCTAGTAACTGTGGACCTCCTGTGCCCTTTGTTACTGCAGACCTCCTGGGAGGCTCACAGGCTGTAGCATTTGGTAGGATATGAGACATATGGTCTGACTCAGGTGAGAAAGTGGGCTTGGAGCAAGGTAAAGCAATGTGTCCTGTGTCACTGCGAACCTCCTGGGAAGCAAGCAGGTTGCAGCCTTTGGTCAGGTATTGACCAGGCCATTTATCTGGCCTGGGTGGGTAAATGGTGTGAAAGCAAGGTGGAGCTCAAAGGGGGATATCGGGGGCTAGTTCCTGTGTCAGCTCTGATGTGTGGGTACACCAGCTGGCTTGGGTATTTGGGCTAAATTCTCACCTGTGTCCTTGGTCACTGAGGCCCTCTTGGGAAGCACACAGACTGCAGCATTTGGATGGGTATTGGCCAGGCTATTGATCTGGAATTTAAAAAAATTTAAAGTGTAATTTATATTTCAAATATAAGAGTTACAGACAGTATAGTCTTTAACTTGCTAACCTTTTGCATTAGAGGTTCATATTTATTGATATTTACATGCATATTTACCAGCTATGTATATGAATATGAATTTCATTTAACTGCACTTAAAAACTGCAATTTTGTATGAGAGAGGGAGAAGATGGAAATTGGGGAGAGGAAAGGTAGAGGGAGAGGGGAAGTAGAAAAGAATAACTAGGAAATAAGGAGAAATTGTTTATTCTATTATACTGAAGAATAATGAAATATTGAAATGAAATAAAAATCACTCAAAAAGGTCAAATTCTAAGAGTTAGACTAGATTTGCCTAAAAATACCAACATATTTGAAGAAGGAATGTGTCAATTCAGAATGAGATGCCTTATCTACAAATAACAAAGAAATGTAACAAACATGACCTCTGTCTCAAATAAAAAGACATCCCTGGTCCCAAACTATACATTATGCTTCTCTCAGAAAGTCTTGTTATTTTTATGACCAGGGCATTAACATAGTTTTTCCCCTATGGTAGAAGGAACTTAGGATATGAAGGCTTCAGTTGCTGGGGGATACACAGGAAGATGAATCTGTAAATCTGGTACATACGTGCAGAGAGGTCTAGATCTAGTTCATGTATGCTTGTTAGTTGGGGAATTCAGTGTCTGAGAGTCCCCAGGGGTACACGGTAGTTGATTGTGTTGGCTTTCCTGTTGAGTTCTTAATCCTTTCGAAGTCCTCAATTCTTCATCCTCCAACTCTTATATAAGGGTCACAGAGCTCCATTCAATGTCTGAATGTGGGTCTCTGTATCTCTTTGAGTCAGCTGCAGGGTAGGTTCTCTGAGAGGACAGACTGCCAGGCTACTGAGTGTAAGCATGAAGGAGTATCATTAATAGTGTCAGGGATTGGTGGTTGTCCGCAGGATGGATCTCAAGTTGGGCAGGTTATTAGTTGACCATTCGCTCAGTGTCTGTTGTATCACCTGCTCTGCATTTCTTGTAGACCTAATTAAGTTTTGGTTGAATGTTTTGTGGGAGGGTTGGTGCTCCTCTCTATCCAATGGGGTTCCTGCCTGGGTTATCCCTAAAGCTGTTGCCTATCTGTGGTATATGCTTCTATAACTGGGCTTGTCTGACCATAGCAGCAAAGGATGCACCTATCCCTGTAAAGGGTTATGGGTAGGGGTTTCTCAGGGAGTCTTCCACCTTTTCAGAGAAGAAGGAGAGGGAGTGTATAGGAACTGTGTGAGGGAGACTGAGAGGAGGCAGCAATATAAAGTGAATAAATAAATAAAATTTTAAAAAAGGAAAGAAATGGAGGCTCTTTGCTCAATTTGAGAAAAAAAAAATCATGAGAAACCCTAGCTGTGGTTTCAGGACTGTGAGTTGGTTGGTCACATGGTATATGCAGTCAGGAAGTAGACAGACATGAATGCTTGTGCTCCACTTACATGCTTTTTATTCAATCTGGGAAAGCACCATGGCATTCTGCCACCTACATGGAAGATGAGCATTCCCTACTTGGTTATTGCTCTTTGGAAATACTCTTATAGATGGCCCTAAAGGCTTTTCTCTTAGATTTCTAAATCCAGTTGGTTTGACAGGAGCAACCATCACACATCTACATGCCTCACTGCCATAGAATGAGATAATTAACTATTCCAGCTTAGCAACTGTCAATCCATGGAGTCGACGGTAAAAGCAACATTCACCAATTCAATTCCCTTGATGAATATTTATGTACCTTGTTCTACCTTTTCCACATTGGGAAATTTTCCTTGTCTTGGCCATTCCCTAGGTATAAATTGTTACTGACTATAAGAAATAAAGCTAGTCAAAGTTGAGGTGAGTGGTTAGGTTAACAACATATCGAATTCTGAAGATATAACAAAAGCACACAAGTACTTTATGAGTAATTATTTTTACTTTTATTTCATCATGTTTATTTAAACAGATAAAAGAAAATTTGATAATAGGTGGTAATCATTTTTCTTATTTTTCTTTTTTATTGGATATTTTATTTATTTATATTTTAGATGTTATCCTCTTTCTCCATTTCCCCTCCTTAGAACCCCTATCCCATCCCCCTCCTCCTTTTTGCTTTTATACCATTTTAATTACATGCAGGCATTAAGGTCAGTTCTAGGTTGAGGTCTAGCAATACAATAGATGCAATGAGTCAAGGAACAAGCAAGACAATAAACACAAATAGTCATAGAACAAGCAAGGCATTAAACACAATTATGTAAACATTCCCGTGATCACTGTTTCTAAGGGCCTATCACTATGACCAAAATATCTGAGCCTACTTCCCTGTTCTAGCCCAAAGTCATTTTTGTGTTTGAAGCCTACTTCCTTTTTCTAGCTTAAAATTTAGATTCCTGTCTGAAATTACTTCTTATTTTAGCCTAATATTCAGATTCCTGTCTAAAATTACTTCTTTGTTCTAGCCTAAGATTTAGCGTCATGGCTGAAATTATTTTTTCGTTCTAGACTAATGTCAGATTCCTGCCTCAAGTCTACTTCCTTGTCCTTGGCCAATGTCATATTCCTGCCAAGCAGCCCATTTCCTTGTCTTGGCCCATGTCAGATTCTTTTGCAGGATGCTGAAGGAGCATGGTGAGTGCCAGAGCATGGGTGAAACATGCTGATGCCAGGACAAAGAATGATGCTGATCTGTGAGCTTACTGAGTGCTCTGACAATGGTGACTGGGAAGCTGTATTGAATATATGTTCCTGACACACCATTGCTTACCTATACCCCTAATGGGACAAGCTTACTTGCCTCAAGTTTTTAGAACTTGTGGAACAGAGAATCAAAAAGAGAAGTTATAATGACTCTTGTATTGTTCTTAAATTTGACCAGTTATTCAGACTCAATCATGGACTTGTCTAGAAATCAACTCAATATTGGAAATAACAGTTTTCATTTGGAAGTCTGGTTCTGGACATTTTCAGAGACATATATGGAAATTAGCTGCAGTTCTTTATGATGTTATGTTAGCAAGAGATAAAGGTGGGGCAGGATCTGGATTTCAAACAAGTGTTAGCACATGTGTTAAGGCTCTTTTAATTGTCAAGATAAAAATACTTTTGTTTCTTCTACAGTATTTAATGTAAGATTCATTGTACACCTTCTAACTGTTTTTGTGTTTTGAAATGTGGCATGTCAGTTATGGAGGCCTATCAACCAATGTTTGTTTTAGTGCCCTGAGTATCACAGAACCTTGGTATTCTAAAAATAGCTTGCAAGTACTGGAAGAAATGAGTCAGGGTTTATTGAGCCTTCTGTTGGCATATATTTGGTTTGAATGTGTATTTATTGCAAACAACATTGTAGTGAATATATATGAACTTTTATTTTATTGGATTTATGACTAGAAGTGGTAGATTTAGGTCTAGGTTTGCTAAGGAACCTCCATAATGTTTTCTATAACATCTTCACTAAGTTATATTCCCACCAATAACCTGAAAGAGTTCTCATACTTTAATCTAAATACAAAATACTTGGTTAAAATGAACTAGTGATTATTTAAGTCATGTAAAAGAGTAGATCATGTGGACCATCATGGGCTTGTGACATGCCAACAGGTTTAATTTTATAGATTTTGTTTTTAATCTCATGTATTTCCTTTCTAAGCATATATGTGTGTGTGTGTGTGTGTGTGTGTGTGTGTATGTGTGTGTATACATGTGTATATAATATGTAATAAGAGAGAAAGAGAGAGAGAGAGTGAGAGAGAGAGAGAGAGAGAGAGAGAGAGAGAGAGAGAGAGATGCGGTGATAGTGTGACTATGTAGCCTTCGGTAGTCTGATACTCTTTACATAGATCAATTTGTCGTGGACATATTGAGATCTGCGTGCATCTGCTTCCCTACACTTGTGATTAAAAATGTTTCACATCCAATTCTCTTTTTCCATGTTTGTATTAACACAGACCATTTCTCTAGTAGCAGCACACACCTGTATGGATGCACTTAGTTGAGAATGACAGTGCCAAAGACAGTATCTAGGAGGGTGAAAAATTAATATGAAAATATATATTATCCATGAGTGACCTCATGTTATTTGTTGTGCAGAAAACTTTGTGCAGCATTTGTGAATTTTTTCACAGAGATTTATTCCTGAAGGATACTATATTAATTTTAACCCAGATATTATTGGACAAAATATTCTGTAGGTGCTTGCAACTATTTAAATCTAAGGTTCCCAGATATTAGTCCCAGCATTTCTCTAAGCAACAGATTACAGGATCTGAACATAGAGGCCAAGATCTTATTTATTATATTTTTGTGTTGTTCTCTATTTCCTAAATAAATATTTATTTCATTAAAAAAATCACTATTTCTGAAAATCTCACTAACATTTTACTAATGATATAGTAAATATACAAAGTTCTATAAACTTTAGTGACATAATACAATTTTCTCTTCTTCAAAATAAAATTTTAAAATAAGTGCATATCTAAACACAATAACTCATTTAATTCTATTAACCCATTTAATCATATTCATAACCATTTTAGGTACTGTTATGTATAAAACATAGTCATCATATTTTAAAATCTTTTATCAAAATATCAATAAAATAGCTATTTAATTCAAATAAAATGTGCTAGAGTGAAATATGGAGATCTTTAATTATATAATTTTATAGTAATAATAAGATATAGAAACAACTGAATTGAATGTTGGGTATCTCCATTAGGTCGCTACATATAATGAAAGGGATTTTTAAAAAGGCTGTCACCTTTGGAGATCATGTGGCCTTTCTGTAAACAAGTGATCTCTAATAGGAAAACAACCCAAAGCTCTTGCACCATCCAAAACCTAAAGTCTCATTGACAAGTTACTTTCTGACTGTGTAAGCAAACTTGCCACTGAGAAAGCCAATATCAATATTAAAAGAAGAGTCATTTTTCCAAATGTCATCAATGTTACTGCTCTAAAGTAATTAATACTCAATTGTCTTCTGACACTTGTAATTTTTTTAAAGAAATAATATAAATATCACCTTATAGCTTTGACAACCACTAATCCAACCTTATGCTTTAGGCAAATAAAAACTTCCAGATATTTCTCCTGAAGATCAATATATTTCTAATCAGTTTCTCATGTTTCATCACTTTCATCCCCTTGTGAATATTATCATAACATATTTTCTTTTCTTCTATAAGTGCAGTCTATCATTTTATTACTGAGATTTTCCACTATATTCTTTATAAGTAATAAATTAAAGAGAAATATTAAGCTAGAAGACTGCAACGCACTTCCCATAAATGTTTCTAGCTTTCACCATCTCATGGATGATGCATGATATTAGTTTCCCAATATTAAATACCAAGAAATACTCACAACTACTTGAGAATAAAAATCCAAAGTATTAAAGTTTCTATGTGTTTACAAATAATGATAAATTATAGAAATCAAACCAGTTAAAATTCAACTGACATTTCTAGATAATTATGCAATATTCCTTACAAGAAAGGTAAAGAAGAAAACTGAGGAATATGCAGATCTGTTATGACAACTTCATAGCAGATGGCATAGTCACGCCTATGCCAGTGACTGTAATGTTTAGCCAATGCATAGACAAATCATCAAAGATATACACTCATTTGTTTAGCAAGGAAGTAATAAATCATTACCTTTGTACCTAATTCATAGACTATATTTTCTTTGGTACATTCTTCAAAATGCCCCACATGCTTCAGTGCCTTGTTATGTGAAGACAGTCAATATTTGCTTTCACTTTGGGGAAAAAATCTGATATGATTTGATCAAGCAACCATCTTATTTCATTCTGGTTGTCAATCAGAAATATGAAGATATAGAATTTCTTTCTCTATCGTATTCCTGCCAATACTTGAACAAGTTATGCTTACTCAAACAATTCTACAATGAATCCATGCATCTGCTGAAAATATTGGCTAAAAGTATTAGGAAAATATCAGCTGGTCATGACTGGAAATATATTGATGTGATGATGACTATGTAATGAAAATTTTCAAATATTTAATATTATCACAAAATTAAATTAAAAATTAAAATATGTTGGACATTTCTTTTTATAATTTATTATTCAAATTAAAAGTTATAAGTATGGTTTTAATTGATTGTTTTATTTATTTAAATATCAAATGTTGTCTCCTCTCCCCGGTCTCCCTTCTGTGACTCCCCCATACTATTCCCCTTCCCTTTCGCTGCTAGAACAGTACAAGCATTTTTCTTATTTGTTCCTTTGAATCATATCACATATCAGAAGAATTTAAAATCACCCCAACTGTGGAGCTAACAATTACATTTAGTTTTCCCTCATATTTAATCTGTGCAGGTGAACTCTACTTTTAACAACCAAAATCTTAATTTGCTAAGTCACAAATTCTATGTTTGTATTTAGAACAACACATATGTATATGAGATGCATATATTTCATTCTGAGAGAAAGTTACTCTTTGCTCATTTCTATGGTAATTACAAAGCCTCAAGGAAAAGATGTCTTTAATTGAGTTTTCTGGTTAATTTTCTTAGAATTTAAAAATACTTATTATTTTTACTATATACAGAATGATGTGTAATAATATTTTATATACATATTGATATTTTTTTATAGTGTTCCAAGTGAGGATGCCAAGTAAGGATTATTGAGCAATTACAATTTTAAAACATGTTATTTTTCTTCTATTAATTTAAAACATAGAAATATTAAGATAATTTTATAGGTTGCAGCTGTAACACTTGATACATTAAAAATCCTCAGATGATGTTTAAAATATAAACATTACTCATACTCAGATGTAGCTGTAGTTGGCTATACCGTTTTGGCTGCCAGCTGGTCACACATGAACACTCACTCAGGAGCCACCTGGATTTGTGAATGGGAGATGCTCAAGTGCACACCCATTTGCGTGTGCAAGTGCACACACACACACACACACACACACACCAGTTAATGCCTTAGCTAGCTCAAAGGCTGAGGAATTCTAATCCTCCCCGTGGCTAGCATATTTTTCCCTTCTGTAATCCTGGCTTAATACCCTTTAATTCAATATTTTACCTTTGTTGACCTCTCTCTTTCTAGGCAGCTCCCTAGTCTTTTCTGCCCAAGTAGCTTCTAGACAACCCTTTCTGGGTTCATATTCTTTTTCACCTACATTTCAGATGATTTTCCTTTTGCTTCTCTAAATCTGATTTGTTTCCACCCGAATCAAGGCAATTCTCTGTCTCTCTTTCTCTGTCTTTTTTTTTTTTTTAATTTCTATTCCATTGTAAATCTAAAGGTTCCATCATGTCTCCCTCTGCCCAGCCATTGTCTGTACAGCAATTCTTTATTCCAGTCAGAGCCAGCTGGGGGCATGCTCCTTTAGCCTACTTGAGAAACACTGCAAACAGTTTATTTTGGGGTAACACAAACAGCAAGAGAGCACCAGCCACTACTCTCAAAACAGAGAATGAAAGAAGTCAGTCGATGGTCATCCTGAGGAAAATAGAAAGGCTCCATTTACTGCCTACCATATATGAAATTATGTTTACTTTGAATTTATTAAAAAACCAACAATGACCTAATTGTCCATTCTATTTCATTAATATCCTATTATATATCGGAATTGTTCTGATTTGTTTCACACATGAAGTATAGGGAAGAGTTCTGTTACTGAAATAATGAGGTCAGCCTGCCAGAGAGAGATACTATATAAGACACAAACAAAGGATAGGAGTGGAGTTTAGAGAGCTTTTGTTTAACATAGTCAACCTGCAGAAAGGCATTAGCAAACATTCCAGGAGTCTACTGATGGTCGGAGCCACCTGTCTCAAGTTCCTTGAGAGAAAATTCCTCTGTGTTTGTTCCTATGTTAATTACAAAGGCCCAAGGAAAATGTGCTTCAATTGAGTTTTCTATGTTAATTCTCATACATTTTTTTAGAAATACTCTTTACTCATGGTACTTTGAAGATAAAGAAAACACGAATGTGAGTGATTTGTCCAAATTTGAGTAGGAAGGAAACATAAATCTGAAATCAAATCCCTGTTAGTTGATTTGATGACACTCACATACTTTATATAGTAAAAAGGCAAAGGAGCTACTCACTGGTCAATTCGCAGTGGTTTTTCTTTCTCTTAGTAACATAAGCAATGAAGTTTAGTTTTATACTTACCTTGATCAAGAATTCTAATCAGGCTGTATATACCACAAAGAGAATAATAGTTTAAATTATCTATGCTGGACTTTACATTTAATCAAGAAAGCATTTATTGATTTTTCTACTATGTAAGAGTTACTGTGCTAAGCACCATATGAATCAGCACAAAGTTGATAATAAAAAGAATGCAGAAAAGAAATATGGTAGAATGGCTTCTGCACTCATTTCATATATAGACAGCCAATTTCAATTTCTCATCAGACATCTAATTAAAAAAGAAAGAGGGAGGATTCTCTACTGAGTACAGTAAGTAAATAAAAATACTTAAAAGAAATATTTGGTAGTAGTCATTACCCTTCCCTCACTTGGTTGTGTTTTTTTCTTCCTGAGGTTGAAGATTATTATGCTGAGAACACTAAGACATCAGGTAAGAAAAACTGCTATTCATGTGCTCTGGAATTGGCCAATCTAATACCCATGCTTCTGTTCATTAAAATAACTAGCTTTCCTTTTTCCCTTCAATCTTGTCCAATAACTCTTTCCTGGCAAGTTAATTTCTAATAGTCAACTTCCCAGCAATCTTATACCATTGCTGACTGTACCATTTTATGAGTTATGACGATCCACTGGTAGTTCTCATCTTAGAAGACAGAGACAGGGGAGGTATTTCCAGAGTAAGCTGGTTTACTAGAATGGCCAAACTCTAGCTTTGAAGAAACCCTGCTCCATCACTTGACATAGTTAAAACCAGAAAGTACCGAATCAGTAATCTAGTTCAGCTATCATAGTGACTCATTGCAATGCGCCATATTTTCTTTTTCAGACTTGCATGATTATCCATTCTACAATGGTACTTACTCCGTAAGATGCTAGTGAAGAATATATACCAACCAAGAGCAAGGCTTTGTCTCACGCACATATACACTTAGCTATTTCTATAGTTTGAGGTCACATAGTATCCCAAATATTTGTGTGTTAAATAACTGGTTAACAGTGTGGCACTAGCAGAAAGTGAAGCAATATTTATGAGGGAATGTCTAGTGGGAAATGTTTAAGCCTCTGAGGTAATGCACTTAGAGAGGACTGTGAAACAAAACGTGTTCCCTTGTTCTCAGTTTGAGTTCACATGCTATAGAGTTGGCAAAAGTGTACTTCACCACCTGCTGGTACTGTGATAATCTCACACATCACAGTCTCAAGGCAATGAGGCCAATCCATTACGAACTCCAGTGACTATGACCTTAACAACCTTTTATTAGTATAAGGAAATTATTTCAAGTATTCATTACAGAAATCGAAAACTGATTATCAAAAACTGCTATTCATTTTATTTTACTATTTGTATAGTCAGGAGAATTTCTAAACCTATGAGAAATTCTATGGAAGATTATGACTTCAGAAGTTTAAAACAATTTTCTATATAAATTTTTGCCATTTGTTCTGATAAATATAAGACTACATATAGAGGTGTATGAAAAAAATCTTGAGAGTTTACATTTTAACATGACTGAGTGAGAATGCATCTTATATTTTTTTTCTCTCTGAAAATTAAGGGTAGAAGAAAAAATATAAAATATAAAATATTCAATTGAAATAAGATTCATTATGACAATCAACATCAGAGCAGTACTGGAATAGTACTGGAAAAGTTAGACCAATCGTATGCAGGGTCAAAGGAACAGCAGACACATGGAAGATTGCATAGATTCTATCCCTGCAGGGTTTAGGAGAGTTTGTGCTATAAGTGGCCTGGGCATTGAGTGTAAGCAGGAATAAAATTCATATCATGGCTGGAGAGACGCTTGACTTCTTTTCATTTGATTCCTTGAAAACCTTTCTTTCTTGCACAAAGCAGCCTGACTGTAAATCCAGCTTCAGAAGATGGTGGTCCCTTGAAGGAGCTCACTATCCAGACTGGACAATAGCAAGCTCTGTGCCTGGTTGAGAGAACCTAGCTGGCCGAATAAAGTAAATGTGACTGAGAATGGTTCCCAACACCAAGCTTTGGACTTCACAAGCATCCAACACATACAGATAACAGAGAAACGCGACAACAGAAAAAAAATTTAGAACCTCTTCCCTCTCCCTGTTCCTGTCCCTTTCCTTTCCCTCCCTTTTCCCTCCTCCTTCCTCCCTCCTCCCTTATCCCTCCTCTCTCTCTCTCTCTCTCTCTCTCTCTCTCTCTCTCTCTCTCTCTC
>JANHMN010000010.1:60817601-60861152 GCA_030674055.1 Rhabdomys pumilio | reverse complement strand
TGCTTGCCTTTGTGGAAGACATGTTGCCAGATCTTTCCAACTAAAATAATGGGTTAGAGATATTTCCACATTTGCAACTTTACCGCTTACTTAAAACCCAGAAACTTAAATCAAATGGATAATTTTGTTAGATGATTTTGGGCAGCACCTCTCACAAGAGTGATTAGCATGATGACAGCCTCCTGTGGTGTAAAACATAAAAATCTATAGCTGAGTGAAATGTCATGAAATATGTATCTACAAAACTTTGAAATATTTAGTTCAATATCAAATGGATAGATCTTCACACTGGCAGCATTAAAGGAGAGAGATATACTATCTCCCACGTGAGTAGTGATACATCCTTTGAACAAGCATGCAAATTCAAAATGTGTTATTTATATCAAATCATATCAACAGTCAAACAAAATATGTTACATTAGAGAAAATCTCATTAAACAAATATGTGATCTAATATGCATTTATTAAAAGGAAAGAACATTTTAAATAAAAAATGTGGTGTATAAAAATTCTTAATTGATAACATAGTAAAAATGCTGTAGCAACTTTACTCTTTTACTTTTTTAACATAAATAAAATATGTGACATGTCTGGGAAGATATGAAAAAGCACAAATGGAAGCTCTGTTTATTCAGAGAGTGATTGTACAAATTTGCAGTCATTGCTCCACAAAACGTAGGTTTCCTGAAATTTTCATAAAAGGATTTTTATTTTGACTTAGTGTTTTGACTTTATTTTATTCCTATTCATGGCTGAATAATTTGTGTCAATTAATTCATGCACATAAGCACACAGAGCAAGAATGGGAGATGGCACCTACTGGCATATGGCTGGATGACAGAAGACTGAGAGAGAACACCAGAAACTCCAAAGAAAAGCAAAACAGGTACTATGTTTAGAACTTACAACGTACTAAACACTAGACAAGAGACAGTGAGAGAAAAATGAAAACCTATACAATAACTTTAAAATGTGGAAGGTTTTCTATCTTAAAGAGTAATGGATACTCTATTCTGTTCTCTTTACAAAGGTAAGGAAATTTCTTAAGCTGTTCCAAATGTGATGATACCTTTAACTTATTTTTTTTTTCCTCTATGGATTACTTTAGCGACGTAGGATATTTTGTGAATCCATATATAATATTTTTAATTATTTGGAAAATGTTATGAGACTCACTCTGGGGATAATAGTGAATATTTAGATTGCTTTGGGGAGCCAGTCATTTATACAAATGAATCTATCTATCATAAGAGCATTGGACATCATTCTACTAGTTTCTTCTGAAACTTCTTTACTTGGTTTTTGAAGCTTGAATTATAGAGGTTTTTTCCTTTCTAACTTGACTAGATTTATTTTGAGGTATTTACTGAAGTCCTGTGCATGCAATTAGTTGCCTGAAAATTTTTCTAATATGTTTTGTTTTACTATGGAGAAGAGTTACTGATACTATGTGTTTATAAGTTTAAAGATTGTCTGGTGATGGCCTTTCCTTTAGTCTCTGTTCCATATTTTTGTTCCTGTCTTACTTTTAGACAGGAATATTTCTGGGTTAACACTTTTAAGGTGAGTGGACCCATTCCTAAACTCAGGGCCATGCCTATGCACAGGAGATAATCTCTACCAGTTCTATATCTCCTTTTTGCGTATTTTGGCTAAAGTCATCCTCATTGGATGCTGGGAGTTTCTCACTTCCCTGGCCTCTAGGACCATCTATTGGCTACACTCATTTCCCCATGACCCTCTGCTACATGTTTTTATTCGATTTTGTGACTCTCTGTGCTTCTCTCCTGTCCTTTCCAATACCCGATCCGGCCACCCCACCCAGGGGTCCATCCCATCTGCAGACACCTAGCACCTATACAACTGATTATGCTAAGTATGCTTGCTGACAGGAGCCTGGTGTGGCTGTTCCCTGGGAGGATCTACAAGCACTTGACCATTACATACAAATACTCACAGCCAACCATTGGAGTGAATCCTGGGACCCAGTGAAAGAGCTAGGTTAAAGACTGAAGGAGATGAAGGGGATTGCAACCCCATAGGATGAACAATATCAACTAACTAGACCACTCAGAGCTCTAGAGATGAGACACTCCAAGAAAAAGAATACATGGAGGATCCATGGTTTCAGATACATAGCTAACAGAGGATGGCCTCATGTGACATCAGTGGGAGGGGCAACCTTTGGTCCTGTGAAGACCTCATGCCCCTGAGTAGGGAGTTGCTAGAGTGGTGAGGGGGAAGTAGGTGAGTGGGTGGAGGAGCTCCCTCATAGAGGCAAAGAGGGGAAGAGAGAGAATGGATTGGAGGTTTGTGGACAGGTAACCGTGAAGGGAGATCATATTTGAAATGTAAATGAATAAAATGATTAATAAAAAAAAATGTCTGGTGAAATTTTATGACCACTTAAGTATAGAACCGTATCATGATCGGATGATGACATGCTCACAACCGTCTATTTCCATCCTTTTATCACTTCTCCTGTCCTACTGCTATAGCTAAGATACTGCACACTATACTAGATAAGAGAGGAGAAAGTGAACAATCTTGATTTCTCTCTGATTTTTGTAACATTTCTATTTATTTATTTATTTATTTATTTACTGATTGATTGGATATTTTATTTATTTGCATTTCAAATGTTATTCCCTTTCCTGAAACCCCCTATCCCATTTTCCCTCCCCCTGCTTTTATGCAGGTGCTCACCCACCCATCCACCCACTCCTGTCTCCCTGCCCTAGCATTTCCCTACACTAAGGTATCAAGCTTTCCCAGGACTAAGGACCTCTCCTCCCATTGATGTCACACAAAGCCACCCTTTGCTACTTAGGCGGCTGGAGTTCTAGCACCCTCTGTGTGTACTCTTCAGTTGGTGGTTTAGGTCCTGGCAGCCATGGGGAGTCTGGTTTGTCAAATTAGTTGTTCTTCCTATGGGTTGCAAACCTCTTCAGCTCCTCCAGTCCTTTCTCTAATTTCTCCACTGGAGACCTCATTCTCAGTCCAATGGTTCGCTGTGAGCATCCACCTGTGTATTTGCCAGGCTTTGCCAGAGCCTCTCAGGAGACAACTATATCATGCTCTTTCAGCAAGCACTTCTTGGCATCAGCAATAGTGTCTATTTATGGAATGAATCCCCAGGTGGGGAAGTCTCTGAATGGTCTTTTCTTCAGTCTCTGTTCCACACTTTGTCTCTACATTTCCTCCAGTGAGTATTTTGTTCCCCCTTCTAAAATAAACTGAAGCATCCACACTTTAGTCTTCCCTCTTGAGCTTCACATGGTCTGCAAATTGTATCTTGGGTATTCTGAGCTTTTAGGCCAATATCAACTTAGCAATGAGTGCATACCATGTGGGTTCTTTTGTGACTGGGTTACCTCACCCAGGATGATACTTTCTAGTTCCATCTATTTGCCTAAGAATTTCATAAAGTCCTTGTTTTTAATAACCGAGTAATACTCCATTGTATAAATGTACCACAGTATTTTTTCTTTTCTTTTCTTTTCTTATTTTTTTTTACTTTTTTTAACTGGATATTTTCTTTATTTACATTTCAAATGTTATTCTCTCTACATTTCTTTCCTCCAGAAACCCCTTATCCATCTCCCCTCCCCCTGCCTCTATGAGGGTGCTCTACCACCTACCCACATTGTCTGTATCCATTCCTCTTTTGAGGGACATCTGGGTTCTTTCCAGCTTCTTGCTATTATAAATAAAGCTGCTATGAACATAATGGAACATGTGTCCTTGATATATGTTAAAGCATGTTTTGAGTATGCCCAGGAATGATATAGTTGGGTCCTCAGGTAGTAGTATGCAATTATCTGAAGAACTGCAAGACTGATTTCCAGAGTGGTTGTACCATCTTTCAATCCCACCATCAATGGAAGAGTGTTTTTCTTTCTCCATATCCTTCCCAGCATCTGCTTTCACCTGATCATAGCCACTCTAATTGGTGTGAGTTAGAATCTCAAGGTTGTTTTGATTTGTGTTTCCCTGATGACAAAAGATGTTGAACATATCCTGAACATAACACCAATGGCTTATGCTCTAAGATCAAGAATTGACAAATGAAACCACATAAAATTGTAAAGCAAATAAGGCAAAGGACACTATCAGTATGACAAAACAGCAACCAATAGATTGAGAAAAGATCTTTACCAATCCTACATCTGATAGATGGCTAATAACCAATATATACAAAGAAATCAAGAAGTTAGACTCCAGATAACCAAATAACTGTATTAAAAATGGAGGGGGGGTACAGAGCTAAAAAATAATTCTCAATTGAAAAATATCAAATGGCTTAGAAGCACCTAAAATTCTTTGAATTTTTCTGAATTTATTATAATGTTGAACACAGTTTTATTGTATGTAAATATTATTACATTGAGATTTGTTCTTTCTAAATTTCTTGACTATATCAAAGAAGAAAGTAGGAATTTATAAAAACATATTGTGTCTAGTCTATTGAGACATTTACTTACTTTCTGTTCTCATGTTTATTTACTTAATGATTTCCATATTCCATTTATTGATATATATCATATATATATATGACTTGCCAAAAAAATAAACAAACAAAAATTTGGTAATTGCTGTTGTAGTCAAAAAGATAAACTTTGGAACTAATTGAAATGTCCAATAATTGAGGATGGATCAAGACATTAGAGATATATAAATATATATATTATATTTAAATATATTTAATTTAAATAAGTAATACATATATTTTAATCATATAGAAATATGTTTAAAACTATAAGACATCATTTTAGAAAGTTTAATGAATAAATAATATATAAAATAATTTAATGAATAAATAATTTAATAATTTAATAAATAAATAATATATAAAATAAGAATATATAAAATTATAATAATATATACAATCAATATAGATTCATTAAACTTTCAAAATGTATATATATATTATACATCATATAAACATACACATGTATACACATGCATATATATATAAATGTCGATTTTGAAAATGATCATACATTTTTTGTGAGAAAGTTGATGCAAATTATTATTTGTGGGTTCACAGATTTTATATAGATATACTGAATCACTGAAACAGAGTATCTTGTAGACAAGGCTGCTCTCTAACTCATTATGTAGCAGTCTCTAGACTGCATCTTCCAAGTGCTAGACTTACAGGGTTTCTTTTATAAAGCATATTTGTATTGAAAATAAGTCATTATATATAGTCATATAAGATACCATCTCAAAAAATTTATAAAAAGTTAAACATAGAACTAAAATCCAAATTCACTAAATATTCTCATATGGATATTATTGTTTCCTCCTCCTCCTCCTCCTCTTCCTCCTCCTCCTCCTCCTCCTTTTTCTCTTCCTTCTTTTAAAGGATTAGTAGTTTAAAAACTGATTGCTTTTTGGAATCTAAATTATTATTAGTGGAAACTTTTGCTTCGGTTCCCTTTTCCAGAACTACAGCTAGTTGTAAGCCTTGGCTTTCTCAGAGGAAACAGAGGAAACTTTATGTATATGAATGACTCTGCTAAGTTGGGACAGAATTGGCTGGCAAATTCAATAAATAGTACAAGGCAGATTCATAGACCAAAATGTCTGTGTCTTCCGGAAAAAGAAAAATACCATAAAAAAAAGAGAGGGAGAAAAAGCAAATAGTATCTCTATAATAAATCAAAAAGACATAGGATAACTGTTATTTATTTTACAGGCAGAGGTCAAAGATTACAATTTTTCAAGGGAAAAACATCCGTTCATTTAAATTAACCTTATAAAGCAGTCAATAAATTTCTTTGAAAAATATTTCTGGCAGCTATAAGGGCAGAAATTGTTTTAAAGTGAGGTTTTATCAAGACTAATGGAGACTTGGGTTGAGTTTAATTGTCAATCAAGTTTCTAATGCAATCATGTAAAAAACCGAGGTTCTGAAGCATAGCTCTGTGCCAAAACTAGAATTCTTTCCATCCCTGCCAAGGTATCACATAAGGACTATCTATGATCAAGGAGCGACATGTCCTGTAGCAAGGTTAGTTAAAGGTAATTCTGTAGCTTGTCACATTCTATAAGGTACATATAAGCACTAAGTTATCCTATAGAAGAAATACTACAGAATATTTTTGATATAAAACTAACAAGTAGAAAATTGGTACAACAGCAGTGTCTGGTTATCTAACTGAAGGTCTGTTCATCCTAATATTCATTCATAGATGATCTTTGCAAAAATCATGACAAGTTTTCTATCAGGTAAAGATATTTCCAAATCTCACTGAAAGTAGAAGACTGAGTTGAAGATCTAGTCACTTAAACAGGAAAAAATAATTACAGGCAATGTTAAATCACTTAGTTAATTTTAGATACTATTGCTGTAGAGAACAATAGAAATAGCATAACCAGTTCATAAAAAAAGATATAATCTCAAATAAAAGCCTAGTTTTTCTAAAGTAAAACATGGAAATCATCTGTGCAAATGAAACCTCTTCTTTTGACCCCAAAATGACAAGTTACCAGACTAATATCTATTTGTAAAATATTTAAAGCATCACAGTATATAATTAAGATAGTCTCCATTACAGAAGAAACATTTAGTTTTAATGAGTGTTAAAGATTACAATTAATTCAGAAAATAGAATGGGATCTTAAGAACCAATATATCTGTATTAAATCTCATTATACATTCCCTTTGTAACAAGGCTACTCAGAGTTTCAAGATATAAAACATGATTTTCAGTTAAGTTGCAAAAAGTTCTTTAAGGTTAAGACTAAAATTAATACAGGTCTTCAGAAAAATATTGGCTCTTCCATAATAGCAAAAAATTATTGCCATTTCTAGGGACAGTAGACACTAGAGAAAAGTATTTGCCGACTTCATTTAAATATTCACAAGTTGAAGTTTCATTAGATTGTACTCATGGGATCTGTTGAAGGGCAGACGGATGGTCTGCTTAAAACTAGTTTTAATTTATCTCTAGATATTCCATATTGTTTCAGTATGTTGTGTGAGGATTTAAAGACTAGGACAGTTTACCCTTGGAAACCATGCAACTTGTCTGCAATACATTAAATTTAATGTGAAAATGTTCATCTATTCCAAGCTCATGCTGATTTTATTTGAATCAATTCCTAACAGAAATAAAGGAAGCAGAACCAAGAAGAAAGAATAAAATAAGTTTGTATTGGGTTCTCTGCCACTGGGGCAAGTTCAGTTGATGGGGTCTTCTTCAAGGAGTCGTCACTAAAAATATAGAGGGACACTCATATGGAATGATTTCCATTGGAAGCAATAAGATAATATATGTGAGGCCACTATGGTATTCGGCTACAGCATAATGACTGGAATTCAGCATATGCTGTAAAAAAAAAATTAAGAATTGCAATGCCAACTTTAGTGGAATTGCCCATTCTTGAAATTATCATCTAACTACTAGTGGTTGTAGCTATGAAATAACTATAGAAGTAACCCCCAAAACAAAGACTATTGCAATTTCTCTTGTTGCCCACAAATTAGATTATTTCACCTTGCTAAAGATACCACAGACCTTAGTTTCAACTTAGACTAATCAATCCCGAATAACCAGAAAATTCTCTCCCTTTTGGCTAGTGTTCATAATTCTGGAAGGCACTACTCAGACTTATGGGGACGGAAGGTATCCAATGATGGATTACGTGTGTTGGAATAATGAGCTCACATGCATGATGTGTTAACTGGATCTACAGTTGCATGGCTGCTTTGAGGTAACTAAGAGGCCTCTAGTTAAATCTGAAGCCTGCTTCATAGGAAGAAATTCTTAACTGGCACTGTAAAACTGAAAAAAAGAGAGAGAGAGAGAAAACAAAATATAACAACAATAAAAAACATGCCCGGGAGTCTCTACATCCTGTGAGGAACTGTCTCACTACTGTTTTGTTAAATCAGTGGTTCTCAATCTTCCTAATGCTGTAATCCTTAAGACAGTGCCTTGCACTGTGGTAAATTGCAACCATAAATATTTTTGTTACTATTCCATAACTAATTTTGCTAATGGTATGAATCATAGTGTGAATCTCTGCTTTTTGTGTGACCCAAGGGGCTCACAACTCACACAGGTTCTGAAAATCTCTGCTAATTGGTCATGTTGTCAAACTAGTATCTAAACCTCCATATTTACATCCATAGATAGTGATGCTCTAAACCTTGGTCAGAAGGCTTTATACATTGGACAGTGACTAATGCAAAGCTAACAACTGGTAAATGTTAAAAATAAGTGAGGGTGAATATTCAATCTTAGATGAAACATAGATCTCCTCTCCCTGCCCGAAGGCTCAGCCTGTACTATAGAAGAGGAGACAGAAATATAAGAGCTAAAGTATGAGGGGATTGTTTTGAATTAACTTCTGGAAATGACATGGCTTAGGTACATGTAATTTCATATTGGCTGTGACTACCCGCACAAATGCTTCACAAAATATCAATCAGTTAATATTCTATCAGGGATATTAGCAGTGCTTCTGAGATCCTTCCCCTAGCAGAAGAACTGTTAGCAGGTCTAGGCTGTCCAGTTTGAGAACAACACATTTCTCTGGGGTTGTAGTCACTGATAGGCTGACAACATTCCAATGGAGGGCACAGCTCATGTCCTGGGAGAGCCTAAAGGTAGAAGGTATTATGGATATTTGGTAGAAAATATCATCAGATATGTGTGTGTGTGTGTGTGTGTGTGTGTGTGTGTGTGTGTGTGTGTGCATGTGTGGGTGTGTATATGTATATGAAATTTTTAAAGAATAAATTATAGAGATGTTTTTAATAAAAGCTGATGTTTGAGTTAAAAGGAGAGTTTTGTGTCATTCTTTCAGGTGGTGTCCTACTTCGATGACTACATAGGCAAAGAACACAGTGACAGGGTTTTGAAGCTGTTAGAATAACTGTCTACTTAAACACAACTAGGAAGATTTCAACGTGTACATGTCAAGCTCCCATATACAAAGCACTGATGGAAAGAATGCTCTTCATTCTGAAGATTATTTAGCAAAAAGGGAAAAATTCACAGAATCTAGATAAAGTGAGCTGCCATTTGCATAAAATAATCACACACCAACTGTGTTCTTTTTCTAAGGGTACACTTGGAATTATGCACATGTGTACATTTCTGAAGGAAATAACTCAAATTAATAGCGTTGTTTCCCTCTGAGGATTGTAATGGGATAGAGGTAATAACATTAGTTTTTTTATGAGAATGGATTTGCACATTTCTTGTATAATCAAAAGCTAATTAAAGTATAATGGATATTAAAGAGTACATTTAGGTAAATAATCTACCTCTTTCCATATTGCCAAGAGAAGAATTAATTTCTCATTTTTGTCCAATCTTCTGGAATGATCTCAGTTTAATTTGGGATGAAAGTCTTGGCTTTTTACCTGTGTTTCTCAGACAATTTCTGCTATGGTTTCCTTTCTTTGTCTTACAAAATTGTTTACTGGAAAATGTAACAGAAATTACATCACAATGACAAAAGATGCCTGATTAATATTAAATTTCCCTCCTTTCCTTATAGATGCCCACCTTTCAGAATGTGGCAGCTGCATTTTTTTATTCATGTGTCATTTTGTAAGATATCAGAAGAATGGGAATTAATAGTAACAACTGCAGAGAGAGATGTGAACAGAAATGTAATTATCATACTGGACTCCTGCCAAGTCACCAGGATCATTCCACTGTCAAAAAGGTGTGGGAGGGCATCTGTTTCAGGTGGCAAGGTCAGGGCCTGCAGTTTGCATCTCATTAGACACCATGGCCTCTGCCAGCACAAAGGACCCTAGAAATGTGTTCTGAAGCTGACTGACAGCATCTAAGGAGAAAAAAAAAGAGACTGTCTCTTGCATACTCTAGTTTCTTTCACTCTCTTAATCTGCCCCCCATTTCCCTGGAGTCTGCTCAAACACATTATTGCCAATGATATACAAAGCTGATGAAAGTAGAGATATTTCTGTGGGAAAAAATGAGCATGCACAGAACAAGGGAAAAGATTCAAAAAGGTTTCCTCTGCAGGTTGTGGATGCATCCCTGATGTTCCACTCTTTTTGTTGTTATGTAAAACCTAAAAAACCTTGTATTTGTGGGTAGAGGAAAAATAGATTTATGATGAAAACTGTATATTATCTTACTTATTTTTTTTTCATTTCTGTGATAAAAATACTAAACATAAAGCATTTTAAAGGAACGTCTCCCTTGATTCACAACATATCTTTGTGGTGTGTTTTGATGGCACATCACAGTAGTGAGATTTGGCAATGGTGCACTTACAGAAAAGAAGCAGATTGCAACCAGTGCTTCTGCTCAAGTCATCATTTTTACACATCTCATGACCCAAGCCCAAGGAATATTGTCACCCATTTTCAGCCTAACTCACCCCAGTGAACATAATCAACATAATCCCTTACAGGCACACCAGAGATTTTAGAGATTTTTAGCTTAGATATAAATTCCTCACAGGTATCCCTGGACATTTGTCCCTTGTCTCCCTGGTTGATTTCAGATCCCAGCAGCTTGACCACTAACACTAACCACACACACACACACACACACACACACACACACACACACAGACACACACACACAAACTGGGAGACAGAGAGAGAGTGCACACACACTGAGAGAGATTTTATTTATTTATTTATTTTATTTATTATTATTATTATTATTATTATTATTATTATTATTATTATTATTATTATTTTGGTTTTTGGTTTTTGGTTTTTCGAGACAGAGTTTCTCTGTGTAACCCTGGCTGTCCTGGAACTCACTCTGTAGACTAGGCTGGCCTCGAACTCAGAAATCCACCTGCCTCTGCCTCCCAAGTGCTGGGAATAAAGGCGTGTGCCACCACTGCCCGGCTTTTTTTTTTCCCCATGAGACTCGACAACAGAACCTCACAGGATTCGAACCAGCACGAGACGGGGCGTGCCCCGCCTCTGCTGGCAGAAACTCAAGCGCTGCGCCACGGCGCGCTCCCTGAGATTTTATTTTAATATGTTAAAATATTTTAAAAGTCTTGATATATAATTCTAAATAATAGATGTTTTCTTCATGAGGTATATTTGCTTTATTTCACTCTTTAGTTTCTGACCTTCATCATGTCTTTTGAATGATTATATCGCATTACTCACTTTCCCCAAAATAGTCTCTCATAGCTTAGATGTTGGTGTGGTCACGGTATTCTTTTATACTTCAAAAGCTTCTCACTAGTCAAAATGATTCCCAGAAATAAATATTTTTATAACCAAAAAACTCAACTTTCTGGATTCCTGAGATATATATTTGTACAACTCTTCAAGGTTCTCAATGAGCTACTGTTGTCCAGTTTATACCAGAACCTGGGAAGAATGACTTACATGGCTCTTCAAGCTGATATACTTCCTCTGTGTGGTATTAAAACAAAAACCCGAATACCAGGAAAGGGAAAGATTTTGTGGCATGACTTACAAAGAAACATTTATCCCAGAACATTTGTTGATCTGTATGTTTTTACTATGCATATTATTTTATTTCCACAAAGGTAGGGAATTTTTTTGGTACAGAATGATTTTATATTATTTATGCCTTTATAGGGGTTGATGTGACTATAGAATGTAACAAACACAAAGGGAGGGGAGAGGAAGAGGGGGAGTGAGAGAAGCAGGGAGAAAGGGAGGAAAACAGAAAGAGGGCTAGAGAATCTGTAATTAAAATTTTATTTTATTTGGTTTTATTATTTAATCTTGTCATAGGTGCAAAGCACAGGCAATGTCTAGTGCAGAAATACCTTTCCCTCACTTTTAGTGTAACAGTGTCTATAAGTATAGAGTTTGAAGATGCAATGAAGGAAAAGTTTCAACAGGCTACTTGGGGAAAAATAAGTCCATATTGGAGCACCATGCATGAAACATACATATCTCAATAATAGAGTTCTGATTATGTCTGGAATGGCTAGAAAGAAAAGGAAAAGGAAATCAATCCATAGAAAAGGAAGAAATAATGAGTCTGGAGCTCCTCTGGAATGATGGTGCTCTGAAGAAACCATGCTCTTTTTCAAGGTCTACACATAAACTGGGCATACAAATAATTGCACATTGTCTTGCTTGAGTTAGGAGTATGATTAACATAAATATCCCAGCGAGAGAAACGGGATCCACAAGCAGCCAATAAACTCAGAAACAGTCCCTGCTCTACTTGTCGGGGGAACCTGTGTGAAGACCAAACTGTACATTTGCTACAAATGTGAGGGGAACCTAGGCTCATCCTTATATGCTCTTTGGCTGATGGTTCAGTCTCTGGGAACCCCCAAGCATGCAGTATAGTTGACTCTGTTGGTCTTCTTATGGAGACCTTGTTCCTCAACCCTTCCCCCAACTTTTCCATAAAACTTCTCAAACTGGGTCTAATGTTTTTCTGGCCTAGTTCTGTAGTAACTTGTTGTGGCAAGATTTGTTGGTATTCAGAGTAGAGGGACCTATTCCTCCTCCTCAGAGGTGAAGGGCAAAGGTAAAGGAGGGATACGTGAGGAGAACTGTGAAGGAGGCCTATGATTGGAACTTAAAGTAAATAAATAAAAGAATTATGGGAAAAATGTTTAACAGCCAAGACTCACAATTAACATAACGCTAATTATCTCTATTCCATGTAGATGTAGGCAAACCTGAAGCAAGACAGTTGAATGTAAACATTCAGGGCAGTGGCACGAGAGCCAGATGCTTGGACTCTTAAAACAGAAGGAAACAGATATTCAAGAACAATGCCTTCCTGGATTTTGAGCTTCACTAGCTTGTGGTATGAACCAGATCAAACATCATATAGGATTTCACCATGTTCTGCAAATGATATAAAAACCTATGAAGTTATTAATGTGTTATCAAGGAATGTCTATATCACTTGAGTCTTGCCTCCCGTTCATGTGACCTGGCCCATCTTTGTATCTAAAGGGAAAATTTTCTAAGAAAATTGTGCTAGTAATCTACAAAGGGCTATAGTCAAATACTCTATTTTATATTTTCTCTAGGAAGGTCATGTTCTCTTCACTCATGATATCTCTCATCGTGCAGCTGTGAAGAACATTAAAGGTCTCTATCTACTCTCTGGAATGTATTATAACCTCCTCATTTAATCTGTGCAATAAAATGCAAATACATTTTTCATGTTGCATTGAGAGTGTTATACAGAACAAGATATGAACACGTATAGGCTCATATGTAATCTTAAATTGATAAAAAATAATCTTAAAGACATTTATATTTATTAATAATTGTTGGTAGTTTCTATCCTTGAAGTTAAACTCTGTTTTATTGTTTGAGTAAGAACGTCATGTCTATCTTTGGGATAGTCTTAGAAATTTGTAGCAGATGGTTGACCAAAGTATATCCATAGTCAAAGAAGAGAGTGTCACGTACAGTACAGAGTGATCTTAACTGAAAGTCTTCTCAGGCTTTCCTCTCAATGAGATTGGGAATGTGTTTGAATAGTTAGACTGCTACTGTTAAGTAATCACTTCCTATCAAGGATATAGACTAGCAGTATGTTTTACCATTGATGGTGCTTTCAGCAGCTAGCTGTTAAGGGAATGAGTAGTTCTTTACTGCAAAGTTACAGAATTAGGAAAGACTGCTGAAGTCACTATCAGCAGTTCATACGTGCATGGACAGTGGGGAATTAATATTATATGTACCGTAGAGCTCAGCTCTCTCTACCCCTGTACAGTCAATGAATGGTGCCACACAACAGGTTGCCCTTTCAAAATCAGTCAACAGTATTGAAGCAATCCCTTGAATATATACTTAGAGACTCTACTCATGTGCATCTAGATCATATTCTGTTGACTAGTAAAATCAATTATGAAAACATCCAAGTCCTTTTTCAAAAATTTCTTTATGTAATTAAATCATAACTATATAATCCCCCTTCCTTTCCTCTCTCTGAGTTGTCCATGCTCCCTACTTCTTCTCAAATTTATAATCTCTTTAAAACAAACATGTGCATATATATATATATATATATATATATATATATATATATATATAGTGTAAATACGACCCACTTAGTCCATTTAGTGTTGCTTGTATGTATGTGTCTTTAGGACTAACCATTTGGGATTAGATAACTACCTAAGGAATTTGTCTGAGAAAGACTTATTCTCTTTCTCATCTTACCTCAATTATCTATAACTCTTCATGTAGGCGTGAGACCCTGTGATGTCCCCCACTCACATTTGCATGCTAATTGGACATGCCATTGTTGGGGCCTTATTTAAGCACTCAAATTTTTCACATTTTGTTGTTATAGCTTCCATTTTTACATCTAGAAGGTACAATCTTCAGTGTACATGCTGATCCTCTGGCTCTTATGATCTTTCCAAACCCCCTTCTATAATTCTCTCTAAGCTTTAGATGCAAAGACTGTGTCATAGACTGAGTCTTTTAATGGTATCTGTATAACTTTGTAAATAATGCCTGAAAAACACAAAGAAAAACTCATTATACCATTCTCTCTTAAGAACATGTACCATAGTATAACTGAAAGCCTGTGCTTGCCACTCTATGTGATGTTGTACTTCTGAGTTTAATCATACTAAGAGAAAAAAGTTATGGGTGAATATCTTATTGATATTTCCATTAGTGTATTTCCATCAGTAGTACAAAATTCATCATCTAAACTTATATACTTTCTGCTAAAAGAAGAAACAGCAGCATGAGTAGTTTTGGTTTTTTATTACCAATAAAAGCAACAAAGAAAAATGAAAATGAAAATGGATGCACAGCAAGATATTTACAATCATTAGTAGATAGAATTATTATTGAATCCTTTTTTTAAAATCCATTGGCTATTTGACACAAACTAAACAAATGTTCTAGTGCAGAGATATTGTAGCATGCATTTCACTGTCATTACACATTAATTTAATGAAGAATTAGATTGACCGCAATGTAACACACAAAACTATCATTTTTCCATAAGTAACTGCAAAACTGCCTCCACTCTCTAGAGATTTGTAACAGTAGTGCTCAATCCAGTCTGTAAAATTTATAGGTAGAAATTCAATTAGATGATGGTCTTCAGGGTTTTACATAAAATTTATTCATGCCTTCTCATCCACATTTTCAAAGTGGCTCTATTAAGCATTCCAATGCCTCAACATTGAGAGCTTTATTATCATAGAATTTTCTGCATGAAAAGGAAATGTGGCCCACTCATTTGAAAAACAATTTATGGTGTTAAACCATCTCTTACCTCACCAGAGCTCATGTGCTCCTATATTTTCTTAAGCTTGATGGTCGTATACCGACAGCAAAGATATAAATGGACTTCTTTTATGTTAAAGAAAGAGGTAATAGAATCATAAAAGGATACAATCTCCTATTCTCCAAGTACCTTAACTATTTTTTGTAATATTGTTACTTAGACTTGTCTCAATATCTTGAAAGATATTATTTTCCCCTTTTAACTGTCATATGTTTTGAGAGGTTGATACCATTTTGTTCTTTTTTTTTTTTTTTTTTTTTGGTTTTTCGAGACAAGGTTTCTCTGTATAGCCTAGGCTGCCCTGGTACTCACTCTGTAGACCAGGCTGACCTCAAACTCAGAAATCCACCTGCCTCTGCCTCCCAAGTGCTGGGATTAAAGGCATGCGCCACCACCGCCCGGGCTGGAGAGATGGCTCAGCCGTTAGAGGTTAGGCTCACAATCAAAATAGCATTTTGTTCTTAATGATGACTGTAGACCGTTCTCCAGTTTTTAAAGTAGGATGACAATTTTCTTCACCACTGTGCTCTCCCAGTTCACTTCACAAGCAGATTGGTGCTTATGACAAGGCATTTAGTTTTTCAGTCCAGTCCAATTTTGATTCAATTTCTGATCCTCCTGCCTCAGTTTCCCTAGTGCTAAAATAGAGGTGTGAGCATCCAAGCCTAATATCTTCTTTACAGAGAAAAATTGTCTGGAAATGTTACTATTATGACAGGATACTTGGCTGAAAAAAAATCAATGCTTCAGAGCAACTTGAACTGTGAAGACATAACTCTGCTACTTTAAGAGGATAATTACTTGATTTTATTTTTTTCTTAAGCAAATAAGCATTCAATTCTTTACTTAAAAAGGATTATACAAAGGTACTGGTATTTATAAGCACATGATTAATACTTAATATTTTGGGAGTAAAAGTATATATCTCTATAAAATATGCTTCCTACACTTAAGGGGCATAAACCACTTAGGTAGATGTTTACTAATGCTGTGTTTCAAAAGGGAGTAGCTAGAAAGTATTGTAGAAACTCAAATAAGGCAGACCTTTCTGAATGAGAGGGTGAGTAGTAATAGTAAAAACAGGGAAAAGAAACCTGGACAAAAATTGTAACTACTCTCTGAACCAAGTTTTGCATCTTAATTATTCAAGTTTTTCTATTTTTATGATAGAGAATCCATCTCTGTGACACAAAGAAACATTCTCAATATTTAGCTACTTGTAAGCAAAATTTCCTAAAGAAAAAAATCTCAATTAATAAAATATTTTAAAAATGTAACCACAGCAAATTAGCTGAAAAGTTCTGTTTACTTGGCTTTCACATGTAAGGGTTATATTAGAATTAATCTAAATGACAATGAGATTTATTTGATTAATTAAATTATTACTAAAGACTATTCTTTTTATTTTCTTTATTTGTTATAGATGAACTGTTAAAAACCTGTCAATAATTCATTGAAATTTTGTCTTATGATTGTTTCAACAATTTTTTTTAGTTTTAAATATATTTGTCACTTACACTAATTGTGATTAGATAAAAACTAATTAAATTAATTACATCAAAATTTTCTCAAACAATAGTTAATATTTCTACAAACCACTAGTATCAAGTCATTGAATTTATCACCAAGTTCATAAAAATAAATTCTCAAATGTTCTATCAGTGTCAAAATTGGTTCTCCACTGGGTCCACTTATGGTCAGAGCAGTCAGACATTGAAGCGTCTTGCATACAGATAAATAGGTTAAAGTATTATCCCAAGTGACTAAAAGCTATAGAAATGTTTTTCTATGATTTTTGGGGGGGCAGTTCATATATCTTATCTTCCCCAAGAATATGTCAACATGATACACAAAGATTCATCAAGGAGTGAGTACTAAGTAAAGCCACTTACACAAAGACAAATAGATCATTCAAGAAAGTTTAAAAATCAGACTATTTGATCTCCAGGTACAATTATTTATCTTTTCTTGTGACACCTAGTCACATCATCCATCCTCCTTCTGAAAGTTCAATGATCCAAAAGTCAGGTTCAAGCTGAGTTGAAGATCCACAGTAAACTCTTGCTGTTGTGGGTTTTAAAATGACAAAGCTGTTGTGGCCATTCTCCTTAACCATAGATCCTAGGGCATAATGGCATCAGTAATGAGAATGAGATGTAATTACTAGCTTTATTTCTGTTTTGAAATTCAGAGCTCCAGACTGTATGTTATTTTCTAACACAAACACAGTATCCATGAAAGTGCTTGAATACAACGTGCATATGTGTGAGAAGTTACCAATAGGAAGTAGATAAATAAAGAAGGAGCTATCGAAGTTTTTTTCCAGGAAAGTGATGCCCACGAAGTGAAGAGCTGGGAATAATTAGCATTAGTTTCAAGGTGGGTATTGCTGGAGAGATACAACTGATCTGCTCTGAGCTACTATTTAAGAAGCTCACAGACTCCATTTTAGTAGTTTTCAACTTTCCTAATGCCGCTATTCTTTAATACAATTCCTTGTGTTTTGATGACCCTTACAACCTTACAATTATTCTTGTTGCTACTTTATAACTGTAATTTTCTACTGTTATGAATCATAATATAAATATCTGTGTTTTCTGATGGTCGTAGGGAACAGCCATAACATTTGACTCTCAAAGGTGTAGTTACTTACAAGTTAAAAAGTCGTTACTAACAAGTTAAGAACCACGACTCTATTGAGTGATATCCAGTGGTTTCTTCAGCTACAATTTTGGGATGTTATGTATTTAGAAAAGAAAACAATCTAGGTGTTTTGAAATATCCTGTGATTTAAAATGTTCTTATGCATTTCCAGTATGCTGTATTGACCTCAATATGGTTTCATGTGCTGTGGTTTTCTCCACACTTTCCATACTACCTTTGTGACTCAGTTGATGCCATGTGTGTCATGGATATCCTTGAAGCACTGATGTACTTTCTTTTTACTGTCAGTCACTGACCTAGGGGAGAAAGTTCACTGTTTCTTATCCTATGTTCAGGTGAGTCCTTGCAACTCAGAAGAACATAATATAATGTATGTAATACTAAAGACTTTGGATCATTCATGTTTCATCTTCATAAAATATAATTAAAAGATTGTATATATTTCGTTTAAATGTACTTTTCCAAATTCCAAGGAGTATTCTTAGGATGAAATATTATGCTCCCAAGAGGAAATACATTATCGACCAGTCTCTTAAATGAGTTCATTTCTAGATAATTTTGAATATCAGTGACAATGGGAAAAATCAAACACAAGAAATGAAAAAAAAGTTGAAATCAGGATTTGCTCAAAAATATAACTAGCATGGTTCTAATAAATGGCTCTGTTGATATACAATTTATCCAGCTCTAGATACAACAAACTTGTTAAGTAGTGCCAAAACTATTATATGCAATAATAGAAATTCTTTTCTCAGTTGGACCTGAAATACCATATATCCTCTATATCCCAACATATTTGGGATATAGTACTTGGTATATAGTATTTGGGATATAGGTATTAAATTGGTACTAGGGGTACTAATTAAATAATGCATAAGGGTACTAATTAAATAATGCAACATTTCTCCTAAACTGGCTTTTTCATTCACCAAGCACTTGAACTATGAGAGAGAATTTTAAACGGAGCCTATTGTTAAAAAATGAAGAACACTGACAAAAATAGCAAGTGTTTCTCCATTCTCATGCTACGTTGTCTATGAGTATCATTGATCCATCCAAACAGCTGTGTCCATGTTAGCATCTGAGGACACCAACTGTAAATATGCATAGAAAGTTCAGTCATCAAAATAGAAGTGAGGGCTCAGTATGCTTTAAAAAAATGCCCTGTGTTACTTATAAAGCTTCCCATCTAAGTTGTATTTGAGAGATGAACTTGGCACTGTAATGGTGATATTAGCAACAATATTTATAATGTGCTAGAATTTATTACCAATAGATGATGAACTAGATTGCAATCTAAACACTACATACCACTTCTTAACTTTAAAACAATCCTTTGATAAAGGGATTTGTTAAATCACCTGAAATTTCATCACTAATAAGAGCAGGGACAAGGACTCAAACCTAGGCAGTATCATAAGAACCCATGCTTCCATCTGCAGCACTGGAACACAACAGTAACTGCATCTGCCAATATGTGTAACTCTGTCAAAAGTCAGGATAATCTGATCATTACGTTGGGTACTAAAATTTAATAATGTATTGAGTTTAGCTTCAAAAAGGAGAAAGTACACTGGCAAAAATTAAAGTAACTTA
Source organism: Rhabdomys pumilio (assembly GCA_030674055.1). Taxonomy (NCBI): domain Eukaryota; kingdom Metazoa; phylum Chordata; class Mammalia; order Rodentia; family Muridae; genus Rhabdomys; species Rhabdomys pumilio. The sequence goes on along the minus strand of JANHMN010000010.1, from coordinate 60,841,656 downwards.
ATCATTGACTGCTTTTGATGGGTTTGTTGAAGCTGTGTTGCATTTGCAGAGCAAACATAGCTGGGCTTCTGAAGAACCATGGACCAATATCCACATAGTCACAAATCAGCCTGAGGCGGGTGAATCAATTCATAAAAATTCTGATTAAACTCTTACATCTCTTCTTAAAAGGAAAAAAAAAAGATTTTCAAGTCAATTCCAAACAAGAGAGAGGAGGGAAGGTTTCTCTGTTGTCTGTTGGAGATTATAGATGAAATACAGGGGTGTTAAAACCTACATAAGAGAAAAATAAAAACACATACAAAAATTTGCAGCAGAGTAGAAACACAGAACAAATTTTTTAGATTTCACAGCCAAAAATTTTTGGCTTGCAAATACATTTCCATATTATTTCAACCAAATGTTGTTAAGTGGACAGCTAGCTGTTTTTTATCCAAAATGGAAATACTGTTCTAGACCTAAGAGATAGTACAGAGTCCTGAACTACACCATCATTTGAGCTGTCTTTCAATAAATGTTGTACATTAAGATATTATCATTGCAAAAGAAATGATTACAATTTTTCCCCTGTGGTAAATCTAAAAACCTATTGAAGGAAGCTTTTGGCTCATGTAGGTGTAAAAGCCATTACCTTCGTTGTCAGCATTTGAAACACAGACCAGCTGGTTTTCAGAACAGTTAGGATGTTTAGAATACATGCTGTGTATAGCTCTACTTGCTAGCAATGTAATTACTCTGTTTATTCATTTTAATGATCCCATAAAGGAGAATGAGATATGATGTGAGTATGGGACAAGAAAAGAGCTTGTAAACTGAGCATGAAAATTGTTTGGAACCAAATGTGAAGCTGGTAAACAGATGAGCTAAGCTCTGTCAGAGGCAGACCATCTTTCATGGATTCAGAAAAACCGTACTAGTCTAAAGGATTTCATTCTTAGATACCATCTTCTATGTATATTCTTGTGCTGGCTCAAAGAGAATAATTTTGATTGACAGTGATCTCTTGCTATTGTTTTGTAAGTTGCTCACCTCTGTTCTTGTTCCAACAACAACATAGCTTTGAGCAAGGAAGACATTTAGAAAATAATGATTTTTTAAAAGTAGTTTAGAAATAAAAGCAACATCAAAAACTGGAATTCTGATCCTCTATTACTAAACATTGTGAACTATCTTATTAAAGTTATTTTTATTATTGAAATTTTATTTGTATGAATTAATTGTACATGATAGTTGCTTTCACCCAACATTTTCAAACATATAACAATGTACTTTGATTCTGTTTTTCTTCCTGCTACCCTCTTACCTCTGTAATAGATTCTCCTTTGAAAATAATCTTTTAATTTATATAGTTTTCTAAAAATCCATATTCTACATATAAGAAAAACACAATATTTATGTTTCTAAGCCAGATTAGTTTGCTTAACATGATGATCTCCGGTTTTATCCATTACAGTGCAGATGGCATAATTTCATTCTTCTTCATCACTGAATAATATTCCCACTGTATGCCTACATGTTCCACACTTTCTGAACTTATGTCTCTTTTACAATAATAAAGTTTTGTATTAGTATTTGTATTTCACTTATCTCTTATGCTAACTATATATTTAATCTTTAGATGATTGATAGCATACCAAATTTTATAGTGGAGTTAAAGAGTCATACTTTAATAATAAAGCTTTAGAAAGTTTCTGTTTCTTAATTTTTTTCAACTTTTGTGTCTGCATAATGGGTAAAAGTTATGTATATTAGAATATACTCATAAATGCAAATCCTCAGTTTGCTTATAATTAGTTCAAGAGATAGAAACAGTGACAACAGTAGTGACAATAAACGCAGTAGTGAAGCCATTAGCTCTGACTTCAAAATCCAGATTTTAGAATGGTCTAACAACATGTTGGTAGAATTTTGATTTTCAGAAACCACACTTATACTCTATGCTTTTACTCTCTGTGGAAGTAATAAATGCTGATATAATGATTTACACATTATAAGTAAAACTTGAGTTGTAGAGTGTTTAAAGATGTTGTGGTACCTTGAGTAAAACAGACAGGAATAAAAACCTTACACCTGATAGCGAATGTTATTCATGTATATTACAGTGTAATCAAAGTTTAAGTATCTGTGTGTTTAGTTCCAACAGATTGAAAAATAAAACTATTACCCTTGATTTTCTTGTTATTGATAAATTAAGGCAATTGGCTAATGAAAACATTGGTCACATAGCTACCACTAATCACTACTAGTACAAACATGATATAATTAATTTAAAAATATTCAGTGCATTGATTATGAAGGCTAGATGCTGAGTGTGAGAAAATTTGAGGGTGGGGAGGTGGGAGTGGGGGGATAGGTGGGGGCACATCCTCATAGAAGCAAGAAGAAGAGGGATGGGATAGGGGGCTCCTGGGCAGGGGGGATATGGGGTAAGGGGATAGTATCTGAAATGTAAATAAAATATCCAATAAAAATAAGTTAATTAAAAAAGAGAGAGATCTTAAGCATAAAACAATAGCCAACAAAGGGACAATAGATGAAAGTAGGCAAGCTTGAACTCAGAAGGTTTGGATTGGCTTCCTTTGAATAATCCATAATTAACTTCAAATTTCCTAGCAAAATTACGATGCTGAGCAAAACTTAATCATCCTGTAAGGAAAATGATGTGAATATTTCACCAGAGTCTAGAGAAGTCTAAAATCCAATCAAATTAATTCGCACACTTTTCTTAGAGTTGCTCTTAACAGGAGAACCATAAACTTAGACTCTCAATATAATCAGAGCCGTTGATGTGGCCATTTATTTTTGAAAGGCTTTGTGTAGCATACCAATAACTGCATCTCACAGTTCTCCATTGATATATCATTCAATAAACTAACCAGCAGGCCACATTTATTTTAACGTTCAGGGTTAATTAAAAGATAAGGCCAGAGTGACAGAGTGGCAAGGGAAAGAGGGGTGCTGAGGGGTTTTGTTTATTACTGCAGAACAGCTGCATTTATTTTTAACTGGTTTCCATTAATGTCAAACCAAACAGCAGCCTTTCTTACAAGCATCCACATTTGCCTCATTGCCTGCTTCCCTCAGGAAACGCCATGCAGTTCTTCATTCTGACTTCAAATCCAGTGTGAGTGTGGCTTTGCTTAGCAGAAATGCTGAAAACTTGTAGACACAGAGTTAGTTTTTAAGGCTGAAGTGCGTTTTCTCATTTAGAAATATGAGAATGCCCTATCTTGTTTAAGGTATTGAGGTCTAACTAGTCCTACAGTGCATCAAGAGTAAAAATATATGAGAAACTACTTCAAACTCCACTTTTTCACTAGTAACCTTTCCACCTTACCAAATGCTTCTTTTATAGATAGAAAATAAATTCTCTCAGACAATAAGATATCATAAAGAATTAGATAAATATTATGGATATGCCTCTTGATCTCCTGATTTTTAAGCACTGTATGCTCTAATCTAAACTGTTCTCTAAGAATACTTAAGATAAAGAAAGATAGTGTAATCAAGGCAGGACATACACTTGGGGAAAGGTTACTTTACTGGCACCTAGCAGGTCTACTAATATTAGTGGTTATTGAGTCTTATAGGGCACGGTATTAGTACACAACTATCTGGGCCATTTATTTTCCTTCCCTCCCTCCTTCCTTCCTTCCTTCCTTCCTTCCTTCCTTCCTTCCTTCCTTCCTTCCTTCCTTCCTTCTGTCCATCCTTCCTTCTTTCCTTCCCATCTGACTTCCTTCCTTTCTTCCTTCCTTCCTCCCTCCTTCCCTCCCTCCCTCCCTTCCTTCCTTCCTTTTTTCCTTCCTGTCTGTCTGTCTTCCTTCCTTCCTTCCTTCCTTCCTTCCTTCCTTCCTTCCTTCTTTCCTTCCTTCCTTCCTTTCTTATTTCTGCAACCATAATGCTTGGCAATATATCATAGATTAGGATTAGATGGTCTGTACACAAAGCAATTTCCCAGACGTTAGGTTATAAGTTGACAGATTAAGATGTGGAAACTGATTGAGTACCTGGGAGCTCTGGGGGATCCGGTTAGTTGATATTATTGTTCTTTCTATAGGGTTACAATCCCCTTAAGCTCCTTCAGTCCTTCCCCTAACTCTTCCATTGAGGTTCCTCTGCTCAGTCAAATGGTTGGCTGCAACATCTGAATCTGTACTGGTCAGGCTCTGGCAGAGCCTCTCAGGAGATACCTATACCAGGCTCTGGTTAGCAAGTGCTTCTTGACCTCTGCTATAGTGTCTGAGTTTGGTAACATGGAGGGACACACGGCTCCACTTGCATATGTGGCAGAGGATTGCCTTATCTAGCATCAATGGGAGGGGAGACCCTTGGTCCTGTGAAGGCTCACCCCAGCATAGGGGAATGCTAGGGCAGTGAGGTGGGAGTGGATAGGAAAGTACCCTCATAGAGGCAGGAGCAGGGGGGTCATAAGGGATTTGTGGAGAGGAAGCCTGGAAGGGAGACATTTTGAATGTACATAAATAAAATAACCAATAAAAGATACTTATTTTTAACTTAAAAAAATGTGAAAACTATTATCCAGAACCCCTTGATCAGGTTAGGAGACAGTAGCAGATGTAAAGAGCCTAACTCAGAAGTTCAGCAGACATAAATCATTTCCCCCATCCTTCTAGCCTTGGACATTTGGAAACAGATATTTAAATAGATAATAATGCTAATTAAAATAATTATGATGGAAAAATATCATATGTAAATACACAATAGGAGAATAATCTGACTTGCTATGAACTAGGTTGTTCACATATCTCTTTTCCTCCTGGTCCAAGGTCTATGTCTTCTCATTAACAGATAAGGTTAGAATATGTCTCTTTTTACCTGCCTGAGACTAATATAAGGTATTCTTAATGTAGAGTAAAAATTTGTAGATTAGATATACTTGATGAATTCTAAACATTTCTTCTTCTAGCAGAACTTTAGATAATCTAAAGTGTTCAATAAAGCTTTGGAACATAGTTTATGTTCAGAGAAACATCTCGGGAAAGCATGCAGCACTTACTTACTTCCAAACACTTGAAATGAATTACAGTAAGAATTTGCATATGCCCCAAATCTTTCTAGTGCAAAATTCTGAGATCTGGGAAGGAAGAGACATGAGAAATAATGACTCACAAAACAAATTTTGTACTCTGGCCAAATCCTAGAAATTTGGCAAAATTTCTTTAGAAAGTTAAATGATTTCCTTGAAATACAGTTAAGGAAGAATTTATGGCAAGAGGCTCTGCTTGTACATTACCTGTTAATGTGATAGATAATCTATAGATTCATAAAATGAGGGCTGCTGTTTGCAAGAATATATCTACCTATACATCTGTATCAAAGAGAAAGTCCATTATCAAATTGCATACCAGTGAGAAGTTAAGGTAATTATGCTTTTGGTTCTGCTAGATTCTGCTGGTCTAAAGCAATGACAAAATATTGACTTAGAAGAGACCTAATATGATGCCATTTCTTCATCCAGCTATTACTTAACTCAGATATCATATGTCTTAGGCAAGCACTTGATAGGTGCTAAATTGTAGTAAATTCATGAGTGAATTATCTAACAGCTACTTGTAGTGCTGATAATCTATTGTATAGGCTAATGTGTAAGCCATTTACCTTTATGATTGCTGACATCAGTACCATATACAGAAAAACTAAAGGTAGAGGAATCATATTTTCTCCCATGGCAGCTGTAGCAGAATGTTGAGTCTGCAAACACAGTCTCAAGATCAAATAATTTCCATTAGCCTGTATCTCAGATTGGCTCAATTCTGCCCTCTGTAGCGTTTCAAGAGTAACCCATAGAAAGCATCCTCTCCTGCCATGTCTAAAATTCTCAGCTAACCAAAAATAACTGTTTCTACTAGAATTGATTGTATTTATTGTTGTAATAATTATTAAAACCAGTTCTTTGAATCTAACTCATCACTGACATCTAATAATTTAACACCTAGCATTTAGGTAATGTTAGATCTCAAAACTCTCATATCTGTTAGATTGTAAATTTTTTTCCCCACTCAGCTGTCTGGAACTTATTGTCTTCTATCATCAGACATATCTTATATCTACTCTCTTCATGAAGTTCTCTTCTTGTCTCCACCATACTCTTCGTCTTATGACTAATTTTTCTCTTCTGTTTTCTCTTTTACCTCTTCTTGCTCTCCGCTATGTTCTTCTTTCTCCTATGCTTCATCTTCTCTTCCTTCTTTCTCCAGGAAAAATGAACTATAAAGTCTACAACATATTTTTCCACTCATCCTTTCAAAGCAATGTTTGTGTAGTTGCAGTGAAACATGTACAGCTGTGTATAGATGGGAAAGCTTCTTCCTTATCCTTTAAGCCCACATCTCCCCTCAAAAAAAAATCAAAACCAAAACTACACATATATTATATTGTATGTCATGAAGTATGTGATTACCTCTGTTTCTCCTGGGGATTCACACCTTCACAGAAGAAGTTTAGGAATACGGTAGTTGCGCATTTCCCACTCTGTCTTCTATTTCAGTTTCTCACATTTTAAAACAAACCACCATGCTGCTGTATCTTTCTTTTTGTGTGTTTGTCCATGCCTGTGATGAACAAACTTTATCCATTTCCTTCCATCACACATGATGTGGCCGTTCTCACGGCTGTTTGTGAAACAGTTTCTTTCCAGACCCGTTTTATACCTCATAGTACTCATTTCAATTACACTTCCTCATAGCTCTCACTGTCCTCTTATCTTATCACTGATGACTGCCATCTGGCCTACCAGTGTTTCCTATACACTTACACAAAACATGACTGTCACAATGTGCCTACTATTTCTATGGTAATATCTTTCCATTTTATTCCTTTGATTCAACCAACAATACTGTGTTTCCTTGAAGACTGAATTATTATGATCATTTTTTGTTCTTCCTCACCATTTAGTATTGGAAACATGAAATTTTGTCATTCTTTATCACCCTTTTCTACCTAAAGTCCTGTCTAATTAGAGAACAGCTGGTACTGTGGAATCTACACATGAATGTATGACATTTAAAGTGAGAACTCTATGTTCCCAACTGTCCTATAACTTTATGATTTCATTCGATTCTTCTCTTGTTCAGTGCAAACGTGTCATGTGTGAACATATGGCCTTGGTTTCCTATCAATGAAGAAGATAAACAATTGAAGCTGGCCACAGTCTACTATAACCATGTCTTTTTTCCTAAGGCATGTATTTGAGTTTCTTAGCTACATATTCTCCCAGGGAGAGTGCTTTCTTTTTCATGCTCTCTAAGGAGAATTGCTTCGTGTATTAAATCTCACCTACTTTATGCACATTACCATATGTAATGTGGAAGAAAATGAAATAACCACTCTGTTTAAGATCTACAATTTCACCTTGAACTGCAATATTTCCATTAGTATTCATGTTTATTTTAATTTTGAAGAGTCATTTATGTACATATCAATTTCTCTGCTGTCTTGATAGAGATTTCTATATGCATTATCATCTTAGCTTGCTCATCAGTTTTATTTATCTTTATTCATCTCCTGTTAAAATCCTTTCAGAAATCATTGTTTCTCTATAATGGAAAAAAATAAATCATGTTAGCACAATGTTTTAATTTTCACAATACCATTCATCATTTTTCTCAACTTCTAGGTAACAGTTGCCAGAGTATTTTCTAGATTTTACACACACACACACACACACATATATATATATATACATATATATATATACATATACATATATATATATGTGTGTGTGTGTATATATATATATGACATAGTTCAATCTAACTCAGAGAGAGTTCACTCTCCTGAATTCTCACATACATATTTGTTCTGTCTCCTTGATAGTCTAATCTAACATTCAGACTTTACATATATATATATGTGTGTGTGTGTGTGTGTGTGTGTGTGTGTGTAAGTATATATTTACATACATATACATATGCATATGCATATACACATACACATACCCATACACATACACATACACATACACATACACATACACATACACATATACATACACATATACATATATATATATATATTGCACTCTATTTCATACTTACAAATATAACTACTTAACCAATAAATTTACTTGGCTTTCTACGAGTCATCTTAGATACTATGTGAAATCTTTACTCTCCAAAGATAATATTTTTCACTATCTCTATATATTACCTAACTTTAAATCTAAATACCTGAAACTAATCTGAGTCTCCATTTGTAAGTTTTGATGTCACTCCATATACTAAACATGTTAAGAAAGTATCTAGAATTTCACCCTGTATTATCAGCAACACTACAGCCATTCAAAGTTAAGAAATACAATGTTTCATCAGGATTGCTGCAGTGCCATCTCATAGTTTGTCTTGAAAGCACTTTTTAATCAATCTACAGCACAAAGAGAAATAGCAGGCTGCATAAGTTTTAAGCCTCAACAAGGTCTACCTCAAATTGGTCAAGCATCTATGGCTTTTCATAATACAGAGGGTAGGGTCTAGAGGTTTGCCATAGAGGACACATGCCACATATTGTAACCTCTGTGTACCTCTACACTTCAGGTTTTCACACCGTTAACATGCTCCCTATATTTTGAATGTTTCATATGGAACCATGTTGCTTTTTGATTTTCCAGTAAGCTCCTCTGCTATAACATTAGGCTGTATCCAACTCCCTCTTAGAACTCTTAACATAAATGTGAACTTTCTTCCTCTATCCAGATGGTTGTTTCAATATTGCTTTAGAACTTCTTTCTTCATGATCCTAGAAAATTACTGTACACTCTGGTTCTCTGCCAACTTACACTGTGTATTTTTTTCCCATAACTACACCAATATTTCCAAGTATACCTCAACAAGAAAAAATATCTACTAACAAAATTTATTGCTTAGTAAAATATTTTTCTATGACTGGATGAATGAATATAATGTAAAGAAGCAACAGTGACTCCAAACAAACAGATATAGTATGTGCCTCAAGTTGGTAATGAAGATGCAGTAGAATAATGGGAAAAAAGGAGAAAAAACTGAGACTCAAAACAGAGCATTCACAATCTATGAATATGAATGCTTTTATCCTGAACTGAAACAGATGTATGACCATTTTTCTGTGTCTGTTTTATCTACTCTTAGAAGTGGGTTTTAGTAACACCAGGTAGTGACAGATATGGACAATCATGTAGCCACGTCACTGTCTGAGGGCCAATATGAAACTAATGCATTCTGAGTTGACAGTTGAGTTTGTTTTATATGAGTGTGTGTGTGTGTGTGTGTGTGTGTGTGTGTGTGTGTGTGTGTGTGTGTATTGGACACATGGATAGTATGTAGCAAAAGAATATACACCTCAGAAGTCTCATTTATTTCTTGAGTCTACTTTGAGTCAATTTTAAGCTTGATTTTGTTAACTTAATTTTTTTGGTTTGCTTTCATTTCTTTTGTTTTAAGCTATTTAAGTATTTTTTATTTTATGTAATAATACATTTAATTATGGCAGTTACATACATACATGCAAATACATATGTATAGTTCATATTCACCTAGATTACCCTCTCTTACACCCTTGCATTCACACTCCTTTCTAGCAAGTCCCCATTTTAAATGTCATAGTTGTTTCAAATGACATGATTATTTTACTCTGTCCTTTTCTCTCCACTGCTTCCCATGTACCTCCTCAAATTTGCAGCCTCTTTCTCTTCCTCTTTAGTTGTTTAATTATATATTCTCTGAATATGTTACTACAAATTTTTCACTACATATAATGTTACCCATATGAACATTATTTCATGGATGACCAGAGTGTGGAATAGCAATTTGGGGGCTCTTCCCTGGAGGAAAAATCATTTTAATTTTTCTTATCATCTCAGTTTTCTAGGGTTAAAGCAGTATGATCTTTCTTCTCTGTTCTGTGTGAGGATGCTTACTGGTGTTGTTATGGTTCATGCTTTGTCTAGTCAGCTATGATGATGAAGCATCATGGAGGCCGCACCCTTTCCACTTTGATGTATTTTTACCTTTCTTTACTTTATGAGGTTTCATTATAGTTGCTTATAGGAGTATGAGTTAGGGGCTGTTTACAGGAGCATTGGGTTGCTTCTACATTTGTAGAAGATGTCTCATGACAACCAGACTGGCCTCAAATTTCCTGTTTAATTGAAATTACACTCAATACATACTTTCAATTTTACTGCCTGAGTACTTGAAGTTACAAGTACTTACCCTGTGTTTTGTTTTATGAGATATAGTATAATGAACTCATAGCTTCAAAGATGCTAGACAAACATTCCCATTACTGATCTACATACCTGGCCTTAAATTTACTACTTTCTAAATAATATATTTTATTTATATTTTTTAAATAATATATTTTAAGTGAAGTTGAAAAATAAGAGAGCTAGGTATGTGGCTGAGTTTGTAAAGTCTGCTTGTTTAATATTTCAAAGCACTGGGTTTGATCTAGCTTCTTATAAAAACCAGACATTGTAATTCATGCTAGTAATTCTACTAGTTTGATGTTAGAGGCAGAAGTATTAGAAGCTCTTAAGTCAACCTTTGCAATGTAGTAAGTTTGGAGTTAGCCTATACTGCTTAAAACTCTATCTCCAAATAAAATAAAATAAAATAAAATAAAATAAAATAAACAGTAACAATCCTTGACTTAGTTAAAATTTATATATTTTAATATACTGCCTGGTACAATAAGGTAAACCAATAGGATGAAATCATGCACTATGTAGAGCCTGTTTCTGAAGAAGTCACAGCCCATTCCACTACTCACTGGGTCTTTTAATGTTAGAGGAAAATGTCAAGGCAATGGGGCTGCAGAATAATAAAAATACTCTGATTTAGTCCTCACTATTTTGTGAATTTATTATGTATTTGTTTTGGCAACATTTTTTAACCTGTAAATTTAAATGGAACACTTAGCTATAAGATTACTATAAAGTTTAAAATTCAATATGCAAAGGTATATGTACATTCTTATAGTTTATTCCTTATTATAAAAAGTTCACAAAATCCATTTCCATATCTACTATGCAGTACTGTTTTTCCTTAGGTTATTAGATCATACATTCCACTAGAAAACATTTACGTAATTTTTATGACTTTTACATTATAGAATCATCCTCCATAACAACCAGAGCTTGTGATGGTTCTATAATAATTTGTAAAAGACAAGTCATAACATTAAGATTTCATTAACTTCACTTTCTCAAGATATCATAGAAATGAGGAATCTAAGGTTTGATACTGGTCTCAAGAAGATATAGTAATTCAGATATGTGTAAGTTATAGATACTTTTTTTCTCAGTACACATTAAGAGACTTATGAGATACAGATTTACTATAGTTGTATATCCCTGTGAAACTGCCCAATAATCAGAATTTTTGAAATTGAATCATTTCTGATTTTAAGTCATAATTCTTGAATAAAATCATTTGGGGAAGTAACAATTCATAAATTTAAATATCTATTGCCAAACAATGTTATATGCTCCAACTTTGTGAAAGGTTCATTTACATGTTCAATCAGTACTCAAGAGCCCAAGAAACAAATTTGTGCTTCTTCATTTTAATAAGTTGTAAGAGTATATAGTTAACATTATCTTGTACCTGACTCATTCATTATACTGAAAGAGTGAATTTTCTCAGGATAACATATATCTTTGATCTACCTATAATATCTTATTTTAGATATTCCCCTAACTATTTTAGGGCAATTGAATGCCTAAGAATGAAAGGCAGAGGTTGTAGACATTCATAGTAAATAAACATTGTTATGGCTAGGATTATCTGTCTTCTCCAACAAATTAATATATCAAAATTTTAAATATTAGGACTTGAGCATATTTAGAGAATATTTAAGAATGTTTAGAGAAAAAATTGCAAGGTGGTAATTATGTTAAAATATCAGTGAAATTGACAGACATTTCTCAAAGGAAGAAGCAGAAATGGCCAATAAGTATTTTTGATAATCGTCCAATATCCCTAGACTTCATGTAATCACCAATCAAAACTACTATTCAATAGTACCTCCACAATCATATTGCCTATCAATTAAAATACAACAAAAAATGCTAGTGAAGACGTAAGAAAATAGAAACTCTTACTATTGTGAGAAGAGCAAAGTACAGCCATGGTGAAAGCCAGATTGGAAGTCCCTTTAAAAATTTAAAAACACAGCCATCATGTACCCAGGTATACCATATATGGGCATATATTCAAAAATTCCATATATTATATCAGACATTAGCATATCCATGTCAACTACTGGTTCTATAGCAAGGAAACGGGATCCACCAATGTACCCATTTGATAACAATGAATGGATAAGGACTTGTGGTATATTTGCATTAATTGAATTTTATTCATTAGTAAAGAAAATGAACTTACAAAATTTGTAAAGAAATCAATGGATATGGGATGTACTATTATTAATTGAGAGAACCAAAGCTTGGGAAAAAAAGACCAGATGTCCCTTCTCATATATAGATCTTAGTTTGAAATGCATACATGTATGTATAAATTTATAGACATTAAAGTAAATTCTTACAAACTATGAAGGAGACAAAGAATAAAAAATGGTGCTAAGGTGATAGAGATTAGTCAAAAAATACATAAATAAAAGTTATGAAAAGATTGGGGAAGTGATCAGAAGAAGTAAGGGAGAGAGGAAAATCTACTAGAAATATTTTGTTTGAAGATGTCATGATGCCTTATAATAATATATTTGTTCATTTAAAATAGATAAATAAAAGTAGTTAAAATTAAACTATTAATGTGGACTCTAGCTCAGTATTATTTGTGTCCTTACAAAAGGAAAGTTGAACACAAATGTTTATGTGACAATAATAATAATCATAATAATAATAATAATAATAATAATAATAATTAGTCAAAAACCAGCTAGTGAGAAAAACCTGAGAAGAAATCAGCCCTACACTTTTTTTCTGAATTATTTCTATATTCTTGGGTTTAGGGATAGGCCCTTTGTAATTACTTATTATTCTCTGTACTTTGACAAGTTGTTGCTCTCAATAAATTTTCTACCTCCTAAAAAAAAATTCTTCTTAATAAGTGAGATCTGTACTATTCTATCCATATAAGAAGTACTTGGAAGGCTACTGAAGACTGTATCAGTTTACCATAGAGAAGTAAAAACATCTTCTCTAGGTTCTGTGTTTTCTCCAGCCATGGGTTCTTCACGTGGTTTATAGTAGCATGCATAAGTTCACTGTTGTTGAACCAACATTAAGTCCTATTGGCTTGATATGTTACTCCAAAATCACTGTTACATCATTGGTCATATCTTGCCAAACTGGTATGAATATATTGCATAGGATTTAGAGATAAATAGGGCTGATGATAACTTTTCACTTTGGCCTGCATATCTCCTTCTAACCCAATAAATCCAGATAGTTCAGGGCTATCTGAACATGTGTGTGTGTGTGTGTGTGTGTGTGTGTGTGTGTGTGTGTATATGTACATATATATGTACATACATATATGCACACATACATACATACATAGACACCTACATATATAAATATATTTCTGAAGGGAGTATGGAGGTATAAATTGTGAAAAAGAGTGATAGGTAGATTTGTTAATTTGAATTGTACCCATTTATTAAGTTCTTTAAAAAAGCAAGAAAGATGAGGAAAACAACATACAGTGCTGTACAGAACATAATATTTGGTGATAATAACCAAAGTCTGTTAAATGTCTCCTGCCCATTAACACATTATATTTTTATTATTTTATAATATATTACTCATGCAAATAAATTTCATCGTGAAGCAAAAACAAACGAACAGATAAAAAGTCTTTTTATTTTTGTGATGCTCTCCAACTATGACCACTCAATAAATCATCCAAGGAAGCTAGAAAAAAAAAAAACACCTCTTCGAAGAGGCCCAAGCTGTTCCATCCAGAGGCTCAGTCACAGCCAGTATGCAACTTCAAAAACTATTAAGGTTCAAAGTGTGATTGATTTTATTTCACATTGCTTTATTTATTTATTTTTTTCATATGGTGCGATCACCAAACAGAGCCTGAAAGCACGAGTGTTGCTTTCCATGTTCTCAGCTGGATTATTAATCTTTCTGTCAAGTCTAATTCCTGACCCGCAATTTAGTTCTATTTCGCAGCTGATGCCTCTATTAGCCTGACTGCACTTGAATTCTGCTGCTCCTGTGGCTACAGCCTGCTGAGAAACTGCTTTTTGAGTACTTAGCCGAACAGCTCTATATTTTATTGACTCAGATTTTAATTTCAAATACTGTCCAGACTGATCAGGTACTTGAAAACAAATGTTCTGAGAGACTCCCTTCATGTAATGCGAGGTAATGGCAAAGTTTCATGTACATCAAAGCAATAGATTTAAGAAAATTGTTTATGCCCTACATTACCTCATTCTTTATAACATTAATAAAAACTTGGAGAAATCAATGACTTTGGAAAATATAACAAAGTTAAAAAAAAAAAACTGAGAGCAGTGCCATATACAGGTTAGAAAGAAAGTAGACCATTTGCCAGATTTCACTATGCATAAATTGTGGCCATTATAACAGAATAAATATAAGTAGATTGAATTACAGACTCAGGGTTCAAGTGAAAATATAAGGTGACCCGATAATAAACAAATCACAGTCCTATAGCGAAAGATCAATGCAATTGAAGTAAATGGTGTTATCACTCTTTTAGTTTTTGCCCACTTTAGAATGGCCAGAATTGATGACAACAGTATAATGAATCAATCAGCTACATTTTGCTGGCTTCTTATTACTGTGTTATCAAAAACTATGGGGCTCAAAAATACCTAAGTAATCACGCATCAGGAAAAAGCATTCTCCAGTACTGTTGCATGGATGAATCCATAAAATGCTTTATTTCCCTCCTGTGATGAAAAGTCAAATTGGATCTCTCGTATTTCTTCTCATCATGTTGAAAAACATTTACATACAAACCATTAAATTCATTAATCTTTTTTTATTGGATATTTTATTTACATTTCAAATGCCAATCCCTTTCCCCATTTCCCCTCCCTAGAAAACCCCTATCCTGTGGCCCCCTTTTCCATTTGGCTTTTATACAATTTTTTAAATGTTAATCAAGGGCTTTATAAGTATGGTAATGCTCAATCAGAAGTGTAACCTAATACCCAACCTAGCTATGTAAACTATCTTTGACTAGTGGAGACACGTGAACTGCCTCCATGTCCCCTCTCTCTTTCTCTTTTTCTCTCTCATTACCTAGCTTCTCATCTACTTCATCTTCTTCTCTCCTTACTCCATCTTTTCCTCTCGGTGCTCCTTCCCCCTTAGTTCCTCCTACATATTACCCTTCCTGTTAAAATAAAGCTTTTCTCTCAGAATACAATTAGAGCATAATTATTCCTATTTCTACCAGTGAGGTACAATCCTAGCTCCTACACATAAATGAGAACACGCTCACTGTCAATAGAAAGTCCATTGCAGTTTTCTCTGATCTTAGTATTCAAAGAATATATTCTTTCAATAATCTCTATATAACCTCCACCACTATCCAGTGACCCTATGGAGACATTGTAAATTGCACAGGAAATATTTTCATGTTTTGACTCCTGTGTAGCACTTAGTCATTCAAAAGTTTCTTTAGCCTTTCCTCTTCATTTTCTGTATTCCTCCTCACATGAGATGATTTCTTTTTGCGCATATTTACTCAGATTAGTCCACATAATCTCTAGATTTTGAAAGGTATTTCTTCTTCTTCTTCTTCTTCTTCCTCTTCCTCTTCCTCTTCCTCTTCCTCTTCCTCTTCCTCTTCCTCTTCCTCTTCTTCTTCTTCTTCTTCTTCTTCTTCCTCTTCCTCTTCCTCTTCCTCTTCTTCTTCCTCCTTCTCATCTTCCTCTTCCTCTTCCTCCTCCTCTTCATCCTCTTCATCCTCATCCTCCTCATCCTTTTCCTGCTCTTCTTCTTCTTGTTTTTTTTCAAGGCTGGATTTTTTTTTGTGAAGAGCTGGTTCTCCTAGAGCTCATTCTATAGACCATGTTGGCATCAAACTCCGAGATCCACCAGCCTCTGCCTCCTGAGTGCTGGGATTTAAAGGCATGTGCCACCACAACTTAGATGATTTTTAAAGTTTTTAAAGTTGTCCCTTATGGAGGATATCACAACTACACCAGTGCGTTCTAACACCGTATGCTTCCTGAGTTTCTGTTGTGAATTACTTTCCAGTGAAAACCAATTAAGTTGTTTTACTAGTATTTGTAGACCTTCACTGTGACTCTCACCAGAATTAACATATGTTCTGTGTACATATTTTTTTAGGTTGAAATATTCCTTCCTGGAATGAGGTTCATAAAACTCAGAAAAATAAGAAATTTTATCAAAACTGTAGGAACAACCCGGTTGTTAAAAAATTATTCTTCTCTTGCAGATGACTGAAATCTAGGCTACAAAACTAAGGTTAAGTGGCTCACAAACCCTTGTAACACTAGAACCAGGTCATCTAAAGCCACAAGACTCTGCTGGAACCTGTACTCATTTGGACATACCCATACATGGGCACACCCACATACTCATAATTGAAAATAAAATAAATCATTGAATGAGCTTCACTTTTCAATAATAAGCTCGGAAAGTAACAAGATTTATAAAACTTCTCTCTAGAGTTACATAGGCAGTGGTAGAAAGCTAGGGTGAGGAGGGTTTTTGTGGAGGTTGACCAGAAAGTCCTGGAAATAAAATGTTCATACATTGTCATTTGTCCTGGGATAAGCTTTTCTGTGATGTTGCTGCATTGGATTCAGCTATTTATTATACCTAATATTCCAACATCACTTCTGCAAGTAACTCTTCAGATCTCATTGGTTCATCTTGCTGGGTGTAGGTGAATTTCTTTTTTTGTCTTTCTTCTCTTTCTTATCCATGAGTAAATAGGATCTCCCACAGAAAAGTCACACAGCAATGAGGTCAAGGGGTCTGTTCTCCAGAGCCAGCCATTTAAGAACTACAAAATAAATAATTATAATACACAGCTAGGAAGATACATGTTCAAAACACAAAAAGAATAGGAAAATCTTAAGTATACTAATCTTAAATACATTAAAGAGTCTAGCAGATCTTCCTATAAATTATAATATTAAGGATAAGTAATATTCTTGAGAGTGACCTCATAAAAACAGTAGGAAATGTCGTCCAAAAGAATGATAGAAAAGCAAAAACAATAAAGAATTAGCAGAATCTATCAATTCAGAAACCTGCCAATAGCCTAGAGGTTCTGAATAAACACACAAACATACAAACTGCATTGAGAAAAAAAATGGGATTATGAAGGCATTTGAAAAATGTTTGTTTTGGAAATTACATCAATATCAGTTTCCTAATTAGACAGAAATCTTCTTCAAACCATATAAAGTTACTTTCCCAGAACTCTGAAGAAAGATAAAATTAAGGTTTATCAAGACTATATGCCAAGTTCCTGAGGCAGAAGCCATTCTAGCTATTGGTTGCTTTATGCATTCCCTGGTTTCTGTCAAAGTAGTTCCAATTGCTACTTCATTGACAAAACTTTGTCTTCTGAGATTCTTGTTCTCTTCCTACTGAAATATATTAGTCAATGAATCTAATATGATTTTACCTAAAAATCATAACAAAACGTAGCTGCAGAGATCCTGTTTTCAAATAAGATTATATTCTGAGCACCAATGCAATTCTTGTGGGATGCAATTCAACACACTAGAATGAACAACTAAAATTTTATTGTGATGCACACAGAATTTTTAGCAGGTTATATAGGATACACAGCACCAGAAGCTTATAAAACCAAGCATGATAAAAATGTATTACATTCAATTAAGTGTCAGTTGAGATAGTAGTATGGAGAATTTAAAGACAATTGTCATGCATATTTGAACTATATCACAGTGACCTAAATTATGTGATTTTAGAACCCACAAGAAGTTCTAAAATCCCCTTTATTTTCTATATGTTATGTTCACCTCATTTTGACTAGGGAAAGAATTTACTAATAAGGCCAACTTGTCAACTAATCAAAATATTTTATGTTTATACATGTATATAAACATTTGTGTGGGCAAATGTATATATGCATATGTGTTTGTGTGATTCCATTTACATTTATGTTCAGTGAGAAAATATTGTTCTCTTTCATATAGATATAATAGAATTATATCAATTAGAGTTAAATTAAATGTACAAGTTGTAACTGTTTGCTTGAGGATGAATTTCTAAAATTATCTATTTAAATACCAATGCCTAGTTAATATCCAAGTTATTGAATATAGTCAAGCTGGTAATCATGGTATAGAATACAAATACACAAATATATAAAATTATCAGAGAAGTTATAATATTGCTACTAATCAAATGTCAGAAAAAAAGACATTATACATAGTTTAACTAGGAGCCAGAGTCATGGCTCAGGTGTTAAGAGTACTGGCTGAAATCCTAGGCTTAATTCACAGTGCAGATAAGAGATTACAACAGTAACAATAGTTCCAGGGGATTCCAAGCAATTTTCTAATATATTGACATACATTCAGGCAAAACATTCAGACACATCACACACACACACACACACACACACACACACACACACACACACAAGCGCATGCACATACAGACACTTTAAGGAAGATAAATAAATTTAGAAAAATGTCACAAGGTTTAATACATTTAATTTTTAGATTTCAAGTTTTGCAATTACTTTTAATGTTCCAGAAAAAAATAGCAAATTTAAAAGTCTATAAGATATTTCTACAAGGATATAATTATAGACGTCTGCAAATATTGATATACCCACTATTGGTATTAATATTGGTTGAAGAGAACTGATTTATAAGCATTATTATTTTAAAAAGTTTCAAATTAAAAGAAACAACATGTCTAAATTAATTTTGATCTAAATTAGATCAAAGACAACACATTTCAATAAATTTGCCTACAGTTGGAATAAAAAGTCTGAATTTGTGAAACTTAACATTGGATTTTATACTTTCACTATCAAGTGTAATTTTATGTGCTAATCATTTTCAAAAGTAGAAAATGCATGACATTGTTAGAACTAGAAAAGCTAATAGTTGTCTGTGGGGCCCCACAGTTTTTTTTCATCCCTTTTCATAATTCATGACCATTGCCTGCATTGAGTCTTTCATTATCATCTAATATTAGTTTTTGTCTTTCTGCATGTTATACTGTACTTGCAAATGCATTTGTTTGCATATTTTGCACATATATTATATTTACTTTTGTAACATTATATATATATACATGTACATATGCATATACATATACTCATACCTATACATACACACACATATATATATACATATATATGTATATATACTCATAAAATTAGAAATGACACACTTTTTTTCTTCTAAGATTATATGACCTTGATTAATTTTATACTCTAAATCCATCTCTCATTCATCTCAAATTTTCATTATCACTTTATCAACTGATGAACAGCTCAATTGAATCCAATTATTTGCCATAATTAACAGAGCTGCTAATCTATTTATAAACATAAACAAAAATATCTTTATGGTGATAAATGAAGTTTTCTTGGTATTTTCCCAGGACTGAAGTAGCTGGGTCATGTGGTAGTTCTATTTTGCATTATGAAATTTAAAAAAGCATTTTTACCTTAACAACTAATTATATATCTTCTATTACCTCTTAATTTTGTCAAACTTTTCCAAAAAATTCATGCATTTATTCAGCAAACACTCAGAAAGTACGTGCTACAAAGTTATGGGCTTTTCAGATTCTGGAGCATAGGGAGAAAAGTAGCATGCCCCTGTCTTACGTGATCTGATTAAAGGAAATGGATGAGAAAAATAACTGAGCAAAATTCAGTGTGAAATCTGTATTGTCTGAGCTGAATGTTTTATTGTAAACAAACAGATGGTTGAGATTTTTCTATATACATCTGAGAATATACAAATTTAACAAAACATATTTCTTAAGTTCTAGGTAATTTTCAGTTTCTGGCTGGAGGTATGCATTACAAAACTCATGCAACTCTCTACGATAAGATGAGAGTTCACTGTGGCAGATCAAACAGGGAATCTCAGATCAGACCACACAAAATGCTATCTCTGACTATGTTTGTATTTCCCAAGAAGTCCCAGTTAGTGTTAAATTCAATAGGATATACCTATTAAACCTTTATCACACCCATAGACCTGAAGCAATCTCTCTTTCTTTCTTTCACCCTCTCACTCTTCCTCTCCCTCTCCCTCTTCCCCTCTGTCTCCCTCTCCCCTTTCCCCTCCCCCTCTCCCCGACACACACACACACACACACACACACACACACACACACTCACACATCCACATTCTCTCTGCTTGCTTGGAATCTAATATGGTTATACTTTTAGATTTATAATGAAATATGAGCATTTAGATAAACACACACACTCACACATCCACATTCTCTCTGCTTGTTTGGAATCTAATATGGTTATACTTTTAGATTTATAATGAAATATGAGCATTTAGATACTTTAAACAACAGTTCGAAATGGTATTAATCTGAATTACTGAAAAATGAATTTTGACACTGAAGAACATTTTGTTAACTTTCCCTTGATTTCTCTTCTAAAAGAACAGTCATATTAATTACTATATTATTACTATTGCAGTAATAATAAAAAAATGCCCCAAAACACAAATGTTTGCAAAATTAATATTTAAATCAAAATGATTTGCTTTAATAATGTATTTGTGATTATGGACTTTAAATGGAAGTAATTTCTGTTATATAAAGTTAAATAAGTCACATCAAGTCCATATCAAGAAATCGAGGTCCCCTATATTTATTAGTGTCCATAAATGTGGAATGTCATCAATAGGTGACATTGAAACTGAATTAGACAAAGCCCATGAGGAATGTTCAGTGTTAAAATTATAACAGACACAGATTATTAGGAGAACCTCCTAGAGTTAATTTATATTCTTTTTGGCCAGTGCATTGCTCTGGATATTTAACTAGAATCTGCCAAGATGTTTCATAGCAAAACCGTGCACATTCTGGGGGCCCCAACTGCATTCCTGGCTTCCAATCTCAACACCTGGTCTAATTGATTACCAGAGCCCATACTTACGTTTTTGGCACATGTGAGTGACTAAAAACCTCAGTGGCACAGCAGCAGACTGAGTGATCAAGAAACAAAATATTGGTTCCAGGATTTGGCATAAAACCATGGCTTGTGACAGGTTTAAATAAGTGTATTCTGTTTTGCTAACAGTTTTCAAAATACAAATACACAAAGAACACACCAAGTTCCCTGTGTTCCCACTTACACCATTATGTGAATAGCTCTCTCTTGTAGTACCCTTTCTTGTTTGTCTAGTGTATGTGTTACTAGGATCCATAGATTATATATTGTAAGCAGTGATCCGTATGTTACTTTTAATTCTAGATAATGGTTGTTAAGACATCTTTAGCTTTTAACTAATGCTCTATTTTTTTAAAAAAAATCTCCTAATATCTTACTTAGCATGCCACATGGCTCTTTATTGTGTCTCCTTAGGTTTCTGTAGCTATTACACTTCATTGAATTTTTTAATTATGAGAACAAAGTTACAGAAGCAAGTATATTATCAAATCACCTCAGGGTACATCCTGTCATCATGATTTACAGCTGTTAATCAACTAGCTGAACTACTGTTAAATGTCTCCATTGCAAAGTGTCCTGAGTCATTTTTTCTTTAGAGTACACCATTGGATATATCCCGTCTTTAGGAAGAAGTGAGTCATTTTCCTTTATCATACTTGCTTTAGAACAAACCTTTGAATATACCCTGTACTTAACCCTGTCTACCCTGTACCCATTTATTAAATCACTGATTTATTTCACTACAATATATACCATTAACATTTTCTTTAAAAACACGTTTTAAGTTACAGAATTTTATAAAACACCACATATACATCACAAATTATAGCTCCCTGCAACTTATTAGACTGCTCAGGTAACATCAGTTTTGGCCACTGGGGATTTTTCCATTGATTTCTTTTACATATGGTTACAACTTTTCCTTTTGAGTAGTATGTTCTAGTTTTTTGAAGTTTCTTGGGAATCTTGCATATTTCCTTTCCCATGCCTATAAGCAGTCATTTCTTTGGGGCTTCAGGCCATTTCACTGGTACATGGCATGAGACAGCAAAGTCTAGATTCTACACTTACTTTCAGCTAGTTGGGTTTAATCTTATTTAACAGTCACCTTACCAAGTAAGTGCAAATATGTGTGCCTACTATAAAAATACAAATGCAAGTTTACAAATACACACATGAAACAGATGAAGTAATATTCACTAATCATGATTCAAAACACATTCCTTGTTTTCATCCCTTTGAGACGGATAATTCTTGCTGTATTTTTCTTTTTTATTTCCAAATTTCTACAAGTATTAAGATGTAGGAGAAGCTAAGGTGGGAGGAGTAAAGAGAGGAAGAGTAGGAGTAAGGGAGGAAGAGGAGAAGGAAGAGGAGGACCTAAAAGAGATACGGAGACCAAGAGAGGGGAACATGGAGGCTGATGTTCACTTGTCTGTAGCAGTCAAAGGTAGTTGTTATATCTAGGTTGGGTATTGGGTTATACTTCTGATTATATGGGCATCTTATTATTAATCATTACTAAATATATAAGCCTTTGGATAATTTAAGCATTAGAGTCTCATTTTCTTACTGGGCCCATGTGGTTGGCGGGATGGTCTGGGCAATGCTCAGCCTTGCAGAGACAGCGTGGATGATTGGCAGAGCCATTTCCCACACTGGTGTCTTGTGGGTGGCAGGACTTGTGTCTCTGGCTGGCTGTTTCTAGCTGTGGCTTCTGGCCACTTGGTTGAGCTAGGCAGAGCTGCCGCAGCTTAGACAGCATAACCAGCAGCTGCTTTTTAAAATAATTATTACAACATTAAGACCTCTATCTTCTATATTCATTACTCTCTTAATTGTTTGAATTCCCAGTATATCTTCTTAGCAGTATCCAGGTTGACATTGACAGGTTCATAGTAGTCAACTTTAGTTACAACTAAAGTGCAAATAGAAATTCCTTGTTCTTTGGTTTTATAGATCAATTTGTTTCCAAGGGTGTACTTCTTTCCTACGAGAGTCAATGAATTTCATTTGTAATGTGGGTAGATGTTGCTGTAGGGCTTTGCATGATGTCTTTGGATTTCTCAATTACCTATGTACTTTTTAACTGTTATAGTTAAGAGCCAATCTTAGTGCTGTAAATTTCTAAATGTTTTCATTGCCTAATAGTTGGTCCTAGTAATTTCAGTACTGGCATAAAACAGTTTTGCCACTTAAAAGTAAATTATACATCATCTTTATAAGTTTCTCAGTTTTCTCAAACCCTTCAGTCTTCTCTGTCTTCTAATTTTGTTTTTGCCATTTGTGTTCTTACTCAAAAGTCAAAATAGTTGAGGTCAAAGTAATTGTGTGTGTGTGTGTGTGTGTGTGTGTGCGCACACGTGAGCACACACATGCGTGTGTGCAGGCTGATAGTTTATTTTTATCCTAAAATATATTTTACTGTATGTATATACTACAATATGCATATCTAGTAATGGCCATCTTGGCTACTTCCCTTGTTGGTCAACTATGCATATGTTGCTTTAAATTTTACTGTTTTACTTTAAGTTTTACTGTTCAATTTGCTACGTATATATTTTCAACTCACTTAGGTAAATACCTAGGCATATGCTTAATGTAATATATGGTAAAATTACTTTCATCTTCATAAAATATTGCCAACTACCTTGCAAAGCATTATAAAAAAACTTACATTCTTCTCCCCATCCTCAACAGCATTTGATATTTTCTGCCTTTGAAATTTAGGAATCCTTTTTTTTAATGCATATGACCCTTGTTCTTGCTGGTTTTGTTTGCAATTTCCAAAACAAAAGGCTTATTGATATGCTGAACATCCTTCACAAGTTGTTTTGCTGTCTTCTATTTTCAAGAATGTTTCCAGAGCTTTTTCTTCTTCTTCCTCCTCCTCCTCCTTCTCCTTCTCCTCCTCCTCCTCCTCCTCCTCCTCCTCC
>JANHMN010000010.1:60722575-60817501 GCA_030674055.1 Rhabdomys pumilio | reverse complement strand
CTCCTCCTCCTCCTCCTCCTCCTTCTCTTCCTCCTCCTTCTCCTTCTCCTTCTTTTCCTTCTCCTTTTTCTATTCTTTCCCCTTGTGTCCCTGCTCCTTCTCTTTCTACTACTCTGTCTGGTCTCCCTCTTTTAGTTGGAGAGGTTAGGTGTTTTCTTTATCACTGTTAGAATCTTTAGAAATCTCATATATTTAAGTTACATTTATGTTTATTATGTATTTTATTACATTTTATTTTTGTGTATGTGTTTTACAAAAAATTACTCCATTATGTGTTTTGTCTGTTTTCTTAAGAATTTCCTTTGTAGAGTAAAAGTTCTGTATCTTAGTGAGTTTAACTTATCATTTTTCTCACAGACCATGCCTGTGGTACTACCTAAAATGCATCACCAAGCTCAAAATAACTCATTCATATTTTCACACATGCTGTCTCTAAATTATTTATAGTATACTTTATGAATTAAATATATAATCTACATTGAATTAATTTTATAGGTCTTTGTGTCTAAATATATTATTAAAACATATGAGTTATTGCTTACCTACTGGAGCAACATAATTTTGAAGAGGCAATGCTTCATCTATTAAGTACCTTTGTTCATATATGTATATATATGTACATATATATGTACTTATATATATATATATATATAATTTCTTGACTGTATTTGAATAAGCTTTTTTTGGATTTTCTATCTTGTATCACTGATGTGTATGTGTGTTCTTTTGACAATACTTGTTCTTTTATTGCAGAGTCATAGTAATTATTGACATTTAGTAATATTAGTCTGATAACTGTTCTTCGGTATTATGTTAGATATATTAGATTTTTAATTTCCAAATAAATTTCAAAAATTTTTTCTCAATTAGCCTGGCTAAAAGTGTAGAAAGTTTTCCATTATACATTAACTTCTCTGCATGGTGATTGTACAAGTTTACATTCCTATTGGCAATGGAGGAATGTTTCTCTTGCTGTACTACCAAGAGAGCATGTTCTATCCTTCAAGTTTTTGATCACAGTGTTCGGAACACTGTAAAATGTACTCTCAGAAATGGTTTGTTTTGCATTTCCCTGATGACTAAGGACTTTGAACATACTTTAGGTGCTTCTCTGCCATTCAAGATTCCTCTATTGAAAATTCTTTGGATTTTTTTTAAATTTGGGTTAGTTGGGTTATTGGTGTTAAACTTTTGTGTTCTTTATAAATTTTGGATATCAGTCTTCTGTCTGACTTAGGGTGAGTAAATTCTTTCTCAATCTTTCTCAATCTGTAGGCTGCTATTTTCTTCTATTAACAGTGTCCTTTGACTTATCGAAGCTTCTCAGTTTCATGATGTGCCATTTATCAATTTTTGATATTAAAGCATAATTTATTGGTGTTCCGTTTAGGAAGTTGTTTTTTCTACCGAGCAAGTCAAGGTTCTTCTGCACTTTCTGTTCTCTTAGATTTAGTATATCCTGTTTTATGTTGAGGTTTTTAATTCACTTGGACTTGAGTTTTGTGTGAGGTAATAGACATAGATATATTTGTATTCTTCTAAATACAGATTTATAGTTAGAACAGCACCATTTGCTAAAGACGATTTCTTTTTTTCCCATTGTATGATTTTGTCTTTTCTGTGGGTTCACATCAGTGTTTGATTCAATTTTGTTAAATAACCTGACTATTTTGCTACCAGTACCATGCATATTTTATTACTATTGCTCTGTGTTATATCTTGAGGACAGGGACAGGACTCAGGATGTTCTTTTATTGTTCAGGTTTGTTTTGGCTATCCTAGATGTTTTGTTTTGCTATGTAAAGTTGAGAATTCCTTTATCAAGGTCTGTAAAGAATTGTGTTGGTCCCATTTGTTGATTCTTGATTTTTTTATTATATTTACATTTCATATTTTATCCCTTTACCCCTTTTCCCCCAGCCACCCAGAAACCTCCTATCCCATCGCCCTCCTCCTGCTTCTATGAGGCTGTGCCCCCACCTACTCCCCACCCCCACTGCCCCCTCCCCACCCTGACATCCCCTCCCCTCTGTGTTCATCCTTCATGGGACCAAGAATCTCCTCTGCCACCTATGCTGGAAAAGGCCATCCTCCCCTACATATACAGCTGGAGTCATGGGTCCCTCCCTATGTGATCCCAGGCTGGTGGTTTAGACCCTGAGGAGCTCTGGTTGGTTGTTATTGTTGCTTTCCTCATGGGGTCACAAACCCTTTCTGCTCCTTCAGTCTTCACTCTAACTTCTCCATTGGGAAACCCTTGATCATATCAGTGGTTAGCTGTGAGCATCATCCTCTGAATGTGTCAGTTAAGCCACTAGTGTTCTGTTCAGGAAATTTTCCCCTGTGCCCATGTGTTCCCCAGCTTCTCTTCTATTAGTTTCAGTGTATCTGGTTTTATGTGGTCCTTGATCCACTTGAACTTGAACTTTGTACCAAGAGATGAGAATGGATAGATTTGCATCCTTCTACTTGCTGAACCAAGTTGAACCAGCAAAATTTGCTGAAAATGTCTTTTTTTTCATTGGGTGGTTTAACTCTTTTGTCAAATATCAAGTGACCAAAGTTGCGTGAGCTCATTTCTGGGTCTTCAATTCTGTTCCATTGATCTTCCTGCCTGTCATTTTACCAGTACCATGCAGTTTTTTTTTTTAATCACCATTGCTCTGTAATACAGCTTGAGGTCAGGAATGGTGATTCTCCAAGAAGTTCTTTTATTGTTGAGAATAGTTTTCCCAATTCTGGGTTTTTTGTTATTTCAAATGAGTTTGCAAAATTGCTCTTTCTATCTCTATGAAGAATTGAATTGGAATTTTCATAGGGACTGCAATGAATCTATAGACTGCTTTTGACAAGATGGCCATGATTACTATATTAATCCTGCCAGTTCATGAGCATGGGAGATCTTTCCATCTTCTGAGATTTTCTTGGATTTCTTTCTTCAGAGCCTTGAAGTTCAGCTTCTGTAAGGCAAAGGGCACTGTCAATAGGACAAAATGGCAACCAACAGATTGGGAAATGATCTTTACCAATTCTACATCAGATAGAGGGCAAATATCCAAAATATACAAAGAATTCAAGAAGTTAGACTCCAGAGAATCAAATAACCCTATTAAAAATGGTGTGCAGAGCTAAGCAAAGAATTCTCAACTAAGGAATACTGAATGGCTGAGAAGCACCTAAAGAAATGTTTAACATCCTTAGTTATCAAGGAAATGCAAATCAAAACAACCTTGAGATTCTACCTCATACCAGTCAATATGGCTTAAATCAAAAACTCATGTGACAGCAGATGCTAACAAGAAAGAGGAACACTTCTCCATTGTTGGTGGAATTGCAAGCTGATACAACCACTCTGTAAATCAGTCTGGCAGTTCCTCAGAAATTTGGACATAGTACTATCTGACAACCCAGGTATACCACTCCTGGGTATATACCCAAAAGTTACTCCAACCTTTAACAAGGACACATGCTCCACTATATTCATAGCAGCCTTATTTATAATAGACAGAAGCTAGAAAGAACCCAGATGTCCTTCAGTACAGGAATGGATACAAAAAATGTGGTACCTTTATACAGTGGAGTACTATTCAGCTATTCTTGCAGTAAACCATTGGACTGAGCACAGGGTGCCCAATGGAGGAATTAGAGAAAGAAGTAAAGGAGCTGAAAGAGTTTGCAACCCCCTAGGAAGAACAATAATATCAACCAATCAGACTCCTCAGAGCTCCCATGAGTTAAACCACCAATCAAGGAGTGTACATTGAGGAACCCATGGATCCAGCTGTATATGTAGCAGAGGATGGCATTGTTGGGTATCAAGGGGAAGAGAGGCTCTTGGTCCTGTGAAGGCTCAATGCCCCAGTGTAGGAGAATGTCATGGCAAGGAGGCTGGAGTTAGAGGGTAGGTGGGGTTAGAGGGTTGCCTCATAGAAACAGGTGGAGGGAGAATGGGATAGGGAATTTTGGAAGGGGAGTTGAAACCAGGAAAAGGGATAAGGTTTGAAATGTAAATAAAGAAAATATTCAGTAAAAAAGGGAATTGTGTTGGAATTTTGATAAGAATAAAATTGAATCGGTAGATTGCTTTTGGTAAGATGGCCATTGTCACTATGTTAATTCTACTGATCCATGAGAACTTTCCATCTTCTGATATGTTCCTTAATTTCTTTTTTCATGGATTCTATGTCACTGTATACAGGTGATATGAAATAAAGGGTTTCATTGTGCTATTACCATATATACTGATGATATATTTGATAATATTAAAGCCAGTTGTGTTATCATTCTACCACTGCTATTTTGTCCATGTCATCCTTCCAATCCTTTTAGGTTTCACACATGAACAAAACCACATTTGTCTAGAGAGCTGACTGGCTAATTTTGTTTAGTATGATCTCCAGTTCTGTCTATGTTCCTGTAAACCACACTAATTCTCACTTTTGGTTTCTGATATTAATATAATTATTAGATATTAGCAGTTTCATATGGTGATGCTCTTAGTTTAGGCTTGTTTTGATTATTTCTTTCCTCAAATATGCTTATATTGCCTTAAATTCTTCTAATTTATCTTTTTAATATTATAAATGTACTTCTAAGCTATTGCTTTCACTTTTATCTATGTATTGTGATAGTCTGTGCTTCATTTTAATTTGAAATCAAGGTAGTTTATGGTTAGTTTTGATCTTCTTTCTTCTCTAACATTTTGTAAAGTATATGCAAATAAGCTTTTGTGTAGTTTCAGTTTACCATTATGAATGTTCCAGTAGTATATGGAATTTAAGGAAAATGATATTAAAACTACTCTCTCCTCAAATAGAAATGAATATATAAAATCCTCTACATTCTTAGAAACTCATAAAACTATAGCATTAACCAATAATGTGAGCCCATTAAATAGTCCTTTGGAAAATGGAACATGAAGGATTAAAATTATAAGTATATTGCCACTCTTTCTACAGCTTCATTTGTATAATGCAAAAAGATCCATTTTCTATTACAGCATTTCTATTGTTGCAGACTGCATTTGCAATAATGAAGACTGAGAATTGTATAAAAGAAAGAAATTACTTTTCTATTCAGTATATCTTATAATATCTGTGATATCATAGATATATATCATATTTATATGATACATATAGTATATATATATATATATATATATATATAAAACAGAAATAAAAAGATTTTCATTGATCTGATTGAATTTACTTTAATATTGAGATATTTTTCCACTTTATTACTTGCTCTTTTCTGTAAAACAATACAAAAAAAACAACTATTAATACATTATAATTATTAATGGTCATCTGAATGCTACCTACTGCTTACCTGTCATAATTGACAAATCAAAAGCTGGTGTGTTGGCTGTTCAGTTGGATTGGAGTTTCTCAACTCAAAGGTGGGTTGTTGGATTATTCCGGATATATGACAAATGATAAAACAAAAGAGGAGGTAAAATCATCACAAATTCTTGACTATATAATGAAAGAATTAATCAAATCAGTTCAAAAGGGAAAAAAAGATGTATGACTAAATATCTGGAGACTCAAAAAGACTCTGAGAGGATAGCCTCTGGAACTGGCTGAGGTTCCACTGCAGGGCCTTCACTCTCACTTAATGAAGCACAGTGAACTAACCGCATGGAAGTCACAGTAGGACATAATATTGTTATGGTGAACTCACTAGAGCAGACCACTCAGACACAGTTTAAAACTGGTTGAGAGTCATTACTCCTGCCATCTAGAACTATGCTCAAGTTTTCAATCCTACTTGAAGCATTAATCATCTAGATCAAGAGGCATTTACTTACTTACTTACCTTAAACTTTAGATTTTATTTCCCCTCCTAGTCCACCCTCCAACTCTTCCACATCTCCTACCTCCTACCTGTCCCTCTGTCTCCATGAGGATGTCAATAACACTCATTCCCACCCCACCAGACCTCTAAACTCCCTGGGGCTGTCAGTCTCTTGAGGGTTAGGTACATCTTCTCTGATTAAACCTAGACCCATCAGTCCTCTGCTGTATATTGTTGGGGGCCTCATATCAGCTGGTATATGCTGCTTGCTTGGTGGACTAGTGTCTGACAGTTCTCGGGGTCCATGTTAATTGAGACTGCTGGTCTTCCTACAGGGTCACCCTCCTCCTCAGCTTCTTCTTTGAGCTACACTTAACTCAACCACGGGGGTCAGTAGCTTCTGTTCATTGTTTGGGTGCAAATATCTGCATCTTACTCTTTAAGCTGCTTGTTGGGTCTTTCAGAGAGCAGTTATTATAGGTCCCTTTTTTGTGAGCATTCCATAGCCTCAGTAATAGTGTCCGGTCTTGGGGCCTCCCCTTGAGTTGGATCCCACTTTGGGCTTGTCACTGGGCCTTCTTTTCCTCAGGCTCCTCTCCATTTTCATCCCTGCATTTTTTTCAAACAGGAACAATTATGAGTAAGAATTTTGACTGTGCGACAGCAACCCCATCCCTCACTTGATGCAGTGTCTTTCTGCTGGAGGTGAGCTCTACAAGTTCCCTCTCCCTAATGTAGGACATTTCATCTAAGGTCCTTCTCTTTGAGTACTGAGAATCTCTCACCTTCCAGGTCTCTGGTACATTCTAAAGGGTCCCCCAATTTCCTACCCCTAAGATTGCATGTTTCCATTCTTTCTGCTGGCCCTCAGGAATCTCAGTCCTTTCCCCCTACCCAATACCAGATTATGTCCCTCTCTCTGCTCCTCCACATCCCCTTTCCCTCTCAAGTCCCTCCCTCCTCACTTGCGATTGCTTTCTTCTTCCTCCCAAGTAGGACTGAGACATCCTCACTCGGGCTCTTCAGCTTGTTGAACTTTTTGAGTTCTTTGGCCTGTGTCTTGAAAATAGATCTACCTGAAGACCAAGCAATACCACTCCTGTAAATATACTCAAAAGGTACCCCACCATGCTACAGGGACACGTGTTCCACTATGTTCATAGTGATCTTTTTTGTGACAGCCAGAAGCTGGAAACAATCCAGATGTCCCACAACAGATGAATGGATAGAGAAAATGTGGTTCATTTACACAATGGAATACTACTCAGCTGTTAAGAAGGACATCCTGAGTTTTGCAGGCAAATGAATGGAACTAGAAAATATCCCAAATGAGGTAACACAAACCCAAAATTATATGTATGTCATGTACTCACTAATAAGTAGTTATTAGTCAAAATAAAAATGTGCCAAATACTTAAGATCAAGAGTCTTTTAGGGGCAAAATCCACATCCTGGTACTTTGCACTGCAACTTCAAGTGAAAATTTGCACAAGCAAGCACTTCAAAGCTAAGTTAGCTAACACGTTGGTGACCTTCGGTTCTATAATAGAGTTTAGTAACTTTCTATGGGATTCTCCATCAAGAAGAACAAATTCTAGTTAAATCTGAAATGGCCTCAGAAAGAAGACAGGATGTAGGCACCTCTGCCTTGCCCTGTCACATTATAAAAAACATAAGATAATCCTTATGTATTATCTAGTTCTATAATATTGCTGGAGAAATTCCTGCTACATTGTATTTGCAGTAAATCTCAGTGATTGGGCAGTAAAAAAACATGGGTGGAGCTAAGAGAGGGAAGGAGAAAAGGAAGAGAAGGGAGAGAGCTAGCAACCATGGAAGAAGACGGATGGGTCGAAAGCAGTCCTGGGTAACAATTTATATCTAAAGGTTAGATATTGGGTAAAAATTCTAATTGGGTGGGCATCTTGTTAATTGAGCATTTTCAAATATATAAATCCACTGGATAATCTTTAAGTTTTAAGAGTCTTCATTCTACCCAGTACAGCAAGAATGGCGGATATTGTCTGGGGCTCAGCGGAGGGTGACAAGGTTGGTCAGAAATCCATGCTTTGGGACATGGTCTCTATGGGGCTGATGGGTGGAACCAGCCACCATAGTAACATCTTGCGGGTACCAGGGCCGCTCCTTCTAGCTAGCTGGAACTGGGAAACCATGGTAAGAGTGGGAGGAGCAGTGGAAACATGGCAGGCGTTTCAGGTAGCTGAACCATCCAAGGCTTTTTAAATTATCTCCCGTTTCACTAAAATCTTTACAACGGGAAATGAAAACTTCGTATTACTCTAATCATCTGATTCAGAGATTTCTGTTAGTTAGGTTATAGCTTCAGCTTCAAATAAAATTGTATTATGCTGTCATGTTAATTCACTTTATATTTACCAACCCAGTTAGACCTTCAGCTTCTTTGAACAAAGGAATTATTTTTAGGTATTCATTTTGTACCATACAATGTAGTGTGACACAGATAGAATAGGAATTTATTCACTTCTAAATAAGTAAATTTCTTTAATTGAGTTGTTAAATCTTTAAAATCATGTTTTATTACCATAAGCATATAAATGACTCCCATAATGCACATCTTCAGCTAGGGCAGTATTGATGCATCTATCTCCCTCACCGATATTGTCTGAACTTTTTATCTTCCATTTCTATTATTTTCTCTCAATGCCATCACAAAAGAAATATAGCCACAGTGTAATATGCTATCTCTTTCTTGAATCTACATTATGATTTCTCACCAAGCTCAAGGAATCCGTTTCTGAGCCAGATGTGATTGTTGTCTTACAGGTGAATTAATACACCCGAAGAATGAAACATTCTGATACAGACATAAACATCAGTATTATGTTTTTGTGTGCATGCATCATTGAAAGCCATTATCCCTTACCTCAGCATTGAGCTAGCTTCTGACTACGGCTTATTCAGGAATTTTTCATGCTTTGTTAACAAGCCATTAGCACGGTTGCCAGTTCATTAGCCCTGACTTTGAAAAATACTTCTTCCCAGCTCACTGTTGTTCAAAAGGCCTATAAATATAAGATGATAAAAAAGAATTTCAAGATTGAGACATGAGCTAACTCTAATCAGTCGCTGTGAGGATTGTACTTATCAAGATGTTTGTATGAATGGAAAGTATTAATATTCCCACAATAATCCATATTAACTTATAGATTAAAAAGGGAATGTCATAAGAAATAAGAGCTGTTCAACTATTATGGTTTGTGTATTGTCTTTGTCCTTGTTGTTATCTCTCTAACCTTTTTACATAATTGAAAGTTAAGATAATCTTTCTGAAAATAGGTGTTCATTACCTGTGACAGATTTCCCTTGTTGATACTATTGCCTCTGATGTGACCAATATATCCACTGACTTCCTTTCTCTTGTTTTTCATCCTTTCTCTTCATTCTTTTTCTTCTTTTTTATATAATTCCATTGCTGCTCTGTCTCCTTCTCCTTTTCCTCCTTCTTATTCTCTGTATTCACATTCTCCCATTCTAAGGCATATTTAACATTCCTAGACTGGCATATATTCAGTGGAATCAGTCCAGGCAGCCAACAAAGATTCAAACAAATAGAAAAAGTGAGAGAATTCACAAACATAGACTTACTACTTTTTAATGATAATTTATTTTTTAAATTTCATATATACAATACAATACATTCTCATCATCTTATTCCTCCCCCTTCTCCTATCTCATCTCTCTCCCTCTTTAGCAAATCCCAATCCCATTTAACATATTTGTTTTGATTAAGCTTTTTTTTTTAATCTACTGGGCTTAACTATGGCATGGGAATGAGTGTGTGTCTATTCCACACTCTATGAGTAATCTCTTCGGACAGTCTCTCTTGAAACAATGACCTCCAACTCATAGCCCTAAACCATAAGTATCGACCTTAGAAGATCTCATTTTTATGTAGTACACTTGTATTCTTTTCCTTAATATGCATTACAGGATGCCAGTGTGTCACAGATTTTTTCAAGAGTCTCATGGATATTGAATGAATGGCATTTATATAGAAGTTGAAAAATCAACACCCCTTTTTTTTCTCTCTACCAGCTGTCCTCACACTGATGTCACTCCTGATGAAAGAAAGCATAGAATAATATTTTAAGTTCTTTACATCACCCCACTTCCTTGTAGGGGGTTGCTCTGTATTAAAATGTTAAGTACCAGCCCCCAAGATCTAGTTGCTCCTTAAGAAGGATATCCTCATGTACATCAAATGATGTTATATAACTTTGCTCCCTAAGGCAGTCAATAGAAAGACTAAAACTGTAATTCAGCAATAGATAGAGGTTGGCATGTTTTATATAACTGGCTTGGGGTTACAGGTAGAGAAAATGAAGCTGCCATGAGAGGAGATGAACCATGAACATGTGGTCCGAAGGAACAGAAAGTAACCAGAACAATACGGCTGAGTGTCATTTAAAATAGCTCCAAATTTGCCCAATCTAGGCTTATAACTTATAAATACAATAATTGGACTCTGTGTCTCTTATATGGGCTAGCAAAAGTTTATAATCCATTTTATACTTTCTGTTCCACTCAACAGAATGCAGTGGTTTCTCACAGAGCCACTACTACATTTATTTAACTTGTTCATGTGCCTTTAAGCTATGATTATCAAAGTAAAACATGACGTGGAAAGACTTTTGAGAGATATCATTTCAAGTTATGCTTGGGTATAAAATTTTAATATTTCATAGTTCTGTAGTTTAAACTGAAAGCTCAGTTATATATTACTGTAATTTAACATATATTATCACTGACTGTTTCTTATATGCAAATTTCTTCTGTGTGTTGATATCTATTTCAATATTTCTTTATTGAAGATAAAAAATACTGTAGTTATTACAATTTTAAAACCCAGAAAACAGGTTTAAGTTATATTAGATGATTGGAGGTTGCAATATTCTTCATTTGCATAATTTGAGGCAACAAATTAATAATTACCTGTTGGTAGAAATGATTTTTCTGAAGATCTTGATGTGAGTAGAATCCACAAATGATTGTGAAGTTAACTACCATATACAATTTGAGTATACAGGATTTGTATTTGGATCAATATGGCATTTTATTTTATTTTTTAATTGGTCACTTCAATAATTTATTTGTTAATGATAAGAATATTTTCTCAGTAAAATCAAATGATTAATTCTATAACAGTGAATGATAGCATTCAATCTGTAAAAGTGAACAACATTATCTTGAAATTTCAAGAAAAAGTTCACCAATATGGTATTTTAAAAGTAGAACATGAAGAATCTGCTTAATGAATCTGTACTTAAGCATGTTAGCACTATTATATAAGCAACATTCTTCATTACTTTGCACATAAAAATTATCTATCAAAATCCAGTTGTGATTTATAATGACTATAGAGTTAGATAGTTTAACATATAGTCAACTCTTTCCATATCCTACACTAAATAGCATATTGAAATTTTATAATAAGAATAATTAGATTGTTTATCTCAGGAGCATTTTTATATCCCTTTATTTTAAAATTTTGTTTTCATATGCCTCCCCCAATTTAGGCAGTATAATGGATAACCTAATTATTTTCAACACTTTCTTCCAGATTGACTACCCTTATCTGTGACTCTAATTATAAAACAAACTTTTCATGTTACCTCTGATATTATTCACCCTCTCATCAGTAGGAGGAAATTTGCATGAAAACATATTACCCATGTAAATGCTTCCAAATTATTGCACCAAAAAATAGACCACTGAATCATTATTGAACTCATTAGAATAAATATGCCATGTAAGTGCAAAATATTATCATTTTGTCTGACAAATACCATTAGTTCATTATGAAGTACAGCATTCAATTATCTCCAACATGCAACAGAAGTGAGAAGCTTTGTTAGGTATTGCTAAAGTG
This sequence comes from Rhabdomys pumilio, assembly GCA_030674055.1. Classification (NCBI taxonomy): domain Eukaryota; kingdom Metazoa; phylum Chordata; class Mammalia; order Rodentia; family Muridae; genus Rhabdomys; species Rhabdomys pumilio. The sequence goes on along the minus strand of JANHMN010000010.1, from coordinate 60,805,794 downwards.
TTCTTCTAAAATTACTTTTTAAATTTATCTAGTACTACACATTTGTTACTAAAGAAACAGTGGGCTGCAATTAATTCACAAAAAAAATGTTTACTTTCCAGATAAACATGTTGTAAGGCTTGAATAGTACAGAGAACTTGGCTACTTCTGTGGCTCAGCAAACATTATAGTAATCATGACAAGTGCAGGAACAATGCCATGCTTTACATAATATATCACACTATTATAAATAAGCCGCACAATAAAATAAAAAGGTTTGTGAATATGTATTGAGATACAAGTCATTCCATTAGTATTTTATAATTATCATTTTGTTAATTATTTGTTTACTTTACACTCTAATTGCAGCTTCACTTCCCTCTTTTTTCTAATCCTTTCCCCTCCTCTCACCATTCTCCAATGCCCCTTCATCTCCTATTTGTCAGAAAAAAAGATAAATCATTAAAAACTGATAGATAATTATAAAAAGTTATAAGCTGATGTTACTTATCTCAAGTATGCAAGGATGGCTCAGCACTCAAAAATTAAAATCCTTTATTTCCTCAGTGGTATAGACAGAAATACAACAAGAGAATGTTAACAGATGGGTTCGAAAGCTCTAGAAAAATAAAATACACATTGTAGATAAATATGTTCATGATGCTGGGAATAGAGATTTTTCTCTACTGTCATAAAGAACATCATTTAAATACCTACTCTTAACATTAACATTATTGGGAAAAACTCAAAACATTTTCACTAATGCTGAACAAGATACAGTTTGTCTTCCTTACCACTGACTTTCTCTTCCATAGGTTAAGTACTAGCTAATCCAAGAGGAGGAAGAAGAAGGAGAAGGAGAAGGAGAAGGAGAAGGAGAAGGAGAAGGAGAAGGAGAAGGAGAAGGAGAAGGAGAAGGAGAAGGAGAAGGAGAAGGAGAAGGAGAAGGAGAACGAGAAGGAGAAGGAGAAGGAGAAGGAGAACGAGAAGAAAATATATAGGTTGAGGTAGGAAAAAGTTACCCAATTTTTCTGTATAATAAATGGCCAAATACATAAAAATACCAAAAATATACATTTAACCCTAATCTTTAAAGTGATCAGAGCTGTAGAATAAAAAGCATATGCAAAATCTCAATCACTTTCCTATACATCAACAAAAGTATGAATTTTTAAATTAAAAACAGAAGCACCAGCTACTTTGAAATTCAAATGTTATAAAAACTATGGATAAGACTTTTACAAAACACATGCAAGACACCTGAGAGGAAATACAAAATGCAATGAAAGAAAAATATCAAACTAATGAGCATTCTACATTTATGGTTATAAAAATCTGTACTTTCAAAGTACCAAATTTCCAAGTGAAATTATAGATTCAGTGCAATAGTACTTAAATTATTAAGTGTTCTGGCTATCAAGAAACTAAATTATATGTGCTTAGAGTGGTATAAGACACAGAATGCCAATATATTTTAAAATAAAGAATAAAAACAGGAGAAATGAAATTCATTGTCTTAAGACTTTTTATGAAGCTAGTACCATCAAATCAGAACAGTGTTTATAACCAAAAGACAAATACAGAAACATAACACAGTTATAAACTACCTATGTGAACACTTACCTGTTTGTTTGACCAATATCCAAAGGCAAGATGCTGGAGAATGGGTAATTTTCAAGAAACTATGCTGCAAAACTTGGACATCCATACAAAAATTAACATCATGGATCTAGACATCTATATTCTTCAAGAAATTAACTCAAAACCAATTTTAAAAGCTTATATATAAATATTAAGTTCTAAAGTTCATAAGTTGTTGTGTCACTTAACATTCAAATTTCTTTTCTTGTTGTTGCCATAAAATATTCTAGAAAAAACAATTTTAGGAGGGAAAAGGCATATTGTGGCTCACAGGTTCAGAGTATAGTTCCTTGTGGTATAAAAATAAAGACATCAGTAACTTAAATTAATTTGATCACATTTGTAATCAAGAAGCAGACTGATAAATGAATGCATTGATATTCAGTTGTTTTTCATTTATATAGTTCAGGATCCAATCTATGGAAAACTTCCACTCACAGTAACTCCAGAGAAAAGCTTTTCCATTTCTCTTGAGCTTGTCGCATATGTGTAAATACTTTTCCAACTTTTCATGCATTGGTTTTGGAATATTTGACAGTCTTAGAAGAAATCCTTCTATCTTCTTGTACTGAAAACATGGCAAAACACAAAGGGCACTCACTCAGGACTTTCTTATCTCCGTACATCTGAAACATGTCATTCTCCCATTATGCTGGTAGTTTCTGAGTCTCAGTGTCTCTGTATTGCAACTCCACACCATGGTGACAGGCATGCATGGCACCCCCTGGTTTTTTTTTTTTTTCTGTGAGTGCCTGAGTATCTGAACTTAAGTCTCAAAGCCTACACAGATACCACTTGTACCTACCAAATCATCTCTGTAGCTCTAGTATTCCTGATTTTGAAATAGGGTAGAGATAGAGTCAGGGCAATACAAGTCATAACGGACAAGGCTGAACACTAATCTTATAGCTGTTGTCATTATAAGATAAAAGCAACTTGAATGCGTGGGGAGAGAGAGAGAGAGAGAGAGAGAGAGAGAGAGAGAGAGAGAGAGAGAGAGAGAGAGAGGGAGGGAGGGAGAGAAATTGGTGTGATATATCCAGAACATTGAAAGAATAAATTTTTGTGGCTTCAAGCTATTTAGTTTATAATACTTTGTTATAGCATCCCTAAAAAATGAAGACAATAAGCAAAGTTAAATTGCTTCTATAGACATTATGACTGACTTGAAGCTCATGTTGATGCCCTAGGCAAATGAATGAAAAGTTTTGTTCCTGCATTTGATGGTGACATAAAGAAGATGTTCTTGGCAGCAGCATGAATGCTGAAGTGCAGAAAGTAAACTTTTGTCTTAGATTGGCCAAGTGTAAACTTTTCTTTTTAGGTTTCTCAAATTCTCTCATATGTATGAAATAATATAAGCCTTGTCTCAGCAATGAGACTTTATGCTTTGTACACTAAGCAGAAATGGTCCTCACAGTGTAAGATAGCCTGGACAGTAAACTGATTCATAGATTCTAGTTTAATATGCTAAGGCTGAACTGATTATGAAAGAACCAGTATATGGAGAGGTTTGTTTGGCTCGTAGTATGCTATTATGTTACTAGACTCAGCATCTTCTCTTCTTTCATCTGCTATGTGTGCAAACAGAAAGATAACCCAATGAGACTTCACAGGTGAAAGAAAACTGAACAATTTTTCTAAATTATTTTATTGAATTATTTGATCCAGAGTAAATATTTTAAAACATTTTTCAATCTGTTTTTGACACCATCATATATGTTAACCCACATTCAGATTATTAATATTTTCTTCTAACACTCCCATACACAATTACTCCCTTTTCTCCTCTACAAGTCCTCTTCCCACACACATAACTTGTTGTGGTTGTTGCTTTCATTTCTTACTTACTACTTGATGCCCACTGGCCTTAATCAGGATCATCACTGTGTCCATAGAATTGGAAATATTTTCTAGACCTTACAGGTATCTCAGAGGCTACACAGCTGAAGATAATTACCTATCCTCCCCCTAATCCACCAGTTGCCACGAATTCATCAGGGAAGAATAGGGGCTGATAATCTCCTCCCTGATCCACAGCTGACTGTTGATAAGAACAGTCTTGTATTTGCACATTGCAGGCAGCCACAGGTACTGTGATCCTATGACTATATTAAATGTACCGTCCCATAGAAAAACATTTCATATTCCTTCTCTTAGTTTTTAAATTTTTTTTTCTGATATCTTCCAGTAGTTTTTCTAAATCTTCGAAGGTATGGTTTAAGTTTTCTGGTAAAGTCTGACCTATGAGACATTATTCTCAGCACCTTAGTCATTTGTTTCTGCATATGCTGCCATTATTAGAAAGACAGGCTTCTCTGATTATAGCTGAGAGTACCACTTGTTCATTAGCATAAACATTTAGAAAAACCAACTTAGTACAATATTCATCTAGCTAAAAATGATATATTAAAATTGTCCCAAGAGCTTGATAGGTCTTTGTCCATGAGATTTTTTTAATGAATTTACAGTACTGGGTATGAATTCTGTTTTTCACAGTAAGCTTCAAATTTTATCAAAATGGTTGTTTACATTCACATCAGTCATGCCACTATAACCCCAGTGGCCACACCCTGCCTTGCAGATTAATAATATTACAGATAATCAACTTTTCAGATGTGTAAAATCTTACATTCCTTGTCTCCCAGCAGTCTGAATGGATCTTATGGAAAGATGAAAGTCACTGGGAGGAAGAGAAAAGTCCACAGTGGTTAAGAGTGCTTGCTACACTTGCAGAGGACCCAAGATAGTTTCCTAGTACCCACATTAGAAAGTTCACAACTACATGTAATGCCGATTCTAGAGGATCTGACCCCTATGCACGCGCATGCATACACACACTTTAAGCTCACTTTCAGCTTGAGTTCTTTATATGCTACAACTGAGCCAATTTAGTGTCTTGAGTTCTTTGCATTCTCAAAGAATGTTCATTTAGTTCTCATGACCAGCTGAGACACGGCAAGATTTTTAGGGGGCCTCTGAAAGCTCCTGGAACAACAAGTCATAGGATGCATCTAAAACCAGATACCCAACTTTTGTTTATTAATCCTTGTCATTCAAAAATAGTATTATCCAGATATCCATGATTCTCTCTTGTATAGTCTCTCTCTCTTCCTCTACCCCCTCTCTTCTTCTCTCCCTCTCCCTCTCCTTCTTCCTCTTCTTCTCCCTCTCATGTTACATTAAAAAAAAAACTAAGTATTTAGTTAACTTTACTTCCTCTACCCTTACTCCCTTCCTGTCATTTTTCTACACTGAAATGTTCATTCTTTCTTCACATATTACATTTACATAGAATCAGATTAGATTATTTTAAATCAGTGATTAACATAAAGTTTTGCCTTCCCAGGGTCATCATTAATAACCAGCTTCTAGTTAGAGAGACACTTTTACTTCACAGCAAAAACAAAACAAAACAAAACAAACAAAGAAAAAAACAAAAAACAAAAAACAAAAAAAACAAAACAAACAAAAATAAACCCTCAATTGCAAGCTTCTCATAAGGGAAGCAAGCAGAGTGGTTCACATTCATTTTCCCAAATGCCATATGCTCAGTGGATTTGGTCTGCAATCTGGAGCTCAGGCTATAATGGCCCCTGCTGGGTAAAACACTGGAAAGAACAGACATTTATTGGTGCACAACAGAGAGACCCAGGCACTTGACATTCATGGATAAAATATGCAATAACAGTGAGATTGTATTAGCAAAAAAAAAAAAAATTCTTGACAGCTCTTGAGTTTTATACAAAAACATTTCTCAATGGTGCAATTGTTATCTGTTAGCATACACTGTTAACATTTTTTTTTATACTAAAGATCAAACCCAGCTTATAAAATGGAAAACTTTTGTTTATATTCAAAATTTCCGGTTTTTTGGATCCCATTTTTCATAGATCATTTTTTTCAACCACATATATATTAACATATGTTATTATATAAATATGAAATTTAAATATATTGTTACAATATGTTTTATTTTTCATATGGTGTATTTGACTTTTTCATAGGAAGATTTCTTTTCTGAGTGGTAGTTACATATTAAGTGTTTGCTATTAGAGTGAGACTGGTCATAGATTATGTGCTATTTTTACAAGGGAGAGTAGTCTCCAGAGGTTCATATATTTAAATAAACTGTTTCCACTAGATCTGCTTGCAAAGATTAGTATTTGTAGTCTACTTTGAGGAGGAATTTCACTGTGGGGGATTTTTAAGGTTTCAAAAGTCCACACCACACCAAGTTAGCTGTCTAGTTTGTGGATCAAGATGTAAGCACTCAGCTATTCTTCCAAGGCTATCATGTTCCAGCCATAAATGTCATGCACTCTAACCCTCTGAAATGGTTATCTGACAGTAAAAACTTCTGAAAGTTGCCTTTGCCATAATGCTTTAGTGATAGAAAAGTAATCAAATACTCCTTCCTGCCTGAAAATTAATACTTATAAATACTGAAATGCAGACAAGCATTACGTATTCAAGACTAATTCCTTTTAAAATTATTGTGGCTTTTCATCTATGGGTGGAACCCCTGACAATTTCCCTCCTTCTATATTATTCCTATGCATTTTGTTTTGATGTTGATTCAGTCTTGTTTATGTAACCATTTCTAGGACTGTCTCACTGCAAACTTCCTAGTATAATAGCTCCTGATATCTTTTCATCTCTTGTTTTATTCATTTTACATTCCAGTCATAGCCGCCCCCCCCCCCAAGCCCCATCCTTACAAATTTCTCCCTAACCCATTATCCCCTATTCTTCTCAAAAAAAAAGAGGGAGCTTGGTCTATGACACCAGTCTACCTTGGGACATCAAGTCCCATCAGGACATGGTACCTCCTCTCCCACTGAGGCCCAATAAGGAAGTCTGTGTAGGGAAAGGGTATGCAATAGAAGATAACAGAGTCAAATGCTGCAACTGCTCCAATTGTTAGGGAGCCACAAGGAGGCCAAGCTGCACATCTGCTACAGATGTGTAGGGGGTCTAAGGCCATCCTGAGCATACCTTTTGATTGGTAGGTCAGTTTCTGTGAGCCCGCATTGGCCAAGGTAAGTTGATACTATAGGATTTCTTGTGGTGATCTTGATCACTTGGGCTCACCCAATTCTATTTCCCATTCTTCCACAAGACTCCTCAGTTCTATCTGATGCTTGGCTGTATATTTATGCATCTATTTTCATCTGCTGCTAGCTGAAGCCTTTCAGGAGACAATAATGTTAGGTTCCTGTCTGCAAGCATAGCACATTATCATTCATAGTGTCAGAGGTTGTCTCTCTCACATGGGATGGGTCTCAAGTTGGGACAGTCATTGGTTTGCTGTTCCCTCATTCTTTGCTCTATTTTTATCTCTGCACATCTTATTATAGACAGGACAAATTTGGGATTGAAGGTTTTGTGAGTGGGTTGATGTTCCCTTTCCAACACTGGAAGCTCTGTCTGTCTACAGGAGGTGAAAATAACACTTTATTCATAATAGCCAGACACTGACAACAACCTAGGTGCCCCTCAACTGAATAATGAATAAAGCAAACATGGTACATCTGCACAATATAATATTATTCAGCTATTAAAAACACAAACATCATGAAATTTGCAGGCAAATGGATGGAACTTCAGAATATCATCCTGAGTGAGGTTACCCAAACCCAGAAACACATATATGATGTGTACTCACTTACAAGTGGAAATTAGTCATAAAGTTTAAGATAATCATGCTGCAAACCACAGACCCAAAGAAACTGGGTAATTAGGAGGTCCCACAGGAGGATGCCTGAATATCCCTCAGAAATGGAAATAAATAGTCATCAGATGTGGATAGAGAGAGGAAAGTGGGTAGAAGAAGGTGTGAGAAGGGAAACAGCTATGGAGATCAGGTATGGGCAGAAGGGGTAGGGGGAGAGGCCTGGAAGTGAGAATGGAAATATAGGAGCATCTCTGGGACTAGCTGGAGAACTGGTATGGGGGCAGCTATGGGAAGTCTATGAAGGTGACCCTAGCTGAGATTCCTACTAGATAGGACTCTTAAAATCTTTCTATCCCTCTTTCCATGATGGTCACCAAGCCATAGATGCAGGAGTTGTGATACCGATGTGCCCTTTGGGATTAGGCTCTACAGGATCTATTTATCTCTACATTGTGCTAAATTGTGGATTTTTGTCATTTTTATATATGTATGTGTGTATATGTATGTGAGAATATATACACACATGCACACACTCACACATACACAATAACCATAATCTAAAATTATGAGGCATAGTAAGGAATTGAGGGAATGTAGATAGGAAATTCTGGAGCAAGGTAAGGAAGGGTGTGGAGTTATGTAATAAAAACATATTACAAACAAAAATAAATAAAATTAATTTAATTCTTAAGGGCATATGAAAATATTACTATACACTGAGAGTCAGTCAATATTCATATGATGTTTCATACTATGGCCTTAAGTTTTAAAGGACTATATCATAGAAAAGTGGTATTCATGGTACTCTTTTTAAAATGTCTCCAAAGTCAAAATTAACTGTATAAAATTTTCAGCAGATTACTTTAAAAGCAAATATTCTGGCAGCTGTATATTATGATATAGACCAAATATCAAAGCTTATGTTATCACTTTTGTTTCTCTTTCTTTCCTTCCATTTTTGGTTTTGCATCTCCTTCAAGGGCAGAATGGTGTTCATTGGGAGCACTTTTTCCTGTCTAGAATGAAAAAATACAAGAAGTGATAAAATGCAGGTTTTCTTCGCAATGTGTCTTCATCATATTCTTCAATGACAAAGCAAATGGGGATCAAAGAAGAAAAAGTCTTTCTCTAATCTATAGGTGCAGCTCTATGGCCAGTTACTTAGAAACAACCTAAGAACCTGATCCCTTCCCCCCCTGGAAAACACCACAGAATGCAATGCTATCATCCTTCATAAAAATTTCCTGTCAAACTACTTCAGCAAAATTGGCTTCTGGCATACATATAACTGTCAAATTTTGCAAGGAACCAGCAAAGTCAAACAGGTAAAAAAAAAAATCAGATATGATCTGTTAAACTTAAAATTCATATCAAACAAGTTACAGGAATAAACCCTATAGCGCTGAAATAAGGCTTGGGAAACAAAAAGATGCATATACATTATTTAAAAAGCACTATTCTATTTAGATTTTAATCTGTATGTGAAAACTCAAAATTCTGAATACAGAAACATAGGACATCTCCTTGTAAAATAATATTCAATATAGTAATGACATTTAACGTAGAATGTACTTTTTTCTGGTAAAGAAGATGGGAAAGAAATGACTGTATCCTCCATCTACATCATGCCCTGAAGCAGTGGCAGAATTTTTACATAGCTCATTTAGATACTATAATCAATCTTTCTTTGAGCTAGTTGTGATAAATAGTTTCACGTTTATTTTCAATACATTATAGAAATTTGGAGAGGTCACAACATTATCCCGAATTCCCTGGAATGTGTCAGCAATTTTTAAAATGCATCTCTTCTGATTATCATTCTATTATGTTTAGCACAATTTTGGAACTATTTGCAAATATCTTTAAATATGTTAATCCCCAAAGAAATTGAACTGAAATTTTGCTCAATATTTATAGAGTGCTTTGAAAACTAAAGAAATACTGTCTTACTCAATACTTTTTTTTCTTTTTTTGTTTGTTTTTGTTTGTTTGTTTGTTTTATTTTGTTTTTTGAGACAGGGTTTCTCTGTGTAGCTCTGGCTGTCCTGGAACTCACTCTGTAGACTAGTTTCTGTAGAACTCAGAAAGCTGCCTGCCTCTGCCTCCCAAGTGCTGGGATTAAAGGCGTGTGCCTACATTGTCAAGCCAATACTTTTTTTCTTAATTATGCTAAAATGATTAACTTTTGTTTGTATATTTTCATATATATTTATTTAGATAGATTGCATTTTTGTCAAAACCTCTCACATTATCAGAAGGTTCTTCCCTTTCCCTTCTCAGTGTCTCTAACGAGTATTGTCCTAGACAAAATTTCTTCAATCTCTACCACATGGCTGTCTGCTCAGTTAAAAAGGAAAGTAACAGCAAACCTGGAAGGACAAGTAATTTTTATCTCACTGTAATACTGATATATAATCATCTTAACCTCAAAATTTAATTTTTTTCATCCTTTATTTGATCATTATCTACTATTGATACATGTAAAAACACACAAAAATATCTTTTAAATAATGATGACTGAAGACACTACAGATATGTGTGTGTTTAGGTGCCAGAATGATGATGTGAAAAACCAATATTCTAACCATATTTGGACTACACAGGACAGAGTCCATTCAACAGACCACCTAAAAGAGGGGACTTCTGCCCCTAGACGAAGCAGAGAGGGACCACCCAGAACTCCCTCTGAGTGGCGATCTGAATTCTTGCTTAGACTGCAAGGCTAAGCACTGCAAGGGATTATAGATAAAAGTTAAAAATATGTTTCTGGGTTCCCTGAGGGGCAAGCCTGACTGCATAAGGGTTGATGTCAAAAGTATCCCCTCTCCAGGAAAAAGACATCGGGATGGTTATGGCCCTCATGCCTCACTGGACAAAGATAGGAGGACTGGAGTCATTACAAGGTCTCCTTTAATTATTGGAGGTCAGGCCTCTATCCTCACCTTGGCAAGATTAGAATTGCCATGGTCCTTCTATACTTGGAGAAGGGAGGAGATGTCAGGGGCAGCTCTGCTTATACACTGAAGGCCTAAAATCAGCCATAAGCCTAAAATCAGCAATAGGCCTTACTACATGCCTGCTAACACAAAGTCTTGGGTCTCTGTGGAAAAACACTGAAACAGATGGCTATAAGCTATTGTAAACAGGCAGCTTTTGTGGAAATTTACCAGCCTGAGTAGTTATAGACTTTGTAAATAGGTAGCCTTGGCGGATAGCACCAACTTAGATAAGGACAAGTGAGTCATAGGCAGAGTCATAGTGACCTGTCCCGTGAACCTTCACCCAGCTGATACCCTGTTCTGAAAGACATCTGTACTCTTCCTGAACACCTATGCTCCTGTGTCATCCCCTTCCCCACATCCTGCATTTTTTAACCCCTGTGTTAAAAAGTAAAAGTTATGATTTGAAAAAAAAAAAAAAACAATAAAAAACAAAAAGAAAAGCAGTGTGGAGAACCTTTAAAAAACAACAACAACAAAAAAGAAGATAGGAAAAGTAGAATAAACTATGACATAAATAAAATAATTAACATAAAGCTGTATACAAAATACAAATGGCTTTCCAGAAGCAATAGAATAAAAATATACAAAGAACTCATCTCTGTTGAAGTTAAATTACCTTAATGATTATATTGAAAGCATGGGAAGAATAGTTAGTGAGATTATAGAGAGCTGAAATATTCAGCCATGGAACTATGCAAGCACTTTATTGATCTAAAAATGAAAAGATCTCTTAATACCAGACATTTCTACTGTAAGTCTACAGTAGAAGCCAACTCCAAAGATTGATTTATCAAGTAAACTTGTTTTGCAAAAGGATTGTAATGGAGTCCCTCAAACCAAAGTAACCAAACAAACAAACATATTATTACCAAGAGATGGTACTGGCCTCTTTGTGTAGGACTGTTATAATATTGTATTCATACATCAGGCATAATTCTTTACATTGTTAGTCTATTCAGCAATATATTAAACTATATCTTAGACTTTTGAATATTGAATATATCAAATATTACAGTATTTTAAAGAAGTACCTGTTAGAAAGATATTGAAAGATGCATAAAAGGATCATGACCTATGACCACACTGGGTCTTAGACTTCCGAATTCACATCTTAAGAGGCCTCAGTACTTTTTAATGCTCTTTAGAATCTGTGAGATTTATTATATTTCTATAAAATAAATAAAACTAGTAAAATCTGTACATTTATTAATTTCAGATATCTTCTACTCTTTGATTTAGGGCTTCCTGTTTTATGTTTAATCCTTGGGTATGACTGAGAATAATTAAACCTCTTTCTTTTTATTCTGTTTTTTATGTTTTTTTACACTCCAGGTTTTGTTCCCTGGTGTCCACCATCTGATTGTTCCACATACCATGCCTCCACCCCACCCCCTGTCTCCATAAGGCTGTCCCCACCCTGCACCCCCTACCCCACTTGACCTCTAAACTCCCTATAGCCTCCAATCTATTGAGAGCTAGGTGCATCATCTCTGATTGAACACAGACCCAGCAGTCCTCTGTGGTATATGTGTTGGGGAGGCTTCATATCAACTCATGTATGCTGCCTTTTTGGTGGTCCAGTGTTTGAGAGATATCAGGTGTCCAGATTAATTGACCTTTTTCTTGTACATTAATTTTCTTTTTTTTTTTACCTTTTATAAAAAATCAATTTGTAATTATTACTTTTCCACACAAGGGTTATAAACACAAACAGGCAGGATGTGGGGAAGGGGATGACACAGGAGCATAGATGTTCAGGGGGAGTACAGATATTTTTCACTACAGAGTATTGGCTGGGTGAAGGTTCAGGGGACAACATTAATTTTCAAAACAGAAATTAGTTCATAATTTTCTTGTTATGTGTTACCATCAGATTTTGAACTATTATATTTGCTTCCTAAAAAAATTAACAGTATGTGTGTTCTTTCTTTGAAAGACCTGGAGTGTATATCATTTTTTCTTAGAAGTTTGGAAGAAATAATCATAAAAATCATTTGGACTTCATAAGAACTTTATGAAGTTTTAATTATAGACTTAACTTCTTTAATAGATGATAGACTACTCAGAGTTTCTAAATTTTTGACATGTTTGTTGTTATCTTTGTAAAGGCAATTTGTTCATTATATGTAATTTATCAACAGTTTTTGGATTAAAGTTGATCATTGTGCTATATCATTATCTTTTCAATGTCAAGAAAATCTGTACTGATGGTCATTTTTGGAAAATATAATAGTGGTTATTTCATGTTTAGCATTTGTTCTCAATTAGCTATTACTCATTTTGCTAGGTTTTGATTAGTTTCAATTTTCTGTCTCTTTTAGGTCAATATTTATGTGGAATATATTTTAGTTGTAAGCTTTCAACCTTTTTATATTTAATGTATAATACTTCTAACCAACTTATAAATTTTATATTCATATAAATATTATCATTGCTTTATAATTTGGTATAAATTAGCATACTACTCTCAAGTGGAGATTATACAACTGTAGTGAAATTGGGCTTATCATTTTACTACAGGATGCAACCTTTTGCTATTTTTCTCTATTCTTGCCTAACATAACCTTTATTTATTTATTGTGTAGTGTATACTAGGGGTAACAAATGGAGTCACAGGACAATTTCAAGGGTTGGTTCGCTTCTACTATGGTTAGTCCTGGGAATAAAAAGCATGTTGGTTTCCTTGGTGTCAAGCACATTACCAACTGACTATATTCCAAACTAAACACATTTATTCTCCAAACTAAACTATATAATCTTCTAAAATATCTAATCTTCACTATGTGCTTTCTAGTTTTCTATGAAATTACAACACATGTCATTGATGCATTAGACATTGTGATTTTGCCATTTCTTAAGAATTCATTCATCACATGTGAAGATTTCTCTATAATTACAGCTGAGTCTCATATATCCCAAGCTAGCTTTGAATTCACTGTGTAACCAAGTCTCCACTGTCATACAGGATTAAGAAATGCAATGTGGCAGTTTATGAAGTGCTGTGTATTCAAGTCATGATTTTCTGCATTCCATATGATCTTTCTACTAAATCAGTTATATCTTCAAAATTATTTTTTTAAAAAATTTAATAACTGTATTGAAACTGAAAGCACCCAAGCACTCTCCTACTTCATGTGTTTATTTTTATTCTACTCTGATATTTATCCTGATCATTCATATATTTTATATATTTATTTATTTTTATTAAAAATCTTTTTCATTTAATATATTCTGATTATGGTTTCCTATTCCTCAATTTCTCCCAAAATCACTACCAATCTAATCTCTCAACTTTTCTTTCTCTCAATAGAATACAAACAAACTTTATAATATAATAAAATAAATAGGATAAAGTTAAAACAAAGTAACCAGAATATGATTGATTAAGCAAACTAAAAGAGGTTCCCAGGACCCAACCAGGATGATATTAGCTGAAATACTCACCAAAAGGGCAAATAGAACCTCTAGTGCTGAGACATCCGGCTTACACAACTAATATCTAATATGTAAAAAGGACAAAAACTAATAACCTGATTAAAAATTAGATACAATTCCAAACAGATCCTCAAAATTTGAAAAAGATATGGCTGAAAAACAAACTAAAATAAACTCATCATCTCAGTCATCAGGGACATGCAAATCAAAACTCTTTCATGATTTCATAGTACATCAGTAAGAATGGCCAAGATAAGGAAGACAGCTCATGTTGCTGAGTGTGTGGAGAAAGGGAATCCTCCCACATTATTAGTGGAACTGCAAATGTATATAACCACAGCTGAGAAAGGATCTGCCTCAAGATTTAGGTGTACCACTTTCAGGCATATACCCAAAGGAAACTACAGTGTCCTACTATAGAGACACTTGCTTAACTGTGTTCATTACCACACTGTTGATAATACCTAAATATTCTAAGTATATATATAATCCTAATTTATCAAGCTTTCTCTGGAGGCATTAACGTTCTCATTGAAGTAGTGTAGTATTTGTTTTTATCTTTTATTATAAAATAAATCATTTATTACTTTCTTATGTATGTGTTCAATTATGCTTTATAGTCAAATTTTAGAATTTGGAGTGGATATCTTGCCATTCCTAGGGAGAACTTTCTAATTTTTTCTCTCAAATAAAGTTTAGGTTACTAGATATCTAAATGTCAGGCTATTCTTGCATTTTTAGAATGTTAATCATAAGTTATTAGTATTTTCTATATACCATTGGCTTCATACACTTAATAAAATACTGAAATAAACAAAACCAACAGATAATTTTTCTTTTCTTTCTTGTTTGTCTCTTAAAGTTGTATTTGAGTTACAGAATTATTAAAATTTTTTTTCACATTTAAAATTCTGTTGTGTAGCTTTGGTAACACTAAAATGTATTATGTTCATTAGAAGTTTTAAAACATAGTGTTATAAACAGTTCCAATGTTTTCCCGTTGATGTTGTCAGCTCTCCATGGCTGTGACCAAATTTCTCAAATACCAAATCTGCATAGAGGTAATATGCACTTTGACTTTTAGATTCAGAGGTTTCAATCCATGATCACTTATTCCCATTGCTGTGAGAGAATATACATTGCTTAATGGCATTAAGTGATAATATCTGAGAAGTGAGGAAGGAGCTGGGGTCCTAATATCCCTCCAGTGAGTTCACCTCCACGGCTAAAACTTTATTTTAGGAGATCTTTCATGGAAAGGATTCACTAGATGACAACAATTCTACAGTATGGTGACAATATCCTAAAGAAGACAGTTTTGGGGTAACATTTAAATTACAAATCACAACAGACATTACTTTTATTATTTCTGAGCAAATTTTTCTCTACATTTCCTTCTTTTCCACTTACACTTTTAAAAATTCTTACATTTCCTCTCTTTGCTTTCTTGAACATCAGCTAATATAACTGAAAAATATAATTTTCTCTCCCTACCCTCCAAACTTCCAATCATATATTTCCCTAAAGTAGGTAAGAAATTCCTTCATGATTTGCAATATCCATATACTTACCTTAATACATTACTAGTAACTTTGAAATCTGATTACTAGAAGGTAATGATAACTGTAAAATAGTTTACACCGTCAACACGTCAAACAGAAACCCTTCTCAGAGCTTAACGTGTTTGTTACAAGATAAGGACGTAAGATTGTTCCAGGCCATTCTTTAGAGGATACAAAAAATATCTGTTTCAGTGTCATGATTTCTAAAGTTTTTATAACTCATCTGTAATATAAGCATTCTGAGAAGATACACAGGTCAAATAAAGGAAAAATTAGACCAGGCAAAGTGAGGGGAAGACATGCTTTCAAGCACAAAGCCTGTAGCAGGTGGGACTGAAACTCATACTGCATACCCACCTGACTCCAGGGCATGTTCTGAAGTATTAAGACTTGTCTTTCCAAGTGATTTACCAAGCACAATGCAAATCTAATCATCCTTCAGTCTTATAGTATTTCAGTAAACCTTGAGTGGTATCTCTGTCCCTCGATAAGTATCTTGGTATTAGTGAAAATGAGGTATACGTCAAATACTTTGAATATAAAAATTATTGTGACATCAAAATAGACAGACCTCAGTATTTTATTTTTGTCCATTAAGCAGACACTACTCCTATACCCCTTCCTTTATATATATTTTTTTTTGTTCATATCATTTTCTAAAAAGATAAGCAGTAGTAGTTGATGCATGACATAAGGATAACTGTAAAGGGACAAGCAAAGAAACTAAATTGCATAGCATCAGAACTGTAAACTTTATTTTATTTATTTTATTTTTACTATTTATGCTTTTGAAAATACATGAGATAAAGAGGGGCATAGGATCATGGAGGATGAATAAATGGTTAGCTACATTGGCAGACTATAGAGTCAAGGCTTAGCTGGAGTGAGAAGGGTAAAAGTGGGTCAAACCTTAGCTTGAATGGGCAAGGGCTTTTTGCTAGAACCTGCTATTTGCATAGAGAAGCCTCCCAAAGAGTCATTGGGTCAGCAAATAATACAAAATAAAATTGAAATCAATGGGAAGTGGTTGAATTTTTCCCATTTTTTCCTCGTTTTATGGTTTTAATCTATAATAAAGTCAATTCTTCTTGGAAAAAGTCTAAATAACAAGAAATGTAATGTCTTCTAGGACATAAGGATACATGCAGTTCCAGCATCAATGCTTAAGAAGCAAGGTGGAAGCCAAGAGGTTAAGACAGTGAAACAATAGCATTACACTTGCTCTCAGAGTCCAAAACTTTATATGAAATGATAAAAGAACTCCAACACAGAAAGTCTTCTTCCTCTGTATGTTGCACTGCCTGCCTTCTAGCTCTCTTCCCCAATTATACCCTAAAATACCAGAATAGCAGAAGTCACAATAAATTCTTAGTTTTATTTTCAGTAAATTAAATACACACACATACACACACAGAAACACACACACACACACACACACACACACACACTCACACACACACACACACACACACACACACACTGTAGCTATCTTGAGACACACCAGAAAGGGCATCAAATCCCATTACAGAATGGTTGTGATTGCTGGGAATTGAACTCAGGACCTCTGGAAGAGCAGTCAGTGCTTTTAACTGCTGAGCCATCTCTCCAGCCCTATTTCTTAGTTTTGAAAGAATGTGTTGTGATTTCTTTTTTGTACATGCATTTTCTCTTGAAAATTCACATAAAAATATCCCCTTAGTTCTCACTTCAATTCTCTTGTCTTATTTCTCTACATAACACTTATAATTATCTAATATGCCATGGAATATTTCTGGTTTGTGTTGGTCTGTCTCTGTTGCTAGGCTACAAGAAAAATAGTCTGTGATTGTTTTGTCTTTTATTCTTATTCGTATTGATTTTTTTATATTCAGCCTGTAGAGACTTGCCACATGCATAACAAGTACTTAAAAATGTTGAATACATGAACGGATAAACATATATAAAAGGGACATTCACTGTTTTCTTACTATAGAGAAACCTTTAGTTGATAGCAAATTCATTGTGTTCACCTTTTTTTGTTAGCTTGTTGTTTACATCTATGTTTAATGTGAGAAATGCATTGTTCTCATTTCATAAATGTATCCAACCATTAATCTGGTAAGTAGTAAGAACCACTAGGAAACAATCACACATCTCTCTCTAATGTATTTTGTTGTTGTTGTTGCGGTTTTGTTTTGGTTTTGGTTTTGGTTTTGGTTTTGGTTTTGGTTTTGGTTTTGGTGTTTTACAGTCTTAATCAATAGTCAAGTGAAGAACTTGAAATATCATCATAGAAATCATAGAATACTTTCCAGCTAAAATTCTGAGGTTTAAGGATGATCACCCTAAACACCCACACAAACACCATTTCCTTTTCCTTTTATTTCTTTTTATTTGCTGTTTTTGTTTGTTTTACTTTATTATATCATTCTTTTTTAAT
This sequence comes from Rhabdomys pumilio, assembly GCA_030674055.1. Lineage (NCBI taxonomy): Eukaryota > Metazoa > Chordata > Mammalia > Rodentia > Muridae > Rhabdomys > Rhabdomys pumilio. The sequence goes on along the minus strand of JANHMN010000010.1, from coordinate 60,788,079 downwards.
TGAAAATATATTCTTCTGTTTCTCTACTTCTCCCAGCTTCACCTCCAACTTGCTCACCCCCACCTGCTCTGCTGCTACCTCCTTTTCCCTCGGATTCACTCCTCCTCAGTCTCCCCTCTGAAAACAGCAGGCCTCCAAGATACGACAGGCAAATAGGACAAAACAAAAGACAGTGACAGAAGATAAAAATCCCCACAAAAAAATAAAAACTGAGCTAGGGGATTCTGAGGAAGATTGAAGAAAAGATTGAAGACAGGCAGGATGGCAGACACCAGGAGAACACAGTTCACTGAATCAACTAACCAGAGTCCACATGGACACAGAGCATCTGGAGTGAGAAGCATAGGGTCTGCATGGGTCTGGACCTTATATGTGGTGGTTGTTAGCTTAGTGTTTTTGTTGGTCTCCTAAATGTGGGAGCAGGTGGGTCTCTGATTCTTTTGTTTTTTCTTAAGACTGTTTCTTAAAGATGTGCACAAGGACAAGTTTATTCTGGGAAAATGACTTACTAGTCTTTTGTAGCAATGTGACAAATTACAGTCACAGATTACAAGCATGCATATCATTGAGTATCCTCCAATGACCTTTCATAGTGGATATTTGAAGTAGTCTTGCATTAGTTTATCTTGCTCTGTAGTCTCCAGAAACATAATGGTACCTAAACTTCAGAACATAGTCCACACTAAGAGAAAAAAAAATATGTGGAAACATGACAAAATAAGGAAACTAAAAATAAGCCAGAATCTCTGAGAATTTTGTAAATAGTCTCCTCTTTGTTCTGAATTCCATATTAGATTTTTATGATAAACAATGAATAGAACTGTTTTTGTTTAAAACTCATTTTAGTTAGAAATTCTTTGATAGCTATGACCCAAATTGTTTCTATTAGCAGAACTTTACATCTAAAACATGTCCTTCATGAATTACGGCTTTGTGAAGATGTTTACCACATGCTTTTCTTGCCTTTCACCTATAAAATAAAGAGAACAATCCAAGAATCATTATACTATGGGATTGAATAAAGCAGTAAATATAAAACATTTACCTTTATGATTTATGCAATGAACATGTTGAATAAACAGTAACAGAGATTTTTACATGCAGAAAATTAATCTGAGGGAAAAGTTTGAAGTCTTCTGGTTAATAAAAATACACTGTTACTTTGCCTTTATAGTACATGTGCTGCCTTTATACATAAGAGGATAGATAGATGATAGATAGATGATAGATAGATAATAGATTGCTTTAGCTCTTGCAAATTCTATTTTTCTCTCTCTTTATCTCACCCCACACACACACACACACACACACACACACACACACAAACACACACATACAATTTAGTTTCCAAAAGCTACATTTGAAAGCTCTTTTGTTAGAAAAAATAAAAATCAACATAAGATTTTTCTTTTTACATTTCCAACAAGTTATTGTTTCCTTTTCACAGTATAAAAATGTGCAAATGGAAAAATGAATATTTTACTCAGCATCAACAGAGTCTCTTCTTAGTAATTCATCCATACTAATGGCATACTCTCAAGAAAAGAAAGTATATATCATAAATCAGTAGTTTTATTTCAGTTGTGTATTTGAGCATTTGAGCAGAATTACTTCTCTGGAGAATCAACAGGTTGAGACACAAAAATAGAAAAGTGGTTTTTTTCTATTTTATCTGCAACATTCAAACAGAATTAATGGTGCCTTAAATATATTAAATCATATTAAATTGAAATTAAATCATAGAAAACATGATTATATTAGACAGACAAAACATTCATATTTTAAAAACTCAGGATTATAAATTCAAGCAACAATTTTTTTTAACTTTTTAAGCAGACAAATCATAATGGAAAACAAGAGCAGTTGTTGTAGACACTGACAGTGAAAGTATATTTGTATATACACTTACCCAAAACAGACACATTAACAAAACATTTGATTAGAATTATTGAAGTCCAAGTATATTGTCTGAAAGAAAATTTAGAAGTTATACTAATTTGAAAACCAAAATGATTTCTTCTGAGAGTTAATCTTGATTGTCATCATGGGTTGTATATAGAATCTGCCAAGAGACACACTTCAGCTTTGTTTATGAGTGCATTTTCAGGAGAGGTAGATGAGGGAGAGAAGACCTCCTCAGAAACAATACCATCTTTCCCTCAGCCTCTCAGACATAAAGAGATCCAAAGAAACAAGACTGCTGTATGCTACCTCTTTCTACTGGCATGGGATCCAGTGATCACAACAAACTCTGGTTATAGTAGAGGTTGCCTTTCACAGTGTCTCCTGTATGGTCCTGTCTTGTTATAGTGTCTTTGACCCGCTTAATGTATGATTAGAAATTTGCTATTGATCTCATCTGCCTAGTGTTTCCTGCAGTGTGTATATAACCACTACCACAAACATAAGATGGGAGCCAATTCTTCACTTACCCTTTGTTATTCATAAATGTTTGTGTGTAATTGGTAAACAAAAGTGGACAAATGTGGGTGCAGGGATGGATATTGTATAAGAACTCCAAAATGAGTAAAATCAATGGTAAGCTACACAACTGGATGGTATGGTGTGGTCTCTCCCAAGTTCTTCAGTCACTTCTTAAATATAATATATGCTCCAATGGAATCAAAAAGGATACACAAATACATGATATATATAACATGATATACATACATATATATATATATATATATATATATGTGTGTGTGTGTGTGTGTGTATACATATATATATATGTGTATGTACACACACATACACATACATACATATATATATATATATATATATATATATATATACATATATCGTATTCTATATAGATGAAAACAAATTTTTCAATTGCATGATTGAAAATTATCAGTCTTGTGTTTTTCTCTAGAGGACAAGAAATAGAAATGGAACCTCATGTTTATTTTAGAATGTATTGCATAAGATTCTCTGTATCACCGGTGTTCTTTCATAGATCAGTGTGGGTGGAAAATTTGGGCAGAAAGCCTGGTTCTTACGAAGAAATTTCAGTTTGCTGAAGGCTGACATTTAGAGATGTTGTATTGGTTATGTGTTTCTTGAATTTCTCAGCAGACAGGAGGATTTCATAAATACAAACTTAATTAAGTCTGCAAACTTGGTGGTGGATTTCTGATAAGAAGTGGGAAGAGTTTGCACTGCCATGTTCTCCAATGAACCAGTTTGTTTAAATAAATGTGAAAGTCATAATAAATCACTGCTAAATTTCACCCTATATTTTAGGAAAGTGCTGCATGCAATGAAAATACTGATTCCTCTGCTTCTTCCTAAGAATTAATCAACAGAATTTTCCTTACATCTCGGAACATGAAATTTTTATAAAGTTAATAACTTTTGGTACTAATAAAAATTAAGCATTCTCTATTGATAACAGTAATTGTCCATTCATTCAAAAAGCTTTGACTGTCTTCTCTTATTTACACTGTGATGTAATTGACAATAAAGACTAATATCACATGTGCATCTGTGTGTTCATTTATTATTATTATGAGCAAGTTCCTCAATAACTACTATTAATTCCATCATTATGGATTCTTAAAAATGCATATTGTAACAAAGTACGTTATAACAAAGGATTACTTTTTGACACCCAGAAGAATCCACAGATTATTTCTTTTCTCTTTTTCCAATCTCTTCCAGGATATACAACTACCATTTCCATTGTTGAGGGCACAAATACTGTTTCTGTAAACCAGATATGTCAATAAATCTGATGTGTATATAGCACGATAATAGTAGATACAAGTTTAGGGTTTTAATCTTCAGAATGTTTACATGCACAAAGAGATATATTTTAAAGAAAATATTTCTATACTCCAGTCTTTTTATCTTGTATTGTTGGTGTTTTGCAGTTCTAAAATAGAAGTAGATCTTATTGAATCTCCATGATAGAAGGAACAGCCTCGCGAGGAAAAAGAATGCAAGCCAACTGAACTTTTATTGGAACCATTAATCCTTTTTGTGTGTTTATTTGGGGTAGGTCTGTGAATGTTTTGAAATTTAAGAAGGAGTAAATAAACCGAAATGGAAAGTCATAAAAAGCAGCAACAATTATATTTTTCCAGAGGAAACAGTCTCATTTGGAATGTTTTCTGTAGTTTCTCACTGCAACTTCTTTACTAAAAGTACCATAAAGTCTAGTCCTCTCTCTCATTGAGGTCTCTGCCATTGTCAATTTTTACCTGCCTCAGATACTTGGTAGATTTATTATCTGGTGTTTAGTTTTATAAACATTATTGGAAACACTTCTGTGTGTATTTTCTCTGATTTTGATTATAGACAAGCATGCTAATGTGCTAAATACAATCTGTCTCTTTTAGCTTTTATTACAGATTTTCAATGCACTGGAAATTAATTAGAATTTGACAGAAATGGTCCTAATCAAGTGCATCAAAGAAACAGAAAGTCCAAGTTTTTATTCATAACTCAGAAGTGGAAAGAATGATTGCTAAATTCTTACTCAGTTACTGATCATAGTTAAAGGAAAATGTCTATGAAAAGAATATCAATTTCTCTTAACACTTCTTCCTTCATTGGAAATTTCTTCTTCAGTCTTGTATTGAAATGGATGTCTTACACTCTGCTCAGAAAAGTGGATGCTATAAAAACAATTAAGATTAGGGATTGGCTTTCTAAGACTTACAATCTCATACAAGTTTTTGTATACAAACAATGAACAGTTTTCTCTGGATTCTGTTTCCTGAAATTCACATCATATATCTTTTAAAAAATAGAAAGGTCACTTTACTCAAAACCCATTAATCATAATACATAAATCTTCTGTGTGAGAAAGAAACCCTAGTCCAAATCCCAAGTACTCATGTAAAAGTTGATAATGCCCACACATGCCAATAATTCCAGTATTGATGGCAACAACAATACAGGAGAATCCTGGGAGTTTGGATGCCAATACATGTAGCCAAAAAGAAGCTCCAGGATCAGTGAAAGACACTATTTAAAGTCAAAAGATGGAGAGTAATCTAGGACGACTTCCAAAGTTCTTCATTTTCTCTCTGCGTACACAGTCAGAGTTACACACAATACACATACACACACACACACACACACACACACACACACACTCATGCACACTTACACTCCCACATATAGATTTTCTGGAGATAATAATGATCAAAGTGAATATTTTGAAAATGAGGATTTCAGAAATTTGTGCACATTGTTTATAGATGCTCTTTGTCAGTAGTTAACATCTAATTCTTCATTTCCATGAACTAATCTTATCATCTTATATAATATATTGTTGCATGTGGCAGTGCACAGAATTGATCCATATAACTTGACATATTTAATTGGAGAGGTGGTAGCATTGGTTAAATAACTCCCTTTTACATTTAACTTACTCTATTATATATGTTCACTACGTGATATTTTAGGAAAACAGTTCTCATATAGTGTGAATAATGTCAGAGTTTTCAAACTATTAGTATTCAGGCTTTGGGCTAGGGGACAAAGTTGCCAGAAGACCTGAAGATGTGTTTAGAATACATTCTGCATTAAAAGACCTTTCAGTGATTCAAGCTACTGATGATTTTTGCTTTTATTAAGCTAGAGAAATTGGAAAATAAGAATGAACACTTTTTCTTTGGGGAGGAGGGGCTGTCTTAATATCTTTACTGAGAACAAAATGTTAGGTGTATGCAAATTTGCCCTTTTACAATATGAACCAATGTGTCCATGTCCTCACAAAGAGGAGAGAAAGGCAATCCCAAGGTCGGGTTTCCAAAACACTTTATTGAACAATGGCAATTCACTGACCTTTCTGAAATAAAGATATATTAAGTGCAACCTGATTTGTTTACTCTCCAGTGATGTTATCCTACCATGCATACAGATGAATGAGGTACAAAGAAAATGCAGAAAGAAAAGAAAACGAAACACATTAGAGACACAAATCAACTAGTTAAAAGTCCAATTTCCCTTATTATTCAGCTAATGTTAATATCTGAATAGTTTATTTTTGCTTTTTAACCTTCTCTTGGACATTAATAACAGACATATTACAAGCTTTTGAGGGAAAGAAAGTAGTTAAAATGTTTTCATAACATTTTTTAGAAACAAATAATTTTGGGACAGTTTGAAAATATTGAGACAAGAAATGCATTGCATAAATAAATCATTTTGGTCTCATTGTTAAAATTGTGATTAATTCAGAAGTTTATATTACATGACAAGTTAAAACCATTTCTTGGGTCTATTTATTGTGGCTACATTATAACCACAGGTTAAGTAACAGGGTACAAATTTTTAAATTAATGTTTAGAAATAAAGATATCTGTACCACAAACACTTGAATTGAAAAAAAATTAAATATTGTCTACTAATGAGATTTCAGGATAGGTTGCATTTCAAGAAAGGATCTAGGAATGTCCAAGTTCAAAAGCTCTTACAGTGGAAGAGCAAAGTGGAAGCTCCCAATGAGAAGATGATAGCAATATTCACCTCACTTTTATATATAAGAAGCTTGTCTGTCAGATGATCCTGGGCCAGAAGGCTGAAGATCAGATGCTCCAATGTTTGTAGTATAGGGACTGTCCAGGTATTCAGCAGTCTCTATAAATTGGCTAAGTTTTAGAAGCTATGCTTAGTGCTTCCCATAATTTCAGTTAACTCAGTCATTCTGGATTTCTGATGGGGTTGAAAACTTATAGTCTCATTGACAATCCTGGCTATTTACTTTGAGAGAAAAGATCTGAGTGGATGGTTTTCAGCTGACATTCATTCTAAAGCCAAGAAAAAAGCCCGGTTCAGAACTAAGTGTTTTAGTTAGGAGAGATGACAGAGGTTCTGGTCAGTCAACAAAATGATGGACTGGGTATTAAGACTATCTTGTACCTCACTGGTATAAATTGGTATAATTATACTCTAATTGTATTTTGAGAGAAAAGTTTTACTTTAACAGGAAGGGTGATATGTAGGAGGAACTAAGGAGAGAGGAGTATGGAGAGGAAGAGAAGGAGTAAGGAGAGGAGGAGAAGAAGGAGAAGAGAAGCTAGGTGATGAGAAAGAGAGAGAAGGGGGGACATGGAAGCAGATGTTATCATGTCTCCACCAGTCAAAGATAGTTGATATATCTAGGTTGGGTATTGGGTTACACTTCTGATTGAGTATTATCAAACTTATAAAGCCTTTGATTAACATTTTAAAAAAATTATATAAAAGCAAAAAGGAAAATGGGGCATGAGATAGGGGTTTTCTAGGGAGGGAAAATGGGGAAAGGGGATGGCATCTGAAATGTAAATGAAATATCCAATAAAAAAAAGAGAAGATGATAACAGATATTTTTACTCCATATTATATAAGATGTTAGTAATCATTCTGCTTTTCTGAATAAATACTTGAAACAATCAATTTAACAGGAAGATAAGCATATTTTGCTGACAGGTGTGAAGCTTTAGTTGCATCAAAGATTTGGGACCAATGACAAGACAACACATAGTGACAGAGAATCTGCAGTTGTAAAAAATGTCACTTTTCCAGTCTGGGCCAGGACACTGAGCATATCCCAGGTGGCATCTCTGCCCCCAATCTCACAGAACCCAGAAGAAGTGGGCCTCCCAACAGCTCTAACCCGGGCAGTATCTTAGGTAAGGAGACAGCAACACCTGCCCCAAACATGAAGTAACTGGGACCCACTAGGACCCAGGAAGTCTCTCCTGGCCCAGAGCACTGGTTCCTTCCAGTCTGCATCTGAGCACTGAGCAGATCTTGGGCCCCAGCTCTAACCCCAGTAGTAACACCCATCTGACACAATTCTGATACAACCAAGATAATAGGAAAGACAGGCTCCACTCATAGACAGGGCAGGTAGCACTAAGGAGATCCACATGATGAAAGGCAAGAGCAAGAACATAAGCATCAGCAACCTAGGATACTTGGCATCATTAGAACCTAGCTCTCCCACACAAGAAAGTTCTGAATTCCACACATCACTAGGAAAACAAGATTCAGATTTGAAAATCACTTCTAGTGATGATGATCAAGGACTTTAAGAAGGACATAAAACTCTCAAAGAATTTGAAGAGAACACAGGTAACAGGTAGAAACCCTTAAAGAGGAAACACAAAAATCACTTAAAAAATTACAAGAGAACACAACCAAACATGTAAAGGAATTGAATAAACCCACCCAGGACATAAAAAATGGAAGTAGAAACAATAAAGAAATCACAAAGGGAGACTACCCTGGAGATAGAAAACCTAGGAAAGAAATCAGGAGTCATAGACACAAGCATCACCAACAGAATACAAGGGATAGAAAAGAGAATCTCAGGTGCAGAAGATACCATAGAACATATTGACACAACTGTCAAAGAAAACGCAAAATGCAAAAAGTTCTTAACACAAAACATCCAGGTGATACAGGACACAATGAAAAGAACAATCCTAAGGATAATAGGTCTAGATAAGAATGAAGATTCCCAACTTAAAGGGCCAATAAATATCTTCAACAAAATTATAGAAGAAAACTTCCCTAACCTAAAGAACGAGTTGCCTATAAACATACAAGAAGCCTATAGAACGTCAAATAGACTAGACCTGAAAAGAAATACCTACCATCACATAATTGTCAAAATACCAAGTGCATAAAACAAAGAAAGAATATTAAATGCAGTAAGAAAAATAGGTCAAGTAGCATATAAAGGGAAGACCTATCAGAATTACACCAGACTTCTTACCAGATAATGTAAAAGCTAGAAGATGCTAGATAGATGTCATACAGACCCTAAGAGAACACAAATGCCAGCCCAGGCTACTATACCCAGCAAAAATCTCAATTACCATAATTTTTCAAGTAAATAGTCCTAAGAAACAATCTTGAGTAGCTATTCTATAATCTCTAAGTCCGAGAACACAAAGGGAAAGACTCATGGCTCCACTTGTATAGGTAGTTTAGGGAGGCCTTGCCAAGTATCAGTGGAAGTGGAGGGGCTTGGTGCCTGAATGTTTAGATTCCCTAGTGTTAGGGAATTTCGAGGGCAGGGAGGCAGGAACAAGAGGATGGTGAGAGCCCACCCTCATAGTAATAGGAGGAGGCGGGCATGGGGTAAGGGGTTATGCATCAGTGGAAGTGGAGGGCCTTGGTGCCTGAAAGTTTGGATTCCCTAGTGTTGGGGAATTCCAGAGTAGGGAGTCAGGAATGAGATGATGGTGGCAGCACAGCCTCATAGAAATTCCCAGAATAATATAAATTAGACATGACAGAGGCAGGCTGTCAGAAGACTAGATTCCAGAATTCAAATGAAAAACTATCTTGATACTAAAATTTGTTTTGAGAATTGTATATTGCAAAATACACAGCCTTGGTGTATCTACTCATCAAGCAAGCTGAGCAGAGCTGCTCAAACCTCTGATGTCCTAGAATTCCAGGTAGATACAGTGAAGACACTGTGTCAGAGGCTTATTAATTTACTCTTTCCCCTGCCCTTTTTCTAATATCTCAATGCCCATAATCAGCTTGAAGAAGTTAATGAAGAGTTGGTGCCCCTATTCTCTGGGCTTGGGGACTGACGTGGTAAATATTGGGTTGCCTTTTTAGGGAAAAGTAGTAGTTTTGTTAGAACAGTGAGGATTATGTAGCATAGCCATTATATATTGGTAGAAATATGTATAATTGTAAATAAGATGAAGCTATACTTTCTTAAATGGTACAAAATTTACTTTGATTTCAAATTTAAGGTTTTTTTGGTAAGAGTTTATTATTGATATATAAGTGAGATTAATATTGTTACTCTCATAGGCATTGTACCCATATAACACATTTACGAATACAAGACTTAGACCCAGTCTTTCTTTAAATTTTTTTAACTGATTTGAGATGGTTAGCCTGTGAATTAAGGGCCTATAGCAATTTCATGTCTCTGAGTTTATTGTAATGGTGTTTTTTATATTTTATTTAGAAATAGCTGAGAGGAGTTAACAGACAACAGTCCAGATTGCCTTACATGGATAGTTTGTTTTCAAAATGTCAGAAATCCACAGATGTTACAAACATTTCTGTATTAATATTCATTTTGATTAGAAATATGTCTCCTCCTGACAGCTTCCTGTCTTGGGTTCTAAGAAGAAACTGAGCATCCTTGGTACTACTCCAGTTGTGGTGAGACAGCCACTAGGCAAGAATTGCCTCTTTCATCTACAGACAAATTACTGTCCAGAAAAGTACACACTTGCAGAATAGTCAACTGATTATATCTGCCAAGACAGAGTAATCAGCCCCTAATAATTCTGCATCACTGGGTCTGTCAGACGATCCTGGGCCAGAAGGCTGAAGATCGGATGCTTCAACGTTCTGTAGTATAGAGACTGTCCAGGTTATAAGCAGTCTCTATAAATTGTCTAAGTTGTAGAAGCTATACTTTGTGCTTCCCATAATTTCAGTTAACTCTGTCATTCTGGATTTCTAATGGGGTTGAAGACTTATAGTCTCATAGCCAATCCTAGCTATTTACTTTGAGAGAAAAGATTTGAAAGAATGGTTTTCAGCTGACATTCATTCTAAAGCCAAGAAAAAAGCTAGGTTCTGAACTAAGTCCTTTAATTAGGAGAGATGACAGAGGTTCTGTTTAGTCAACAAAATGATAGACTGGGTATTAGGTCTATCATGTATCTTACTGACAAAAATTTGTATAGTTATGCTCTAATTGTATTTTGAGAGAAAAGTTTTATTTTAACAGGAAGGGTGATATGTAGGAGGAGCTAAAGTGGAAGGAGTAAGGAGAGGAAGAGGAAGAATAAGGAGAGGAGGAGGAGAAGTGTGGGAAAGAAAAAAAACTCATGCGGGGGAGGGAGTCTGGCGGTGGGGACAAAGCTGCAAGGGTTCATGGTGGCAGGGTCCCGCAGTGCTTCCCACCACCGCTGGCAGATCCCACATTCACTCAGCTGCAGTGGCTGGTGGCTGCAGTTCAAGGTTCCAAAGTTCTAGGCGACAAGTGAAGTTCGGTTTTCTAAAGCTTTTATTGTTCATGGCGTGGTGAATAGGTGTAGATGGCATGGGCTTCCCCTGCCAAAGCCAGGCTCCCCTGACTTTTTATAGGGAGGGGGAAAAGGAGAGGTGATAACTTAATTAGCTATGTCTCCCAGCCTTTAGGTAACTTATTAATATTTAAATCTCTGGAGGTGGAGACCTCTACCTGTGGGTGCAGGTTAAATGGAGATACCTCATCCAAGGCCCAACAGAGAAGGAGAGGAGGAGCTAGAAAATAAGAGAGAGTAGGAAATAAGAGAGAGAGAGAGAGAGAGAGAGAGAGAGAGAGAGAGAGAGAGAGAGAGATTGAGGTGGATGCTCACATGTCTCCACCAGTGAAAGATAGTTGATATATCTAGGCTGGGAATTAAGTTACAATTCTGATTGTATGAACATCTTGTTATTGAGCATTACCAAACTTATAAAGCCCTTGATTAACATTTAAAAAATTGTATAAAAGCAAAAAGGAGGAAGGGGGGATGGTATAGGGGTTTTCTAGGAAGGGGAAATGGGGAAAGGGGATGGCATCTGAAATGTAAATAAAGTATCCATAAAAAAATAAATTAATTAAATGTCACCATGTAGAATTCAGAAAGCAGTGAGAGACAGAGGAATCAGGGATCCAGCATATCCTTAAAGAGTATTTAACTCCAATAACCTCATTGCTTTTCCTTCGCTCCCACCTCTCAGATGCAATGCCTTCTGGAAACCAACTATTTGGCATATAAGCCTTTAGTAACATTGAAAATATCAACTGTATCATCCTCCTTCTTGAGATACTTATGTTTGGCTATAGTTAAATACACAAATGTTCATCATGGTTGGGAACACAGGGAATGTATCCATGCTTCAGGAAACTGTCCTCTCATCCAGTAGCCACCAACTGTATTAAGTAGGACTTCGTGAGCATATTCCCCATCCAGACTGAGATAGATTTATTTTTCTCCATATACCTCATATAGTTATGTAAATACAGTTATCTGTTTATGGGTATTTAGTACTTTGAATTCAAAATATTTTATATGAAGCTCATACACAACATTTGAATATAACAACTTAAAGCAAAGAATAATAGCATGATAAGTTTTTGTATACATATCTCCATGGAGAATATTATACAAGATTTTTTTAGGTACACATGTCATCTGATTTTTGGTATATCCATTTTGAAAAATATATTGTATGAAGTTTAAAGAAACAAGCAAAGACAAAAAGGAGAAACACTCTTCAAAGCAGAAAAGAGTTGTTGGTTTAAAGCAATTGTTTTGCTGTGTTGAAAGCAGAATCACTCTTGATTAAAATGACTTAGACTATTAGTGGCCAACATTCCTCATGTTGTCATACTTTAATACAATCTCTCATATTGTGCTGACTCCCAACCATAACATTATTTACATTGATACCTCATAACTATAGTTTTACAACTGTTATGAATTGTAAAGTAAGTATTGACATTTTCCAATGGTCTTTTTGGTGATGCAATGCACAGGTGGAAAACCAATGACTTAGATAGATTAAATTTGTTGAGAGAAGAAACAGATCTAGATGTGTCTCTATAAATATAGTCAATGTTATAAATATTACCTTACAAATGAAATTCATTCATCATATATTTTTAAAAGGCTGGATACTATACGATCCCATCTAGCAAATTTTAGCAAAGATATAAGAGATCAGTGTCCTAACTCTTTCATTGAAGTACAATAAAATCTCTCTAGCTAAGATTTTATTTATTCTAACCAGGTCTTCAATTTACTGATGGGAGTCACCTATTATAGGTGACTCCTATAATAGGCTAATCTCATTTATCAAATTTAATGTTATCTCATCTAGAAATACCTTGAAAGACACATTGAGAATAATTATGTACCACATGCACATGCACCTTGCATCAGACAAGCTGAAACAGTAAGGTAGCCATTATGCCATTCATCAAAACAGATTTGTCAATATGTGTTTCTTCATTGAATATTTCCTGCATTGTTGATTTTGTGTTGGAGAGAGAGATAGAGTACATACATAAGACAGCAATACTGGACCTATCAGGGAGCTCAAACCCAAATAGAGTTGATATGATGTGTTCTTAGACCCATACCTGTCAAAGTTCTGAGGCCTGGTTTAAAATCTCAGTTTCTGTTTGCCAACCTAGAACTTTAGAACTGAAAAGTGCTTAACTAGTCTGTGCTTCTCTCCTGTTATAAAGTTCCCAAAACAGGCTACCTTATAAAGAAAGATTTATTTTGCCTCATATTTCTGGAAGTGCAAGAACTATAAGCTCCCTTTTGTGATAGTTTTTTTGCCCCTAGATTCTAAGACACCAACATAAGGAAGGAAAGGGAGAACACATGTGCATTTCTTCTCCTCTTCCCATAATGCTCTCAGAATCCTTCTAGGTGAGCTTCCTCTAGTGGTCTCATTTAATCCTACACTTATCATTTGGTGTGTATGCCTTTTTTCAATAATGTTAACATGCAGCTTTGGCAACTAAACCCCAACATAAGTTTACAGAAAATGGAAAGGACGTGGACAGTTTAGATAGTGTCATGAACATTGATTAGTCTGCACTATTGCATACAAACACCATCTATAATGTAAGATAACCTATGTCTTTGATGACACAGTAAATGGGTAAATAACTCTGCTAAGCTGACTCCGGGAAAATGCTTTAAATTAAATGTAGTGTGATAAAGGGTTGGAAAAGGAACCTACTATATAATCCATTGGTGGTTCTTTAATAATTAAAATTATCTAAAGCCCAAGTCGTCCCTAGCTTATATAATTCCAAGAGGCCAAACCCCCTACTCCAAAGTTGAATTAAAGACAAATTTTACAATTACCTTTTTCTAAAACTTGAATAGTTTCATACTTATATTCAATCATGAAATTTATATGTACTAAAACTTTAACACTACATGTAGCATGAAAATGACATCAGTATTGTGATGCTATTATTAAGACAATGCAAATGTTCACAATATGAAAAATGTCAATGTTCATAATAAATTTGTTGAAGAAAGCATATTGATATAAAATTTTCCACATGACACAAATAGTGAGTGAGTAGCTAACATGGTGATGCCCAAAAGTTTCTAAATAAAAAAGCAAAAATTTGAGCTATAATTAAATATATGGATCTAAATATATCCCAATTGTGTGTCCACAAATGTGCATAGACATTGTCTGGATGATGCTAAGTCAGCACATGCTTCACTTAAGAGCAGAATGACAGCAAATATTCAGTTTCTTTGAACTGAAGTCAGGTGACAGTCTAAGCCCAAGGTCAGAGATCAAATCAGAAGCATTCATGTGAGGGTGAGGTTTAAGAGCAATGTCTTAATTGCATAAAAGATCCAGATGGAAGTGCCTATATTACAGTATCTGCTGGTGTTAGGAGAATGAGTCTTTCCACAAGTGATCTCACTGCATCAGTAATTTCTGAGAGAAAATCACTAGCAAGACTAAAAGAACTGGGAGAAATGATTGTCATGGCTATTTCTCTTCAAAACTCTGAGAAACAGAGTCACCCTCCCGGATGACATCTAGCAAATTATTTATTATTCTGCCCGTTCTGTCCAGCTACAAGATCTTGTTTCTTGAATTCAGAGATAAAATTGGAAGTCACAGACCTGGAGGAGTTGCTGAGCACTGTTCTCAATTTCAAAGGATGCTGTGTTAATTACTCCCTTGGATGCACATAGAAAGTTATGCAAACTACATCATACATTAGTTTTAAAAAACCAACAACAGATAACATAACACAATTTACAAAGCAAAGATAGACTTTGTCTCGTTTTAAATATGTAGTGAAGAGAAGAAAAATGAAGCCCGGCTACAATCAAAAGACTGTCTTGATCCTTAAGTTCACCGTAAATATAGTTACTGACATGCTCAGAGCTTCAATAAGTCCGTTATGTTGACAATCCCTTTCTTACTAAGTCTTTCACTAAATCCAGATTAGTTTCCCATTAAATAAATAGTAACTTGAAGCTGATTTATTGTTTTTAAGGGTTTTAGGAGGCTGAATAATTTTAAAGTATACATCATGACAGAAGAAAGACAAGCTAAGTTAGAAAATACTATAAATATGTACATGGGTTTGTATGTGTGCATGCGTATGTGAGAGACAGAGAGAGAGAGAGAGACAGAGATAGACAGAGAGACAGAAACAGAGACAAAGAGACAGAGACAGAGAGAAATGGAGACAATTTTCTTGGGTAATATATACAAGAGGAGAAATATTGGCCAACTCTAGAAGTATCTTTATCTCCCTGATGCCATAGCATTCCATGGACACTGTCAGCATTAAAATTCTAGCTACTGTACTACTGAAGAAGATAGAACCTAGCATATATAGGCTGAGCATGCTTGCTCTAGGCAGAGGATATTTTACAAAATTTTTGACAGTATATGTAAGTTCTGTCCTTTCTGCCCTTTGGTATTGCATCTGCCCTTAAGAATACAAGATATCAAGGTTTGCCAGTTACTTCATGAACATAAAATTATTTTATTCTCAAGTTTTATTTCAGGTTACTTCAAACGTACCCACCTAAACGGTCTAATCTCTTACTGAACCTATATGCTATAGTATATTTGAACAGAAGCAGTCAGTTAATATGGCAGTTTATGTCTGTAAATGTGGCTATAAAAGCTTCAACTGTATAAAACCACTTCAATAACTAATGAAAAAAACTAAACCTGCAATTATCTTTAGAAGTTTTATTGTTCAAAATGTTAAACATTCTCTTACTTCTCATTATAAATTTATGTAGAGAAATAAAAATTATAAAATGAATGCTTATTGATGACAATATTTTAAACTAAACTTTTTGAGAATGTACATATCACATTTAAAAACTTTTATTGGCCCTACCAGCAGCACATTGAGACAGATGCAGATACCTACAGTCAACAATTAGACTGAAGTTTGGGATCCCTATGGAAGAATTAGGGGAAGGAATGAAGAAGCTGAAGAGGATAGCAACCTCATAGAAAGACCAACATTTTCAACTGACTAGAAACCATGGGAGCTAAGCCACCAACTGAAGTATATACAAAAGGTATATAGAGGCCCCAGGGTGCACAAACACACACACACACACACACACACACACACACACACACACATGAATATATAGAATGAATTTCTTCAGTAGAAAAGGATGTGCCTAATCCTGTAGAGACTTGAGTACCCAGAGAAGAGTGACGCCTGAGAGGAGGGGAAGCACCCTCTCTGAGGCAAAGAGGAGAAGGAATGGGGTGAAGAAATATGGGAGGGGGATTCAGGAAGGAAGGCAGCATCTGAAATGTAAATAAATAAAATAATTAATTAAAAATAAATTAAATAAATAAAAAGCATTCCCTTCCTGTGTAAATCGCAACCTGGGTTTGGAATCTTTTGTAATTTAGTCACTGTAATATAGTGTAATATAGTCACCTGTGCAGTTTTTTGGATAGTTATTGACATTAATCATTTAGTCCTTTTTATACTCAGTGTTGTAGAGAACCTGGGAGCATTTATGCTGAAGTGTTTAGCCAGTGCTGTTTCCTCTGGGATCTCTTGACCCTCCTCTTCTATATGGCTTTTCATGTGTCTCCCAAAGTGAACATTCACTAATTTTCTGTGGCCAATTTGTTTAAATGGCATACTCTTCATTTCAATGCTCAGCTTGTTGATCAGTCCATGCATGATCATTTTGAATTTCACTCTGATTATGACTTTTCATGTTTTTGTTGCAATTTAGTCTTTGCAAGCCAGTCTCATTTTACGATTCCTTAGTTTTACACAATGCAACAAGAATTCATCATTTGGAAACAAGTAATCAGTGCAGTTCCAGAGTTTGATGAATAATAAACCCATGTGCACTGGGCAGTAAGTGACATACTTTGAAATAAGTAATGTGGATACTTAAGGATATGGAACGTGTCTGTTCTTTATATGATAGAGATACTGAATCGATTGCAATTTGTTGTAATTTAATTTGATCAGCAAAGTTAATGTGTAGTATGAACTGAAATATTGGCTTTAATATTGAAATATTAGTATGATTTCAATATATGATAGCTGTGAAATTTTATATACATAGAAATATGCAAAGTAAGTGATAAGTCTATTTTTAGATTCAAAAAGGAGGCATTGTATGTTTTTTTTAAACATGCCAGACCATGTGAAATTGATTATACTTGCCTCGTAAGTGTTGAGAATGATTACAAGGTTGAATATAACAGGTAATATTTAGAAAAGCTGCAGTGCAGGCCAGCTATTTAATCAGCAGGGCAGTTCTGCTTAGCTCTCACCACCATGTTCTGCACTAGAAGCAGCCAAAAGCCATGCATGCCATAGCTAGAAGCAACCAGAGGCCAAGCATGCCACAACTAGGCACATGAGACACCAGCATGGAGGCTGGCTCCTGGTTCATCCATGCCACCCTCACAATGCTCAGTCGAGCCCAGACCATTCCCACCATGCCCATAGAAATGAGAGTCTTAAAACTTAAAGATTATCCAATGGATTTATATATTTGGAAATGCTCAATTAACAAGATACCCACATAAGTAGAATTGTTACCCAATATCTAACCTTTGATATTAGTTGCTACCCAGGGCTGCTCTGGACCCATCTGTTCTCCTCCATGGTTGCTAGCTCTCTCCTTCCTCCTTACTTCTCTCAGATCCACTTCCTATCTTACTGCTCAATTACAGAGCTCCACTGCAAATACAATGTAGCAGACAGATACCCTGCTACAGTTGGAGCCTTCATAGGCTATGTAATAGGTTCTTGGTCTGTATGGGTTAATCTATTTACCCCTCTCTTAAAAACAAACAAATAGTAAGAAAGATACAAAAGTTATTTCAAAAATAATTGTATCCAAATTATATCCAAAGTTAGTTTTGGTATTTGAGAGTCTTTTTAAAATAACAACAAAAACCCAAGATCTCATTGTGTAACCCAGGTCTAGTTTTTATTTCTTTCTCTAAAAATTATCAAAGCAGGTATAATTGGAGCATAATCTTGCACTTCAAAGTGTGTGACAAGAGCTATCTTTACAGAAAAATGTTGCCAATATCAAATAAAGATTTTTTTTTGTAACTAGAGCTAAGGATTCCCTTCTTATCTAACCAGACAGTTCCAACAGCAAAACTTC
Source organism: Rhabdomys pumilio (assembly GCA_030674055.1). NCBI lineage: Eukaryota > Metazoa > Chordata > Mammalia > Rodentia > Muridae > Rhabdomys > Rhabdomys pumilio. The sequence goes on along the minus strand of JANHMN010000010.1, from coordinate 60,769,930 downwards.
AAAATCTCACTGGAAATATAATTAAATTCAGTTCATTAATAAATGGAATTAATGGCCATTAATGCAAAGTCCACATATAATTCCCATTAAAATGATGAAATGCTACTTGTTAACATTAAATTTTCTCCTTTTCATATAGCTAAACCATCATAACAACTGCTTGAATTTCAGTAGCACACTCATTGCTCTTTCTAATTAATCAAGGCTACTAGAGAGTATTGACGAAAAGTCAGATAAGCTGCCGAAGAGGTCAGAGGACTAACAGCACATAGGTCCATAATTTTCAACAGCACAGAGCGCTCTGCTGTTAGTTAATTTCCTTCTTCTCTTTCTCTTCTAGCTCTCAAACATCTCTGGATCATAGAGAAGATACATGATGACTGAGTGTGAGAAATACAAACTGATGAAAAGATCACATCTGGGCCATATAGTGACAATGTGAGACATCATGGAATATGCATAAGTCTGGAGTTTGGAAAATACTGAAGGAAGGAAACAACTCTAATATGTCCAGACTCTGCTAGGGAATTGTTGTGGAAGCTTTATTGATAGTAGAATACTGTTGCTCTATGCTCATACATATTTGCACTATTTCTTAGTACTAGGGACCTCTGTGGGCGACTTAATCATAAGTTAAGCTCACATGTTAGTATTTTATTGTTAATCTTATTCATTGTCATTCTTCCTTCTCTGTTTCCAAAGAAGTATTGTGTAGACCTTAACAACAGTGGAGCATGCAAGAACTACCTCCATCTTTTTATAGTTATAAGGCATTCCTTGGCAAGGCTAACACCATTTATAACAATCACTATGTATATATGAAAAACCTTCCGTTTGCTTTTCTCTTAGAATATCAGGATCTCCTTGCCCTATGTGAACTTAATTATTTATGTGTAGGTTATTCATTTGTGGTGATTGAATCTTTACTAGAAGTTATATATGTCAGCAACCTGTGGTGAAGCTATGTAAGACAGTGTTCTTCTAAATTATTCAGTTATAACATGAATAATGAAAGGAACTTCAGTGGAAACTTACCTTTAAAAAATAGCTGTTCAAGTAAGGGGAAAAAATGGAGTATGGATAATGAGTTATTCCATCCCTGTGGGATGATAGAGCAATCTTTCAAATAATTTAGCATGTGATGCATCCATGGGAGGTGACATGAAGCATTCGCAGTTTTGGTAACAGTAGTTTTGGTATAGTGGAGGGTTTTGCTACTCTTTCTCAAAGTATATCACAGCGTTATTGAATCATCATGCGCTGTATCCCATGTCCTCTACCACAAGCCTTATATGAACATAGTTTTGTCTGGTGACAGCCTTGTCTAATTTATAACAAGGAAATGTTTTAGCAGTTAAGCAACACAAATGTGTGAACTAGGTGATATAGTGATTAGAGGTGGAAATATCTTACTAAAGCTGCATTCCATATGCATGTATGAGGGAAAAGCCTTTACTTGCCATTTACCATCCCCAAAGTAGCCAGTGTTTGTTGGCATTTCCATGGCGCTGTGTGGTAGAGCCATTTCCTCTGGCCTAATGCATTTCCTTTGGATTTATTTAGTAGAGATGCCTGCAACTTGAGCAGGGGGCTCCAGTGGTGTGGCTTTTGAGACCTGTAATTTATATTCTTGTCATTAATGCCAATGTGGAAACTCAGTGTTCACCAACTTAAATTTAGATGCAATCACTTGTTTAGTTTTTGTTGGTATCTTTTGTGTAAGGAATGGACCTTGTTCACATCCTCTCCTACAAAGTCATACAGCTAAACATTGCAATCATTAACAACACAAAGCACTTATAAAAACCAAATAGCAATGAAAACCCTTACACTTTAATTCTGAGCAGAGACAATTGCATAGCTCTTTTTTCAGATAGTGTGACAAACATTTGTAGCATTGGATGGATTTGGACTGAGTAACCCCACAATCATGTTTCTGGGCAATTACCCACATGATTTGAAAACTCATGTCCATTCTAATAGGTTAACCTAGATATTTATAGTTTTTTTTATTACACAATTGTCATAACTTGAAAAAATCCAAACTGTCTGCTATGATCCAATTTTATTTGGTCTTTCCAAAACTTACACTGAAATGTAATAATGTAAATAAATGCAAAAGTATGTGATGAGGCAGAACCCTTATAAATTATTCTACAAGGAATCAAATGATCAATCCTGAAATAAAATAAACAGGACTGTATTTACTCAATAAGTTATATTTTGGAATATATGTGTATATGCATATACTTTTATTCATGCAATAACAATTAGAAAGAAAACAAAGCCATGGATTTAAAGAATGAGTAGAAGTATATTTGAAGGTTTGGAAAGAGGAGAGGAGTGAAAGAAATGTAATCAAATTATAATCTCAAGGCTGACAAAATTTAAAAGGCATGAAAAGAACCTAATCATTTAAAAATTTATAGTGTCCTTCAGTGAGATATATAAAAGCTATATTACCAATTGCTGGAGAGAGAGGCTCATTTTAGTAATGGTGCCTGAAACTTGAGCAAGGCCTGCAGGGATGTGGCTTTTATGTGTCACTCATATTCCTGTCTGTAACTCCAATGAGTAAACTCATTGTTTACCTATATAAACTAAATGCAAATGGATATGTATATGTTTATGTGTGTGCTTGTGTGTGTATTTAGATAGATAGACAGACAGACAGACAGATAGATGAGAATATATTAAGCAACAAGACTATGTGTCTGCGTGCGTGTGTATGTGTGCATGTGTGTGCATGCGTGTGTGTGCGTGTGTGTGTGTGTGTGTGTGTGTGTGCATGTGTGCATGTGTGTGTGTCCAATTCAGTGTTCTTTTGATATTCCTGAGGAGTGAGAGGGTCTCTGTTTCTGTTACCTTCTCTTCATCTCTTTTCTATATATTTACCTTGCCCCAACAGATGTGTCAGTTTTGTTTATCTTGTTATATTTTATCTTATTAATTTTATTATTATTCTTGAAAAGAATAATAAAATAATCTTATCTTTGTAATGGGAAACTGGCCATCACCAGACATTGGCTAATAATTTGATATTGAACTTAGTTCTCCAAAAGTGTGGCATGAATTTCTAGTATACATAATCCAGGATAGCCTATTTTATTACAGTAGTTCAAATAAACCAAGACAATGAGCATGAGTAGGTAACTGAATCAAATACTTACATACAGGTAGTGATAAAGTGTTCACTGCTACAAAGAAATGAGCAAACGTTGTGAAAGGACACAGAGAAAACAAGTGGATGTGGCAGAGGGAAAGAAGTGTATTGAGCATGAGCTTTTAGAGCCCGTCCAAGAATTCTGCTCCAGAGCAAAAAGACATCTTTCACTGGCATAATGTTTTTTAAACCATGTCCTTCTCTTTCACATTTCTGTGTTCTTTGTTATTCTGAAAGGACTAGACCTCTGCACTACACTCACAACGTCATCTACAACAAAGTAGAGGTGCATTTTGTACTACTGGATCCTCAATTTGTTTTATTGACCCATCCTATAGCCAAAACCATGTGTGTACTAATTGGGTTTCAGTTTCAGACAACCTGAATAGTTATGATTAATGTATGTATGTATCCCATCCCAACTGATATGTATGTGTATAGACATACATATCAAATGGGACTGGAACCCACACAATTTCTTGTTCCTTGTATTTTTACCACTTGTGACATTTCTTTTATGAGGAAAAAAACCTATTCTTATTCATGTATAGTATAAGAATATGAGAGCGAGAAAGAGATCAAATTTAAAAATATTACTAGAGGAAGGGCTTGGACATTTAAGGGAAAAAGTTGCAACACATACACAAAAGAAGAAAACCTTGATTTTCAATATAATTTGCTTTAGTTAGACCACAAAAAGAATGTCTTGGAAGTTTAAATAACACTAAAGAACAACTTTTTATGTTTTGTTAAAGAACACATAAAGAGGCTGAGACATAGTCTTCAATCCAAAATTTGCCTCTTTTTTCTAAACTCAAAACCAATTTTCTCTGTGTTTAGATAGATTTCTTAATTACATTTTCTTCCCTTTTAAGCTCAGAAACTTGTGGTCTTTATTTTAAGAGATAAAGGCAGAGATTTAAAAAGCAGTAAGAACTATAGAGTTAAAAATAAGAATGTAAAGAGAGTATGGAAAATTTGGGCAGAGGCATATTTAAAAAAGTTATGACTGTTACTGGTGATTTGAAGGGAATTAGGTAGCCCAGAGACAGAGCTACAGAGGGAGCACTGATTTAACTTAATGCAGCATAAAAAATGCACTCTCCAGAACATTCATTTCACTCCCTTTCCACTCTTTCCTCCAAGCCCTCCCATAAATTTCTTCCTGATCTTCAAATTCTACATCTATTTTTGCACTAATTATTATTGCATTCATATCTGTATAGTTTTATACATATATGGCTCTGAATGTAGCCTGCTCAGTAAGTACAATACTAGACATCTAGAAGATAGACGTTATGAGTTTTTCCCCATTTATGATGGCAAAATTTTGTGTTGTGATTACTATGCATGTCTTGTATTTGAAATTTCGAGGGTACAGTTTCCCAATCTAATACAGAAAACACTATCTCATAATTGCTAGCCTCTGTATATTTATATTGCATGTATTTAGCCCTAGCAACTGTTCTCCTGTTGCACTGGGTTTTGTTTTTGTATACATTCTCTTTCTTTTTAGAAAATGCACAATGTTTTTATAGACAGTGTCTCAAAACCAATAAATAGATAAATAAATATTTGTTTAAAAATACATTTTCATAATTCAGTTATTAACTGTTCCTAAACAATTTCAATCAGGTCATAACTATGAATATAACTAACTTCAATAATAGTAGTTATTATAATATTGCAAATAACTCACTTAATTTATTGCCTAAGCCACTATTTACATATTTATATGCTTTATAGAATGCCATATTCCTGTCTATGTTTGTTCTGGGTCTACAATGTATTCTTTCATTTGTTGAGTCACCAATTATAATCAGGAATGTTAAATAAATACCAGGCATGTATATATTTGCCTGTATACACATATACACATACATATCCTACAAATAGTGTTCTGGATGAGGTTTTGCTAAATCCATGGCTTGGAAAAGGTAATGGTTCTTAGATTCTTTAAATCACCTTAGTATTAAAGATATCACTTCTGAATTTTTAAGTATAGGTAATGGGAAAAAGCGTGATTATTACACATTTAAGAGGAAAGACTGTGGACAAAAGAAATACTGTTTGAACTTTTGATTTAAGCAATTGTTTAATGGTAATAAAATAGTTGAGAACACTATTCTTAGGCAACCCTACCCTGATACCTCAAAGCTCACTGTCAACAATTTTTGCAATTGAGTCACCAATAACAAAGCACATGTGCTATCATGGTGATGTCAAATTTCACTGAATTTGTGGAATCTGCTCTAGTCATGAGTCGAAGGAAATAAAACAATGTGTTCTGCTTGTCCAAATAAAACTTACTTCCAAATTAATTTTATTGAAGAAGGATAGTGTTCCTTCAACTACATTGTAATAACTTTGCCATAGTCCTCTAAGGTATAGTTGAGATTTCAATACTAGAATTTGCCAAAACACTGAACACAAATTTCAATAAACATATAAGCAATTAATTTCTGTTCTTAGCAATTTGTGTAGGATTCTGACATGAATAAAAGTAGTCCCACTAAATTGCCCTATGTTAACTCAATAAGATGCTGCCTAGCAGTGCAGTGATGTAAAACTGACATTTTTTTATTTACCATACACACAGGGGCCATTTCCATGTAGGAGAATTAGAACTATTGGACTATGGTTGCTTTCCCAACTTCTCTGCTTTTATTTATCTACTTTATTTTTGTTGCTGATTAAATAGCATTTAAAATTTTACTTAAAAAATACTGCATACTTTATGGTTATAAAAATAACTTTATATACACGTGGAAGCAAAAGATATACATCATATTTTTGTGGATGGCTCAAATACTACATCTCTGACCCTTAACATCTAAAGAGAAATATTGTTAAGGGGTATATTTTATGATATATTATTGATCTGGCTGTGGCATTGTCTCACTAACTGTTGTTTACTTATTCTTTACATGTATTACTTTTAGACATTAAAGAAGACAGACAGTAGACATGATAGCACATATTTGTAAATCAAGCAAATGTGAAGCTTGAAACAAGAAAATCATGACTGAATTTGAGGTCAGCCTGGGCTACATATAGAACTTGAGTCAAGTCTAGGGCACAGATGAAATTCTCTGGCAACTAACCAGGTAAGCATAGACAAACAGAAAAACAAAATTTTATATTTCAGGTATTCAGGTATTAAATTGCTTTGATTAAGAACTATTAATCCAGGTGTGCTGTGAAAGACTCTTGTGACCTAGCCTGAAGGCTTGAATTACATCCTCTGGAACCACAGAGTAGAATGGGAAAACCAATTTCTGCAAGCTTATCTTCCATCTCCTGTATGAATGTAGTGGCATACCCATGTATACACACATATACAAAGACACAAACAAAATAAATAAATTATATAAGTGGGTATTTTATTTCAATTTATGGTTCCCTTGTTGCCCTAACTTCAAAATATGTAATTCAGTTCATTGATCATCCTTTTAGTTACTTGAGTTTTTATTTTTGTTTGTTTTAGGAGAAATTTTGAAATAAGGTCTCTGAGGTAATAATGAAGGTAGTCTTATTATTTAGCAGTGCTGCTGCCTCAGCATCCTAAGAACAGGAATTACAGACACAAAGTGCCACACAAATACAACATTCATTATAGATTTCCTTATTTCTCAGTCTGCATTCATATCATAGCATTAAGGCACAGTTTTGAACAACAGGGTATCCCTTCACACATTTTGGCTTCTCCAAATGTTAAATGTTCTCATGTTATATCTAACTGGTGACTTACACTTGATTTTCTAGGTGGTCACTTCTTTAGCAAACAGCTACAAATGCTGAGTGTTTTCTCCATTATTTCTAAGATATGATAATATGGGAGAAATCCTAAGACACTGTGAATATCACAACCACTGACGTACCTCTGAAGGCTCTATGCTTCATTTTGTTGGCTCCAGAATCAATAGTCTTCCAAACACAGCAACTATGACCAACAAACAATTCCCACATTCCTTGTACCTATCATGTTTCTACTTTTTCTATGCCAGTTTGCTTCACCAATTTTGTTTGTTTGTTTGTTTGTTTGTTTGTTTGTTTGTTTTAAACTCCAGATTTTATTCCCTTCCCAGTCCACTCTCTGACTATTTCACATCCTTTGTCCTTACCAATTTTTTACATGAGATTTTATCTTGCAAGCTTGTAGGGAGCACACTACAAATTCAAGCATGGAATTGTATGTGGGCATTTTCAAAGCTCATATACATTTAACAATGTAAACTTACTTTACTTTTGAGAGACTTCATTCTATCAAAATAGAGTCTTAGAAGCTACAGTTATGAATATATACAAAATATATGAAAATGCAGAGCCAATAAAAGTTGAGTTTCTGAAGCCCAAGGAGAAAGAATTGCTGATACTTCTGTTTCCATGTTATCCATTTCATTCCTATCATTTCTTTTCCATATCACTGTTTTGGATTTTCCTGTCTTGAGTTGATAGATAGTATGTGTACATTAGTTTCTTCGTTGAATTAAATCCAGTATGAAATGTTTGCTTCACTTATTTGTACAAGCTCAGGAAAAGAACAAGATTTTGTTTTACTTTGACTCAGTTATCTATGTGACAAGCCTGTTAAAAATAGAGCTTCAAAACTATTCCTAAAGAAGGAATTGGTCTTCTTAATTTTCATGATTTTAGATGGTACAAATTCTAAACCAAACAGTCACCTAGACACCTGACCCTATAATTTCATAGTGTCTTCCAGATGCTAATAAGCTGAGTTTTGTATTACTTATGTAGGAAATTTAACATGTGCGCATGCACACACATGCACACACGTAAGCACTCATTATTTCAGCTCAAATAAATATTTCCCCAAATTATGGACATATCTCTTCATCATACAAATCTTGCAAATATAAGATGGACATCTGTTGGTCAAGACTGTAGCATGCAAGATTGTAGGGAGCACACTGCAAATTCAAGCATAGAATTGTATGTGTGCATCTTCAAAGCTCATATACATTTCAGAGTGCAAACTAACTTCAATTTTGAGAGACCTCATAATCTTAAGAGTTTTGACATTGTCCAAGACCAAGTTCAAAGTCTCCTACTAGACTCAAATCAAGTTTTTAGCTGTGAGAACCTGGCAGAATGAAAGGTGATTGTATATTTTGATGACAAAATAGTTTAACTTCATAAATTGTTATTAAAAAAGGAGAAAAAGAACCATTGACAAGAAATGACATAAAGCAAACCCCAATCACAGCAAGGCAAATATTCAACATTAAACATTTTGCCTGGTACCTAGAGCACAAGGTGTGATGTATACTCACAAGACCCCTCTTTTGTGTTTGTTGTGGTCAATATCTGCCACATCCATTGGAGTATCTGATTTCCCAGGTCCCTATCATCAACCATATTCTCAGGTGAGGCTTACAGGGATTCTTCAGTTACTATGCAGTATCCAGTTTCCCAATCCTTCTTTTAATCCAGTGGAGAATTGTATCATTTTGTAACTGCACACCTCCAAACCAACAGTGTGAGGATGATACCAAGGAGTATCACAAATGTGGACATTAGCACGGTCATTTGAGACCATGGTTGTAGTTGGTCTGTTCTGTCTGGGTTTCTTATCTGTAGGTGGTTCTACCCATCCTGAGTTTGAGTATTCTGTTCTTCTGTTGACACTTTTATGGACAAATACAGAATTGGACTTAATTAATCTACTAGTCACTTCTCAGTCCAATAAAGTTGAAAAATTAATAATAACTATTACATTGCATGCACACAATTATGACTGTTGAATTCCTTGATTATTATAGCAAAACGTTTGTCATACCAATATATTATCTTATTGTGTGCCAAGCTGCAGTATTGGTTGCTTCCATGAGTTTTTGCTATGTTTATCATCACAAAATTTATATAAATAACATTTTATGAATCCATTTCTCTTAATATAATACAGGTGTTTTCCTGAGGAGAGTTTCTATAAGTACAATTACCCTCTCAATAGGTAGTTCTTTGCCCTTAGGCACACAATTATTCTGAGTTCAAACAATGTTTATTCACAAGGAATATATTTGGAAAAGATTCCACTGTATTTTTATTGTCATAATACATTTTATGTTAATGTTGCTTTAACAATATAACATTTTGCATTATAAACTGACTGTTTGTTATTCATACTACATATTATGGGGATCCATAGAGATTGTAGCTCAGAGCACTAGAATATTTCTAATAACTCAGTTTCCATGCAATGCGGAGAATTAAAGTTGAAGATCAGCATCCTAAAGTGAACCAAATAAGCCAGGACCAGTTGGACATGGACTTTGCTTTACTCTGTCCTTGCATTCTTTCCCTTTTTTTACCCCACATTTCCAAAAATATCCTCAAAAGGCAGCAAGATGGTTCAGGTGTTAAAATCATTTGCCACCAAGCCTTGATGACCTGAGTTTGATCCCTGAGACATACTTGGTAGAAGGAAAATAGCCACTCATTTAAGTTTTCCTCTCATTTTTAAATACCCATCATATGGTAAGCATATGAGTATATGGACATGGACATGCACATAAATAAATAAGCAAATAAAATGTAAAATAATGTAAATTATATTTAGTACAGCACTTATACATTACTTCATTGTATCTTATTATTCTGTGATAAGTATATGATTGATTATTAATTGAAAGAGTCAAGAGAAATCACATTAAATGCATATTTAGCCATTGATGACTTTCGACAAGACTTAAGACTAAATTTTATATATTGTAAATACTATCTTTATATGAAGCACATAGATACAAACTCACAGGCTTCTAAAGACTTTGAAAAACTATGATCATTAGTCTTTAGGTAATCCTTGTTTCTGGACAAAAAGAAATTTGTATCTGATAGTATGTCTATGTTTAAGCGCTCCAAGATGTAGGAAAACATAATCAAATCAAAAATGTAAGAGCGGTACAGCTTTTAGAGACATGTCATAGAGCACTTCATCTGTCAAAAGAAGCCACTCTCTGTTGGAGCAAATGGAAACACATTCTCCTGGAAAATATAGTATTTACGTTATTTCTTTAATTCCAGTCTTCTGAGAATCTGTTGTTTTGAGTTATCTGAATAAACGCCTCTTGAGGATGCTTAGCACATGCTTTCCAAACAAGTATAATTTTAAAATCTAGCTTTCAACATTCCAGAACCTACTGATTTTTAAAGGAATTTTCCCACTTCTGGATATTATTAATAAAGCTGCTATAAACATAGTGGAGCACCTGGCCTTCTGGTATGGCGGATCGTCTTTGGGTATACTCCCAGAAGTGGTATAACTTGGGAATTCTTGAAATGGGTCTTCAAGTAGAACTATTTCTAATTTTCTAAGGTACTGCCAGATTGATTTCTGGAGTGGTTATATCAGTTTGCAATCCCACCAGCAATGCAGGAGTGTTTCTATTTCTCCGCATCCTTGCCAGCATCTGCTGTCACTTGAGTTTTTGATTGTATTTATTTTGATTGGATCCAGAATTATTCCTGTATAAAAGAAATGCAGAGACAAAAATGGAGCAGAGATTGAAGAAAAGGCCATCCAGAAAAGGGTCTCAGAAAACAGGGAAGCAAGAGGCTCCCAAGACCCAACAGAAATGACTTTAGCCATGCAGACCAACTTGCAATCTATCCCATAGACAGGAACCAAACCCCGACACTATTACTGACCCCATGTTATACTTGCAGATGGGAGTCTAGCATGACTGTCCTCTGAGAAGTCCTACCAGCAGCTGAAAAAATGTTTTCCTCTATTTTACTGTGAACTTTACTTAGAGATACTGAAGTGCTACTCAGCTATTAAAAACAATGACTTCATAAAATTCATAGGCAAATGGCTGGAACTAGAAAATATCACCCTGACTGAGGTAACCCAGACACAAAAGAACACACATAGTAGGTACTGATAACTGGATATTGGCCCAAAACCTCACAATGCCCATGATACAATCCATAGACCATATGGAATTTAAGAGGAAAGAATACCAGGGTGTGGTGCTTCAGTACTGCATTGAGGGGGGACAGGATGATTGTGGAGAGTGGAGAGAGGGGCGACCATGGAGGGAAAGAGGAGAGGGAGGAAATAAGGGGGCAGTATCAGGTACTGGAAGGTGTGGGAGAGACATACAGGGGTTCAGGAAATCAAATAAAAATATGTAATAGTGGAGGATGAGGAACTGGGGATAGCCACTGAGGGGTCCCAGACAACAGGGAAGCAAGAGGCTCCCAAGACCCAACAGAAATGACTTTAGCCATGCAGACAATAGGGAACTAGAACCTATAGAGATCACCTCCAGTAGATGGGCACAGCCCCCAGGTGATGGATGGGGCCACTCACACATCTCAACGTTTTTAACCTAGAAATGTCCCTGTCCAAAGAAAAGACAGAGACAAAAAATGAAGTAGAGACTGAAGGTAGGACAATCCAGGGACCATCTCACATGGGGATCCATCCTGGATGCAGACACCCAACCCTAAACACTGTTGGTGTTGTCAAGAGGTGCTTGCTAACAAGAAACTGGTGTGACTGTTCCTTGGTAGGTTCTGCCAGCAACTGACCACTGTAAATGTTGGTTTAAAGTTTGGGGACCCTGGTGAGGGAGATGGTGGAAGGACAGGAGGAATAGAGAGAGATTCAACCTTAAAGGAATAACAATGTCAGCTGGATAGTCTACCCAGTGCTACCAGGGACTAAACCACCAACCAAGGAATGTACAGGAAGGGATCTATGGCTCCAGACACATATGTAGCAGAGGATGGTCTTGTCTGACATTAATTGGAGAGGAGTCCTTTGGTTTTGTGAAGGTTTGCTATCCCAGCATAGGGGCAGTAAAGGCTGAGTAGGGGAGCACCCTCATAGAGGCAAAGGGGAGGGAGAAGGGAAGATTTGGGATGGGGGTTTTTGTGGAGGAGTAACCAAGAAGTGGGATATCATCTGTGTTATAAATGTTTGGAATGATTAATTTAAAAAAAAAAGAAATGGAAATTAAGTCCATTGTCAATGTTCTTTCATTTTATTTTTCTTGCATTCACTTTAAGGTTATATATTAAGAAAAATTATTAGAAGAAATAGTGGAACCTCTCTCATTGATCATGGCTGACATTTCATTATGTCAATAGAGGGGAGGGTATAAGCTTAAGTACATACTCTTTACATGAAAGAGTATTTAGAGTCATTCTGTCTTTAAGCTCTTAAAGCATTAAAGCAATGTTCCACTTTTTGCTTTGGTTCCAGACAAGTTCCTTGCAAAAAGTAATTACAAGTGCAGTTATGCATTCATTTCCTTACTTGCTTAGAGCAAATTTCATAAGATTTTGTACCTAAGGTGGCAAGTTTCACCTCCAAAAGATGATCTTCAACAAATAATTTCATAATTTAATCTGTTTTACCCACCCTCTAGAAAATTCTTTCACACATTTATCAAAGTCAAGTTGAATATTTCCTCTTAATCTATCTGTATAAGGCATTCTTATAGCTAAATTGTAAATTTTATATTTATGTATCCTGAAGAAAACTCATCTGTAAAAGAATACGAAGGATATATGCACACACACACACACACACACACACACACACACACACACACACTGGTTGATAGCTGTTTTTCATTGTGGGACTGTGAAAGAATAGCTTGGTTACTGGTCAAGCACAGGCCTCGAACCCCGGTCCCTAATGGGACAACTGCAGGTGTTTGGCCTCACTCCCATACCCCAAGCTCCTGACACCCCCCATGCCCTCCATTGCACCTTTCAGTCACATAGAGCAATGCCCCTATAGCCCCTCCCAAAGAGAGGTTTGTGTCATCTAGCACAGGTAGAGGGTGTGACTACAGGCTTCAGGGTCTCAAGAGATTTACATACTAATGAGTTACCTCATACTAATGAGTATTAAGGCCAAAGGGCATAGCCAATTAAGTATTCCTTTCCAAACCCTCCTCCTCCCTCCCTCCCTATTTTACTCAGGTCTGCCCTGAGTTTCATGGGGTGCAGACAGATTAATCTACCATTGGCCATGACAATAAAGCATGTAAAACCATGGACTTTCTCCTGTCTTTGGGGCCCCACCATGGGGAACCATGGAGAAGGCTTTTAATGAGCCACTGCTGCCTCTGCTGCCACCTAATCTCCCTCCTGGGGACCTCTCCAGCCTTGGAGGCCCACCAATTCAAGCAAGCTAGCCAACCAAGCAACCCAGCAAAGTGAGTTCTGAGACAGTGATAATCCCGGCAAGTGCAAGTAAGGAACAGTGTCTTTCCCTTGCAGCACTACCGGGGGCTTCCCCGCCCCCACCTCACACCCCCCATGTTTCTCTCAGTTGCGGGCCAGTCCTTTATGCCCCCACATCTCTCTTCTTTCAAGGCCTCCAAAGGCATCTGGGAGCCCAAGGAAAGACCACCGATCTCCCAGGTCAGGCCACCTCTGCCAGGAGATGACCACTCAAAAGCCCTGCCCCTGGGGGAATTCTGACTGAGATCTTCCTGTGCCCTGATGGAACCCTGTAGCATCTGCCCAGAGCCCCGTGGAAGGAACACAGACAAATTCCTGAGCTTTTGCTGCCCAGACCTGCGGTCTAGATGACTGGGGAGGCAGACCCACGGGACCACAACAGCCCAACAGGATTCACACCTGCCCACACATGCAGGCTAACCACCTCACATCTCATACTCATTTTCATTTCAAAACTTAAGCATGTACATTTAAAGTAATGCAACCAGGAAATAAAACATAGCTTTGCAAATCACATTTATTCTGAACTTATAATATGATCTTTGCATCTGTATTATAAAAACAAAATGCTTACTGCTGAGTATAATTATGAATGTTAAATAATGTAAATAACATATAACCCCTAGCTTGTACAGAGGAGTAATTGACTACATGCTATCATACTTATTTTCGTTTTCCATTGCTTTATTATTCTGATTTTTGTTGCTCACTAGAATGTATATGATTAAGCGAAATACAGTGAAGATTTGGAGAAGTTACAAAAGCCTACTGTTAGCATCCCATCTCAGACTGTCCTCATTGTATGACTTTGAGGGGAACTCTTATCCTCACTAAGACACAATAGTGATTGAATGATGTGATCTATGTATAGGAATGGGCATAAAGTGTGTCCTCATGTATTGCCTCTTGGATAAATACGTGAATAATGCACACTTATGTATGTGTAATGCAGAACTGTGATTAGCGATTGCAGAAAGACTTTCATTAAGTCACTCAGCAATGGTTTGTTTATCAATCACGCATGGTCAGGATACTGTCAAAGATACTAAAACTAATTTCAAGTAAGCCCTAGTAAGCAGTACTGTTTGTTGATGTAGTATATAATATAGCATGCCATTAAATTAGTTAATGGTTCTCCTGAAACAATAGCAGATGCCACTGCTCAAGCCCAACCTGTAATTCATGTACATCTGGATATGACTAGAAAACTGATGAGGAGGCCCTTCCCAAATCAATTTCCATAACTTATTTTATTTTCTCCTAAAATCCTATAAAGCCACTAGAGAGTTATTGGTACAACCAAAGAGTAACAGCATCTAGAGAAAACATGTTAGCAGAGGGCACTAGGAGATTAACTATGACAGCACTTGCAGGGCAAGATCTACATGGAGACCGGGGGAAGAGCACTTTTGTATTGTATTAAAAAAAAAAAAAAGCATAGAAAATAAACTGCAGTAAGAATCTGACCTAGTCACTAGGCAAAGCCTGGGATGGGAAGTGGCAAAGCAACATTACACAAGAGATAATGTACTGGTTAGTTTGATGTCAACTTAACAAAAGCTAGTCACCAGAATGGAGGACCCAATCTAATGTGGCCACCCTTGAACTGGTGGTGCTCAGCTCTACAAGAAAGCAGGCTGAGCAAACCATGGAGAGCAAGCCAGTGATCATCAGCCATCTATGACTCCTGCATCTGCTACTGCCAAAAGGCTCGTACCCTGAGTGAGTTCCTACCCTCACTGCTTTTGGTGATGGACTGTTTTATACAATCATAAGTGAAATAAACCCTTTCCTCTCCATGTTTCTTTTGGTCTTAAAGTTTCATTGCAGTAACTCTAACTAATCCAGATAATTAGGTCATGGAGTCTGTATCTTTTTCAGTACCACACTCAAATGATGAGGAAAATTTTTCTTAATAATTTATGTTTGAGTCATTTTTATCAGCAGCCAAAACAGATTTAATTATCATTGTCAGAAGAAGTATATGTTTTAATAATCTAATTCTCACTATTGACTCTTTAAAGAGTGATATAAACTGATTTTATAAGGTCAATGTAATATACACTATGACTAATGAATATTGAATGTATGCATACATTATCTATAATTTTATAAATAGATGGCTTATATAGTAAACTATGAAACATAAAATGATGCATACATGAATACTGTCTCAACAATTCCCTCTGTCTGAGGTTCTATGAGATTGTGATAGTTGATTATCAATAAACTTTTCTTCAGTTCATACAATGTGTTTATTTCACTCACTCTTAGAATCCCTAGAAATTGGAAGGACAGTATTATTACATTGGAACAGAATCCAATTAAACTTCAAAGCTATGTCTCACCACCAACAATCCCTTGGAGAACTAAGAAAACTCTGAACAGAGTTTTTATCCCAATTTGGTTTTTAAAGAACATATTTGCTGTAGATTTTTTTGAGAGTACAGTGATGGAGAGGAATTAATTGAAAAAGCAAATGGAAACACTTTCATGTTATTTCCAAAGACAGATAAGATGATTGACACTCAAACATAAACTTTTGGAGGGAAAAGTAGATGGAAATCTCCTGCTATTTGACATTAAAATTCCAATAGCAAATGTCTCTGGCACTCTTCCAAGCTGAGCACTTCAGTCTTCAGCTCTTCTGTAGCAAAAGTGTTTGATGATTTTATAATTCTTTGTATGCCGCGCTTTTACTGTTTCCCAAAGTGAAAAGCAAGTTATGCAGGAAACACAGGGAGGTAAAACTGGAAACAAGGAAGGTCTGTTTTGGAAAGACATAGGAATAGATACAGACAAATTATGTCACACATTTACACACATATAAACATATACATATTCACATACATATGCATATATACATATATATGTATATATGTTAATCTTGGATGACATTAAATTCTACAAAATATTTTCTTTTTCTTGATTTTTATGTGTGTGATTGAGAGAGAGAGGGAGTGGAAAATGAATCAGGAACATGGAATATATATATATATTGGATATATATATATATATATATCCAAGAGCAGGACATATAATACTTCCATTTACTGCACTCTACCCCATTGCTTTAAGAGAGACTCTCACTGAAGCTGAAATACATCTGCAGCTTGTAGGATCAGTCCAGTCCATCTCTACCTCTTTTCACCAGCTCTGGCATTTCAGGCATATGCAACCATGCCTAGATTTTACCTTTACAAGCCCAAGATCTAAGCATACTTAAGAGAGAAATAGGACAAGACAAACAAACAACAATCAAAAACCTCCTTCACTGTGAACTTTGTTTCAGTGTCTACTTGCTATACATTTTACATTTCAGTATAGTTTGAGTGTGTGCCAAGTTCTATTGCAATGCAAAGTACTGGGCAGAGGGCAGGCACAAGTCACGGTGGATAAAGGCTTGTCATGCAAGCCTGGTGACCTGAGTCTAGTCCTCAGAAAACATTTGGAAAAGAATGGAAGGAGAGAACTGATTCCACAACTCTGTCCTCTTACCACCACAAAATCACTAAACACACACACACACACACACACACACACACACACACACACAAAACCACTTAAGTTTAAGTAGAAAACAAGCCTGCAGCCAGAAAGCATCTTTTTATTTTCAGTAAAGTTTCCAGTTACTGCTGAGTAGCAAGTAAACCCTAGGTCTTAGGTATCCTGGGATTTATTAGACACTATGTATTTGATTTGGGTTATTAGGAGTGAAGTTTAATAAATACTGACAATTCTTTAGCTAGCTTGCTGACTTTGCATTCTCAGAGTGTGACTTAACTGTTTTGAACCACTCAACCAATTATGGCATGCCACTTTCTTTCAGTGTATAACACTAATTAATACAATTAGGTGCTGAATTTAAGATAAATAGCTTCTGCACAAGGACAAGAAAATAAGCTGAAGATATAATATGTAAGCCCCAGATCTTGGAGTCTATGCCAATTCAGAAAAAAATGACCAGGCTGGCAGTTATTGAGCATGGTTTAATCACACTACCTGGGAAGCAGAGGCAGGTAAATCTTTGTGAGTTTGAGGCCAGCCTAGTCTACAGAGCAAGTTCCAGCATAGCCAGCACCAAACAGGAAAACCATGTCTGAGAGAGAGAGAGAGAGAGAGAGAGAGAGAGAGAGAGAGAGAGAGAGAGAGAGGAAGAGAGAGGGGGAGGGAGGGAGAAATACAGAGACACAGAAACAGAGAGGCAGAGAGATAGAGACACAAAGAGAGATGGAGAGAGGCAAAGAGACAGAGAGACAGAGAGACAGAGACAAAAAGAGAGAACAGTTCTTTGTATTTTACATAAAGCTACTCATATAGTGAAGTTTGTCTTATGACAGAAACCAAGAAAAAAGAAACTAAACAAAAAACAAACATTGTAACTGTTGCGATAAAAAACAAAATACCATTAAAAATCAAGCCAAATTAAAGAAAAAATTTTAATTAAAATATATTTTATTCATTTATTTGGTGAGCATATACATGCCATGATATAAGAGGACATGTTTCAGGAATGAATCTTCTTTTCTACAATGTATCCCTGAATTGAATTCAAAGGCTCAAGCATATCAGCAGCCTCTCACAGACCTACTTCACAGCTTTAAATCAACATTTTGAAAAACAAGAGTCTCACTGCAATGCTTTCTAATTATTATGATATGATTGCATTTTGCGAAATACCTACTTCCCAAGTATGTTTCATTCTGACAACAAACTGTGTAATGCAACTGAAAGAAGTTAGAATTCCTAGTAAATTATTTTTTTTATAGCACAAAGAAATGTTTTCATTTGATTTAGATAACAAACCTGCAAGACTATTATGGATAGATAGGTATCCTAGTCAACCAACATGCCACTGAAAAGCAAGAACATGGCTGTTTTGTTATACCAAGTGAGCCAAGATGTCCTTGTTATATTCAAAACACTTAATGAATGGGTGATTTTAATGAAGGATAAGAGAGAGTAAAAGGTGGCTCACACTGAAGGAAGGTCCACGTGGCACTCTCCTGGCTGCTTCATCTCTAGTACCATTTTGAGACCTCCCAATAGCCTTGTAAAGAAGGAACACAATATTCCATTTCTACACATCATGAAGCCAAGTTAGAGACCAGAATAACTTTCTAAATGCCCCGTGACAGGTAAAAGGCTGGGATAAAAGGTTTGCCTCTAGGTGCATCCAGAGCATAGGCATTGACCAAAGAGTATACATTGCCCTTAAGAGAGGAGGTTTACACAATGGAGATCTAAAGTCTCTGAGACCCAGTTGTGTTGCTGGCTAAAACTCTTCCTATGGCATAGTTTGGCCTCTTATGAGATGGATGTTCTGACAAAAGCCCTTCTCTCAGCATTACTAAAAGATCAGGTGTTGGGTAGGAGCATGGGTCTGCCAGTAAGGTGTTTGCCGCCAAGTCTGTCACCCTGGGTTTGATACTGGGAATTCAGAGTATGGAAAAAGATTTACTCTTGCAAGTTGTCTTCTAACCTCCTCACTCACTCGGAGGAACATACTCACCCATAATATATGTAAATGTCAATATACACCACGTGCAATATTTTATTTAGTAGATACATATATACTTTATCTACTAAATATTATATTAGTTTCTGCTAAATAAAATATTTTATAGAAAAATACATAAGTCAAGTGTATAATACAAGCACCAAATGCACCCAAATGGTCATGTCTACATGTTGGCTGTAGAAGATTGTCAACTATATTTTTAAAATAACTTCTCCAAGTCCACTCTTAAAACAAGAAACTGAAGGCCCAAAATGGGAAGTGATTTTCACTGTGTCATCTAAAACAAATTCAAGATTCACTCAAACCCAGCCCTTGGAACCTGTAAACCCCGAATGAATAAAGGATTGCATTACTTTTGAATTTTTCCCAATTAAAAATGTTAGTGAATATTTCAAATTAGTTTCCTCTATTTTCATAGTTTTCCCTTTTGAGTGTAATGAATATTAAGTGTGATTGGAATATCTTTTTAGAAATTTTGATATGTCACGGTTATTTCTAAGTAGACTGTAAAAGTCTTTCTCCTTTCAAAGGTAGCTAATAAATCATGCTGAAAAAATAAAATAGTATCAAACATATTTTAAATTCAGTATTCTCAAACCAATAAAATCAGAAAGGAATCATTTGTCTTGCTTCTCAGAGCTAGCATGTCTGTGTGATTAGGTAGCTGACAGCAGCCATGGCTTAAAGTAAATACAATTGCTAAGAGGTTAGAAGATCTGAACACATTATAAAGAATAAAATCAAGCTCAGGCACATACAAAGCAATCTCTAAAAAAATAAGAAAACCTTCAATCCCTGCTCCCCTCTCAATCAGCAAAATCCATGAGCCAATTGCATGTTGATTTACCAACACAATGACCAAGCTATCAAATAGATCTTTCCATTGTAGTCAATAGATTTTAAAGAGCACAACCCCTGGTATCCAACATGGTACCAGCAGGGCAATGTTTGAAATAAATGTTTCTGTACTTCTGTTGCTTTGGTATAAATACAACAGAAAACAGAAGATAATTTTATCTAAGAACAGTGATCTCTAAAATTTCAGCCATTTTCTTCATTACTAGCACAGAACTTAAAACAGATTTATAAAAGAAAAAAAAAACAGTTTAATTGGAATCTACAACACAAGCATGTTAGGTGCAAATACATGTAAATGTATTTATCAGAGGTAGACTGTAGGTCACTACCATGTTAAAGCAAAGTATAGACTAAGGAAATGTATAAAGAAAAGGAATGAAACTTTAAAGGAATTTTATGAGAAATAATATACACATTTCTGATATTCAGAACTGGATGGATGTGCATTGTACTACCAAGACTCCCATTTTTATTTGAATAATAGATGTCAGCTGAAAATGTTCCTTAACTGTCTATTGACTCTTTCTCTGGCTGACTCAGATGCAAATTGATAATGATGAAAATTCACTCAGCTTGTAAAGAAAAGAATCCAATTGTCACTAAGGCTCAGTACTGTTTTGGTTTCTTTTAGGAGGATATTATTTGAGAATTATTATTTTAAAAATGGCACATGAAAGAAAACAGCCAGAGGAGATATTTGTTGACTTTACTTGGACAAATAAAAAATTAATTTTTAAACAACACACAAAATAGTGGGGTTCACTATATTTTCATTTTCAAGATACTGTTATATTTTTCATAAAATAAGTAAAATTCTAACAAATGTATATACTCATTTTTTCCTGTGCTTTTCATATATGTAGGATAATACAGAATATAAAATTAACAAGCACAGGAAAAGCCAAGGATGCAGAAAAATGCAAGTCACTTTATTCCCAAATAACTATTAAAACATTCCTAATTTTGTCACTATTTTCTTTCCTTCAATTCTACTTTTGTCAATTCATTTAAATGAACCATCTGTCCTCTCTAGAATATAACATTCACAGTAAAAAAGAAAAACAGAGAAAACTTAAACACATACCATCAAAAGACAAGTGTAATGAAAGTACATTGCTCTGTGTTCATGAATCTTAAAGCAAATTTAACCCATAAAACATCCATTAGCATTAATTTGTGATACTTTTATCAATCTATATGATCATACAGATCCATGAATATGTTATAAATATGTAATAACTCATTGAATGTTTATAAGTTGATCATCTCTATAAAAACATCAGTATGCAGAACATTCTACTTACCTCTTAAAAGGTTCTTGAAATGCCTATCAGCTTTTGTCTCACCAACTGCACAAACTACTCTGACTTCTGTTGTTGTTTTGAGGCTCTATCTCTTTGTGTAAGTCAGCTTTTTCTTAAGCATAAGACCTTTGTGTTTTAGTCTTCCCTATGTTGGGTTTAGGTTTCTATCATCACCTATGAATCCTGTTGCCAGGACTTCCAAGATTAAAATCAAGATGACCTGTTCTAATATATTTCATGAATAGAATCATACCATATGTATTCCTTGTGGCTTCTTAGGTTCAAATTTATGTTTACATAATTATACTTACTTTTTATGTGAGCTATGAAAATCATAAATTCCTTGGATAATTCACTAGTTAATATATTATAAAATTTTACTTTATTTTTAAAGGTTTTATATTTCCTCATAAATTTTGGATAAAACTTTAATGTAAGGCATACACTTTGTAAATATTTATATGCCATTATATGAATTGCCCTTTGTATTTCTTGTTTGTATTATTTGAAGCAATTCATTTTAAATTATTGATTAAATTAATGTACTTCAATTTACACAGTTTTTCTCATTGGGTAAATATTTTTATCACATCCATGAATCTCTGCCAAGCATAACATTAAACATTATTATTAATTTTCTTCTCACATTTTTTAGTTTATTGCTTGCATTTATTGTATTTGTTCTGACTTCAGTTTGCCCGTGGAAAAGTTCAGCGTGGATCTAATGTCATTCTATCTGTGCCTTTCTACTTGTCTTGGTGTCATTTATTAAAAACAGTATTCAATCAGTTCATCTGAATTTTCCCTTTTTCATGAATGAGCTATTTAAACAGGCATTTGTCACTTATTACATGTACATGCAGTTATTAAAATAAAAAATCAAAAGATTTCTCATAATGATTAATCTAGGGGTATTACATTTTCTATATTAGCAGAACAGTTTTCAGGGGCAAAATAGAGTTCAATGGTTCAGACCAATTATTATTCTTGTGTATATTTGGGTCTCCTAATAGCCATAAGATCTTGTACACATGAGGGGACATGCACACACTGAGGAACACAGAAACAATTTTTATAAAGCAATTCTCCTATTGCATTTTTTTTCTTCCTGGTTTTTGAAGATTAAAGATTCTTAAAGAATCTAGAAGGAGAGATTAAGTTGAAAATATCTAACAACCTTATGACAAGATCTTATGTTTGAACAATCAATACAGCCAGCATTGTGGCATGATGATCACAAATATTATTTCCAAATTTCAAAGTCAGCAGTAAAATTTGAGGGCTACTCCTTTATATTGCAATTCATCACCAGGTTCTATACTGTCAATTTACCACGTTCCATATTAACTTTGGAGTGAATCCACCAGTTATATTTCAGCAAAGTGACTTTAACTTAAATGCATATTAACAGTAAGACCAGTTTAGCCAGGATTTGATATTTTGTGTGTTCCTTACCAACCCCCACAAAATATAATATGTTATTATTTTCATCAATATTATATTAAGAAAATATTCTGGCTTTAGTATTCCAATAGATAAAAATTTAATAAACCCATTGAGACAATGGGTGTTTTAAAAATAGAGAAAATTTAAGTCAATAAATTTTTATTAACTTTTTATAATTTTTTGACTGACTAATGTGAACTTTATATTTATTATTTGATTTTAAAATGCATCTTAGCCCACATTAGATATATAAAATTGTGGATTTCATTATAACATTTTAATATATATATACAATACAAACACATTAGTTACTCTTCGATCTATTTAGCATACAAAAGTATGTGATACATTATGTAACTTAAACTAAGAAAAAAATTTTCTAATATCATTTAGAAAATGTCATTCTGGCTCAAGAAATTGAGTTAACATTGGTTAACATAACAGCTACGTTAGCCAGAATATTATTTTTGTACTGGTTCTTTTTTCGATATTTTATTTATTTACATTTCAGATGTTATCCCCTTTTCCCATCACCACCCCCATTAAAATCCTATCTCATCCCTCCTCTTCCTTTTTTGGTTTTATACCATTTAAATTACATGTAAGTATTAAGGTCAGTTCTAAATTGAGAAACTAGCAATACAATATATACAAGTAGTCAAAGAACAAGCAAGACAATAAACCCAGATAGTCAAAGAACATGCAGGACAATAAAGAGAGTCCTGTGATCACTCCTGTGATCACCATTTCTAAGGGCTTATCAGGATGATCAAAATATCTGAGCCTACTTCCCTGTCCTAGCCCAAAGTCATTTTCATGCCTGAAGCCTACTTCTTTCTTCTAGCCTAAGATTTAGATTCCTGCCTGAAATTACTTCTTTGTTATAGTTTAGGATTTAGATTTCTGCCTCAAATTACTTCTTTGTTCTAGCCTAATGTCAGATTCCTGCCTGCAGTCCATTTTCTTGTTCTTGGCCTATGTCAGATTCCTGTTAGGCAGCCCCAAAAGCTCTCCATATCTCCCCTTTTTTATTGCATAAACCACCTGAGCCTGTCTTAGGTCATTCTGACAGAATGCCTTCCTTACTCATTGTGGAATATGCATTATCAAAAGCAATGCATTTCTGTCTTAGTTTGGTGAGGCTTTGTGTAAAATCTTAACCTGTCGTTGGCTTGGCAGCCTATTAAATTATTAACTCTGTCTGGGGGTTGATTTTCCATTTCTAGTCATGTACTTTGGCTGCCAACCTGTTGATGTAGTTAGAGACAATCTTTAACACAATAGACAAGAATAAAAGTATTCCCAGGACAAATGGAGCTAGCATGATTAAGCTATATTTGCCATTCCCGAGGTTTAACCAAAATAGTTCTTTGTGCCAAATTTCCAATGGAAGAATTGTATAAGGTCCGTATAAGGTCTATGTGATGTCTGGACATGCAGTGTAGGTGAGGTTGGGAGAGTCAAGAGATGGTACAGAGGAACAATCTTGAACGTAGAAAACACACACCCTTTATAATAAAATATTAACAAGGTTTTTTACTCTAATATTAATAGCCCTTGTAAACTAAAGTCTTTAACAAACACAATGCTTTTCTCCACACAAAAATGGGTCAGTTTTTACTGACAGTGAAATGACATTGACCTATTTGAATGAATCTTGTGTTCTGGCCACTCATAGAATGCTTAGTTAAGTAACTCATTGTTTACAAAATTTGTATATATTTCTTTTAATTTTTTATTTATTTATTTTCCCTTTCTATGATACAGGACTTACAATATATATACACACACCCACACACAAGCACCCCCCCACACACACACACATATTATATATTATATGTATATAATATATAAAATATTATATATATAATATTTTTGAAAACTTTTTAACAAGCATAGTATTTGCTATTGTTTTATTTATAATTTATTTTATTAAAGAAATGTTTCTTGCTCTTAATATATTAAGAACTTTTTCCATTAACTGAGATAACCAATAAATTTTTCTCCAGTGGATTACTGATGATTGAGAGACATTTCTAATACTCAATCATCCTTATCCTCATGTAACTATGTAATCTATGTAATTAGAAAATGCTTTGGTGTTATTGAATTTATATGTGTGTGTGTGTTTGTGTGTGTGATAATAATGAATAATGTCATAAAATAAATTTAGAAAAGATTACTGTGTTACTGTGAGTAAAATAAAGAAGTAATTACATTATATTTTTGAATTTTCATGGTGATCAAATGTACACCAAGAACCTCAGAATGAGACTTACCAATTTTCTATTATAACACATTTGA
Organism: Rhabdomys pumilio; assembly: GCA_030674055.1. NCBI lineage: Eukaryota > Metazoa > Chordata > Mammalia > Rodentia > Muridae > Rhabdomys > Rhabdomys pumilio. The sequence continues at coordinate 60,745,110 of JANHMN010000010.1, read as the reverse complement.
ATTCTCTAAGATCTGAGTTCCATTGTCACTCACCTAATCACAACACTTGTGCATCTCAAACATACTCTAGTGTCATTTGAACATTTTCACATTTCCTTATGGTAAATTTAATTCTGTCACCAGGGAGGACGATAAAGAAGAATTTTGAATTAGAAGAAGTCTGAGCCACAGAGGAAGAGTGACTTGAAAATCGGTAAAATAAAATTAGATTTATAAAAGAAATTATGCAGTTTGTCCCTTTTTTAATATTTTAGACCTAGTTGTATAAGATAGATATTTAATATTACATGAAAGTTCTTATGAAGACTTTAAAACTTTGAGATTGTGGCTTTTATTATGATTCTAAAGGGAAAACAATTAGCTACTTTATAATTTGCATTATATTTATGGATTTGATTGTTTATGTTTTCAAATTCACTGGCAAGGATTTTAATTAACTATTTTTTTACAGAGGTAAAATATTCAGATTGGTTTGGTTAATTAAAATTCTGTTGTAAATTATATCTTGGCATAGAAGAAAATAAAGTTGAGAATGTTTGTAATCTTTCAGCAGTATTTTTAAAAAATAATTTTGAACCTCAAAACTATAAGGCAAAAACTTAATGAATAATTACATCAAAATGAAGTAGAATTCATCAACAAAATATATATAAACTAAGATAAAATAAATAATATTTGGAGAAGACAGGTAAAGTCAAGGAATATCTAATATGTTTTAAAAAGAGAGATTGGTTATTAATTTTAGCAATAAAGCTAATCAGAAAAATTCTACAATTTCAGCATATCTAACTGACTATACAACTTGAGAAACATTCTTTTCTTTCTAAAATGAAAGTTTAGCTTTGATTTCTAAAGTGTCAGACTTAGACTATAGAAACTAAAAATTAACATCTCAGGTCTCACAGAATATTTGCCCCATTGAAGTTTTTGGATCTTAAGCCTTCAATTTATAAGCACTGTAGTTTTGAAGATCTTTTAAATACCGTGGAAGCTCAAAATATTTTTCTCTAGAAAACTCTAGGAAACAAAATTCAGGGAGATGTTGAATCTGCCCTCTTTGTATTATTCACTTCTGAGTTCTGGAATTAAGGACATGTGATACAGCCCATGAACATTCTAACCATTGGTTTAATAAGCAAACGTGAAAATGATTAAACAGACTCACATTATGACCAGTGGGTCATAATGGATTCACATCATGGACTTTAGTAACTCCCTACTGACTTAAAATATAGGATCATTACAGAATAAACTATAATTTTTTTTCTTAGACACTCGCTTTCAGTCTATATATTAGTTTAAAATGTCATCATATGATGTTTAATTAGAAGTGTATTTTTCAGAATATAAATTCAACAATCAATTTTTTTATAAATCAACTAGTTTAAACAGATTATGTCAGTATTTCTGAAACATTAATAATTTTTTAAAAGGTATATGACATTATTTTACAACGAGTCAACGGAAAACAAGCCCATGTTGAGAAAAACAAAGGAGTCCGAAGATGTTGATAATGGTGTAACTGATGTCTTTCATCACACTTAAGTTATAGCAAACTAAGGAAAGAAATATTGTGCCTGGAAAGGGTAGAACTTGGGCTTAGGTTGGGTTTTTCTTACTTTTAAACTTCCATACAATAAGACACATACTGCCAATTGAATTAAATGTTCTTTTATTCATTAAAAAACTAGAAATGAGAAAATAACTTAGTATAGTTATGCTTTAAAGTTTACATTGTGAGATTTTCAGCAGATATTATTGGAATACTCTTGTAAATCTGCACTGAGATGTACAGTGAAGTAAAGCTAAATCTGCAGTATGCCCCCTACATGTGAATGTTAGTCTTGTGCTGAAGACTTGAAACAACAGTATCACTTTCCTTTTAAAGAAATATTAAAGAAATATTTTGACATTTTTCTCTGTATTCTAAATATCCTTTTAGAATTCATATAGAGTGGTTGTCAATAATTTCTCCTGCCACAGTAACAAAAGAATGGGGTACAGAGATTTTATAAAGACGTAATAAGTTATCATATATCACATTGTAAAGTAAAGATCAAAGGTGAAGGGACATCCAGAAAGGAATGTTGCAACCGCACATGTAGGGGAATTTTAATCCAGCAATGTGGCTGCTCTGGCAAGGAATCACATTCAAAGTCTGTGTGAACTGTCTAGAATATAACATGTTCTTAGTAAATACCTTTAAGGCGAAATTAGTTTGTAGAAGGAAAGAGCCATGTTTGAATGTAATAACTAATTGAGGGTCACACAATGTGACAAATGAAAGATTTGACAGAAAGAGTAAGAGATACAATAAGACCAACTCTCACTAGAACAGCACTGGAAAGAGAAGCTATGTAAGAGAGGTACGGGGAGAGACAATTCTGTTCAGTCAGTTGAGTTCAGTGAGTTGGCAGTGCAGGAGGCAGTGCAGTAAAGTTTAGTTCAATTCCATTCAGTTAGTGTAATGGAAGCCAGAGAATAAGGATCCAGAAAATTAGAACAAATTGCCAAAGTTACTTTGAGGCCAAGGAAATAAATTCAGTGAGAAGCTGAGAGAAGCCAAATTGAGTCAGTCAGCTGGGTGAAGTGTTTGAGCCAAAACAAATGTGTTGAATGAGCCAACCAACATTCAGAGAGAACTAGAAATGGTAAGCAAGTTAACCAGTAGACTCTGAGATGACAATCACATTAGGCAAAAAAAAAAAAAAAAAAAAAAGAAAAGAAAAAAAGAAAAAAAAATGTTAACTTTCAATTTGAAAGGATATCCTAGTAGCACTGCAATTTAAAACCCAGTAGAGAAATATGAATAATTACAGCCTCAAGATACCACTTTTCTGTCTTATTGGAGCATAATTAATAAATATTTCAAGCTGAAGATTTATCCAATAACATGATTCTTCCTTGGTAGTCACAACTCTGATAATTTATCATCTGTATGCCTTTGATGTAGTTCTTGGTGTGAAGACAACATATGGCGGTGATACACTGCGTAAGACATGAAAAATGGCAAAAAGAAAAAAAAAGGTTTTTTTCTTTCACTTCTCTAAGAACTTATCAACACCTCTGTATCTACAAACTTCATATGGATTCATCATGTTTATATATAAGCAAATTGATAGACAACAAAAGTTATCAGAACCAAGTTTTCTCTACAGTGTCTCTCTTTGTGTGACTGTGGACTTAGAATTTTAAAATATTTAAGGCAGACTCTGTTGGCAGGCTAAGGGTAGATATCAGATTTATAATTCAGCATTGCATGTGGCTGTATGAAGAAAGCATATCTGTACTGAGAAAAAGAACAGAATGAGTAACAGGCAAGGTAAGATTTAATGCCTGAAGCAGATCACTTGATGAAGGACTTATGGATTAATTTGTATTGTTAACTAAATATCTTGCCCATTCCTCTGATGGTATTCAGCATTTCTCCAGAAGGACACACCTAGAAGGTGGATTCCTCTCCATTTATCCAGCAACAATCTACTAGATCTTTATTCTAATAAGAATAAAAATATATTTCTTGCTTTTCCTCCATTGAAAGCTTATGAAAAATATCTCAGGATGCTCTAATGTATCCAAATCAATTTGGATTCTGCAAGATATTCCTCTTTGTTCTCTGAAACAATAATGTCAGTACTGAAATTACAGTCAACAGAGAGCTATTGTTGATAAGGGGGGAAAGATCATCACCATATACCGGATAATCAATGGGTTTTAGGTTAAACTACGGTGTTGACATATTGGGCTCACTTAAAGTGCTGCAGGTGAGTGAAACAGGACAATATAGCTACAAATTGTAGTGTATATAACAAGCAGATACAAAAAAATATCCCTACAAAGGGACTTCAGGGATGGTTTTCCTAAGATAATATTTGAAGGCTACACCAACGGCATAGAGATAAAACAGATGCGATTCCAGCCTTTGATTTTTGTTTCACAAATATTTTCTTGAATTCAATAAGCATTTCAGTTAAATATTATATATAATCTTACTAAATAGAGGACATTTTGGATGACTTTTCATGATTTAAAACTTAATAGTGAATTGAATAGGGGGAAAGGATCAGTTTCAGATTGACATAAAGAATTGTACACCTGGCCCCTCTGAGAATCCCCCTGCCGCGGGGCATCAAGTCTCTACAATATTGGGTTCATCTTCTCCAAATGAGGCCAGACAGGGCAGTCCTCTGCTACATTTTTTGCTGGGGAACTTGGACCAACCCATGTATGTTCTTTGGTTGGTGATTTAGTCTCTGGGAGCATCTAGGGGTCCAAATTAGTTAACTCTGTTGGTCTTTCTTTTTGATTGACATCTCCTTCTGTTCCTCAATCCTTTCCCTATCTCTTCCATAGGTGTCCCTGACCTTATTCCAATGGTTGGCTATAAGTAAGTATCTGCATGTGTCTCAGTCAGCAGCTCGTAGAGCCTCTCCAAGTACAGCATGCTAAGCTCCTGTTTGCAAGCACAGCATAGCATCAGTAATAGTGTCAGGGTGAAGTGGAAACTTAACAGTTTTTTGCAAAGTTGTTTGGATGGTGTTTTTCTGGAACAAACATGTGAAGGAACATTTAGCTGAAGTGGTCACAGGTGAAAGACTAAGGCAGACTCATGAAGGAAAGTTTAGCTGAAGCAGACACAGATGAAAGGATCCCTGCTGCAGCAAGCATGTGAAAGGACATGTGATGGATTCTGTGATAACAGCATGCATTGGTTTGCTTACACTGCCTAGATGAGCGGCATGTGTCAGGACACCATAGACAGAAACACAACAAAACATTTCTGGAGGTGTGCAGCAGTTTCTTGCCACTTCTGCAATGCTTGTCAGTCCCAAGTCTTCACTGATCTTTGCTTCCTTGAGAGGCTTTCATCATCACATTACCACTGGCTTCCTCCTGGTCCCTCCTGTTGACTGGAGCCAATGCTTAGGCTTTGCATTTACTGCTAAGTAGGGCCAACCCTGCTGATTCCTATTTACTATCCTAAGTCTACCTCAATGAACTGCTAGTGTATCCATGAAGTGTTTGCTAGTGGATTGAGCTACCACTGCTGATCTGTGAACTGAAATACCAGTTTCCAGACAACACAGACCAGAGTTGCTCAAAATAACCTCTCTCAACAGGTCCACTTCACCCCTATTCTTTTTTACCTGTTCTGGGTAGTGAGTTAAAGGTCTGTGGTGGCTTGATGACCCAGTGTAGGAGAATGCTAAGGACTGAGGCAGGAGTGGGTGAGTGGATGGGAGACCACCCCCATAGAAGCAGGGGGAGGGGGAGGAGATAAGCGGCCTGTGGAGAGAAAACTGGGAAAGAGGATAATATTTGACATATAAACAAATTTAAAAACCAATAAAAAATGAAAAACGGAGGTTAGAACATTTAAGAACCATCATTAAAAATAAGGTTTGGAAAAAATAAAAAAAAAACAAAAACAAAAACAAACAAACAAAAAAAAACAACCTTAAACCATGGTTTGGTACCTGCTCATTAGATGGATCCCAAGTTTGGCCAGTCACTGGTTGACCATTTCTTTATTCTCTACTCCATGTTGGTCTCTCCATTTTTTTTTTAGATGGAACAAATCTTCTTCAGAATTTCAAAGGTGAGCTAATGTCACCATCCCTCCACTGGGGGCCCTGTCCAACTACTGGAGGTGTTTTCTTTGGATAAATCTCCCCACTGTTGAACATTTCAGCTGAGGTCATCCCCATTGAGTCCTGGAAGCCTTTTCCATCTCAGATTTTCTAGAGAGGTTCCCCCGACTTTCCAACACTGGAAGCCACATATTCCATTCATTCTCCTGGCCTTCTGGGCCTCTCTCCTATCTCCCCACACACCGGATCCTGTACCCATTTGCCCCACCCCTCACCTCTCTCACCCACATTCCTCCTACCTTCTGGCTCCTGTGGTGATTTTCTTCTGCCTTATAAGTGGGATTGAAGGATCTTCACTTGAGCCATCCATCTTGTTTAACTACTTAGAGTCAGTGGGGTTTACTGTGAATATTCTGCACTTTTTGGCTAATATCTGATCATCAGTGATTTAATACCATGTCTCTACTTTGGGATCTGGGTAATTTCACCCAGGATGATATTTTCTAGTTCCATCATTTGCCTGTGAAATTCATGATGTCCTCATTTCTAGTAGCTGAATAGTATTCGATTCTGTAAAAAATCATCTATTTCATCTAGATTTTCTAGTTCTGTCAAGTACAGGCTTTTGTAGTAAGATTTGATGATTTTTTTAATATCTTCAGTTTCTCTTGTTATGTCTTCCTTTTCATTTCTGATTTTGTTCATTTGAATACTGTCTCTGTGACTTTTAGTTAGTTGGCTAAGGATTTGTCTATTTTGTTGATTGTCTCAAAAAAAAAACCAGCTCTTTCTTTTGTTGATTCTTTGTATTGTTCTTTTTGTTTCTAATTGGTTGACTTCTGCCCTGAATTTAACTATCTCATGCCATCTATTCTGATTGATTGTGTTTGTTTATTTTTGTTCTAGAGCTTTCAAGTGTGCTGTTAAGTTGCTAGTATAGAATCTCTCCAATTTCTTTATAACGCACTTAGTGCTACGAGTTTTTCTCTTATCACTGATTTCTTTGTGTACCATTAGTTTGGGTATGCTGTGTCATCATTTTCATCGAATTCAAGGAAGTCTTTATTTCTTTATTTTTTTTTTCTCACTAGTTTAGTAGAGTTTAGTTGTCATGAGTATGTAAGCTTTTTGTTGCTTTCCTTTTTATTTAAACAGAGCCTTAGTCAGTGATCTAATAGAATATATGGAATTATTGCAATCTTCTGGTATTTGTTGAGGGTTATTTTGTGTTGAAGTATATGGTCAATTTTGGAGAAGGATTCATCAAGTGCATAGAAGAAGGTATATTCTCTTGTTTGGGGGTGAAATGTTTTGTAGGTATTTGTTAAATACACTTGGTTTATTACTTCTGTTATTTTCACTGAGTCTGTGTTCAGTTTGTGTATTAATAACCTGTCCATTGGTAAAAGTGTGTTTTGAGTTCTCCCACTATTATTGTGTGAGGTTCAGTGCGTGTTTTGATCTTTAGTAAAGTTTCATTTTTGAATATGAAGACCTTTGCATTTGGAGCATAGATGTTCAGAATTGAGACTTTATCTTGCTGGATTTTTCATTTGATGAGTATGAACTGTCTTTCCCCATCTCTTTTGATTATTTTTGATTGAATATCTTTTTATTGGATATTAGAATGGCTACTCCACCTTTTTTTATGTGACCTTTTGCTTGGAAAACTTTTTTCCAGCCCTATACTCTAAGGTGGTGTCTGTCTTTGATGCTGAGTTGCTTTTCTTTTATAAAGCTGAAATTTGGATCCTTTTTTCTTTATTCAGTCTTGAGAATTGTGTTCATTGATATTGAGAGATATTAATGACCAATAATTGTTGGTTCCTATTGTTTTGTTGTTGGGGGTGGTGTACTGTGTGTGTGTGATTCTCTTTCTTTGCGTTTATGATAGGATGATTATTTTTTGTGTTTTGGTGTCAATACCTTCCTTGTATTGGAGTTTTCCTTCTAGTATCTTCTGTAGGGCTGGATTAGTAGGAAGTTATTGTTTAAATTTGGTTTTGTCATGAGATGCCTTGTTTTTTTTATATCTATTATAATTGATAGTTTTCCTGGGTATAGTATCCTGGGCTAGCAACTGTATTCTTTTAGGGTCTACATGACATCTGTCCATGATCTTCTGGCTTTTAGAATTTTTGTTGAGAAGTCTGATGTAATTCTGATAAGTCTGCCTTATATCTTACTTGGCCTTTTTCTCTTACAGCTTTTAATATTCTCTCTTTGTTCTGTGCTTTTAGTGTTTTGATTACTACGTGGCAGGAGGATTTTCATCCTGGTCTGATCTATTTGGTGTTCTGTAGGGTTTTTGTACATTTATGATAAGCTCCTTCTTTAGATTAAGGAAGTTTTCTTGTCTGATTTTGTTGAATGTGTTTTCTGGCACTTTGAACTGAAAATCTTTATACTCTTCTATTCCTCTTATTCTTAGGTGTAGACTTTTTATTGTGTCTGGAATTTTCTGGATGTTTTTGGATAGAAACTTTTTCACTTTGCGTTTTCTTTGATTGATGTACCATTAGCTTCCAGTGTATTTTCTACACCTGAGATCCTTTCTTCCATCTCTTGTATTCGGTTGATGATGCTTTTATCTGTAATTCACGTTCTCTTTCCTAGGTTTTCCATTTCTGGTTTTGTCTCTCCATTTGTGATTTTTTTTTTGTTTCTATTTCTAGTTTTTTCTCTCTGACCATTTTGTTTAATTTATTCATCTCTTTGCATTTTCCTGTATTTCTTTAAGGGAGTGATTTATATCCTCCTTAGGGACCTCTAATGCCTTCCTGAGATGGAATTTTAGGTCAGGATCTTGTCCTTCTAGTAGACTATGGTATTCAGGTCTTCCTGAGCTAGAGCAGGATTCTGATGGTGCCAGATTACATCGGATTCTGTTACTTATGTTCTTGTTCTTGTCTTTCACCATCTGGTTATCTCTGGTGTAAACTGACCTGCATATCTCAGATTCGAGCAGGCCTTCTTAGAGGCAGGCAGAGCTGTATGAACTAGATTAGAGCAGGCCTCATAAAAGGCATGCAGTGCTGTCTCTGGGTAGGGCAGGCCTCCTGTGTCCCTGCTTAGAGCAGTGCTCCTGTGTCCCTGGCTAGGGAAGACTTCCTGGGAGATAGGCAGGATGTCGAGTCTGGGGGCATGCTCACTGATCTTCCCAAAAATATCATTTTTATATCTAAACCATTTCAAATGTATTAACTGTAGAAAGTACAAACCTAAAATCCCATCATAGATTTTTTTCTATAGAAGAAATTATATATCTAATGGATATCAACATAATTTACTTTAACTTGCTCATTCTTAATATTGAGAAAATTCTTAAAATGTTTGATATTGTAAGCTGTGGTGCTTTTGCACGCTTGTAACTCTAGTTCTGAGGAGGTTGAAACAGGGGAATATTGAATCCTAGGCCAACCTAGGCTACTTGTCCCAAAGAAGGGAAGTCATACTTCTCTGTACCATCAACTCCTGCTCTGCATTCACTTTTTACAACAATTCATCAGAGTTATCTCTGAACCATTAATTGATGACTTACTGCATGTGAGATGTTGATCTTTACCCTATATTTGGTGTACTTTATGTAACTTAATATTGCATGAATCTTACAAAGTATTATTATACTCATTTTACTGAAAAAAAAAGGAAAAAAGGAGTTTAGAAATTACTTCCTTATGAGTTTGTATAATTGCTCAGTTTGTAAAGAGTTTCCTCTAAAAGCACAAAAACGTGAATTTGGATCCCTATACCCAAATAAAAGTTTTACATGGTGCCTGTTATTCAGTATTGAAGAAGATATGACAAGAAGATTCCAGGAGTTTACTAATCACCAGTCTAGTTGATTGTGTAATGTCCATGTTCTGTAAGAGTCATTCTCTGTGGGATTGTAGCTCACACGTGGGCATGGGTTCTGTTGGGCTGAGTTGTGGATCCCATGTGTCTGCCGCCCCAGGCAGCTAGGGCCATGGCGCAGGCGGGCAGGAGCACTGGAATTTGACTGAGTTCACTCCATGCAGCAACGGGCAGATGCCAGGCTATGAGAAGCCATTGAGATTAACTTGGGTGTGGGGAAATCGCAGTGTGAGTTCCCACGTGGGCTGGAGATCTTGGGTTGAGGGCCCTCAGGCTGAGGCTGCTGGCTGAAGACTGGCTGTTCTCAGCTCTTGGACTGCCAGGCACTACTGGGAGGCCGCAGAAGGACTGAGATGGGGGGTGGGGAGGGTGAGCATAAGAGCTGGATAGGCCCACAGCCGAAAGGAGAGAGGGGGAGAAGCTCCAGTGGCACCCTATGGGTTAGTGAGACTCTTGGTCACTGTGACTCACTTGACTGGGTCATAGCTGACTCGGCCTGCTTGCTTGAGTTGGCAGGCTTCCATGGCTGGAACATAGCGAAGTCATCTGGCAGGAGATTAGTCAGTGGCTCATTACTTGAAGGCCCCCTATAGGGTTCTTCATGGTGAGTCCCAAAGATAAGAGGTAGTTCATGGTTTGAAAAGTTTTATTGTCATGGCAGAAAGTAAATGAAGCTGTACCACATGTCCTCAGGGTGGGCCTGAGGTTAAATACATTTTGCAAGTAGGAGGAGGGTCTGGGAAGAAATGCTTAATTGGCTATACCCTCTAGCCTTTAGGTAACTCATGAATATGGAGATTTCTTGCAGCTCTGCAGCCTGTAGTCATACCCTCTACCTATGCTACATGACACAAACCTCTCTTTGGGAGGGTATGTAGAGGGCTGTCCTAAGTGAAAGGAACCAGGGCCCAGGAGCAAGACTGAACACCTACTATCCCTTTAGGTTTTTGGGGGTTCAAAGCCTGTGCTTGACAGGTACTCAGCAACCTCTCACAGCCCAGTGCCCCACAATTGTTAAAAATCAAATATGAAGATCCTTCATAGAAGACACTCAACATCAAATATTGACTCCCATTTGTGTACTCACACCTCTTTCTTCTGTACATGTAACCACACAACTCATTACTCATTATTTTCAATAGACATATAAAGTGGTTGTCAATAGAAAACAGACGCCTTTTCATGATTGAATTTGCAGAGAATCTATTTCTGGTTAGGTGTGATGCCCAGTCACTATGACTAGAAACCTTAAAGCTTGAAAAATGTTGTAGCACTATCCATGTACTCCCTCCTCTGGAAATAGAATAATATGAAATTAGTAATATAAAATAAAAGGTCATGTGAAATAATTGAACTAAAACCTGTGAACCTGTGTAGAAATGTTTCCCTTTTTGTTATACCAGTATGTGTTAGTTTGTAGTTTTGAGGACACTTGACAGCAATGAGGCCAATAAAAGAAAAGATACTCTGATGAAGACTCAGTGTGTGGAGGATCTGTGATAGTTTAGAACAAGAGGATGCCTCAGATTTCACTCTCTGAGCACACCATTCAAATATTGTTGCCAAAGACTCTACACCTTGTCTCTTAATTCCAAAAGCTAAAATGAACTTTCAAAGTCTTTTTCAACGTACATTTCATGTTTGTTTCCCTTATCATAGAAACAGCTACCTTGTTTTTCCCAGCCTAGCTTTTCACCACCTCCAATTTTTTTTTTTTTAGCACCCTGTCTTCTTAAATTCTGTATTGATTCTGAGAGCAAATTTTCTTTGAAATATTTTCCTAGTTTACTTCCCTTGGCACAAATCTAATTCATAAGTGTGTTCTAACATGAAAAATATTTTCCAAATGTTAGTGAAGATAATTTGTATGTGGTTAAAATAGTTAAGTAAAGAAAACAAAAGGCCATTCTTATTGTACCTTCAATTGGATTGTTATGATCTCCTTAGTTGTAAACCAATTACTGCTTACAAACCTGTCATAAACTAACTGCAATAAAACAAAAGCAAAACATACAATATTCTGTGACCTTTCTATCTAAAGCTTCAGTTATGGTTGTGCTATGGATTCAAATAAAAAGTAATATTATATTTACTTCCATTTTCTGAAAGCTCAGCTATGTGTCCTACAAATGTTCTAGTCTAAATTTCCATTTAATTGAAAAGTCTTAGGAGATGGGCATCACTGTTGACTCTGAGGATTGAGAAAAGGGAAATGGAAAATGGAGATGACTTGACAAATTGCAGAAAAGGAACATGTTAATATTTAATCACCACAAACACATTTGAAATTTTTCAAAGAGAGATGGAGTCTTTTCTCAAGTACTTTGAGACCTTTGTAACATAATACCTGGCTGCCCACATATTTGATTTCAGCTGAAATATTTAACAACAATATATTTGGTTTGCCAGTTCAGAAAAACACTCTAATTTTAATTAACACAGTTTCAGCCACTTATTTCTAAATTATTCATCTGATATATATGATTTTTCATACCGAATAGTACTTTAGAAAGCATTTCTTTAAAAAATCAAATTAAATTTCTATTTTCTCTTTCTTATTGTTCCTTTTAATTGAGTGTTTTACTTCTGAAATTATATTACATCCAAATTTTAAAAAATCATATTTTGAAAATACACAGTTGTTCTCCTAAGTTGTCCTTTCTTTTACAAGCACTTGAGATTTATAATATTATTGGGTCAATACCTGCATCTGAATGACTTGATAACTTTTATTTTAAAAATTCAATCATACTTTTAGACAGTTTTTTAAGATATAAAATAACTCTAGTAAGTCTTATTCCTCAGATGTAGAAAATGCTATGACAGCTCTCTTTAAAATGCTTCCCTTCTGAAGAGAGATAAGATGTTTATCCCTGGATTTTCTTCTCTCAGACATCAGCTCTAAAATAATGTGTGCATTTACAGTGGCAATGCCTTCATCAGAAAGTATATTGTTGGCATGATACATTTTCAAAGGGAGCCTTCCAATTCCTTTGTGGATTAAAAACTATAAAAGAAAATAAATAAGCCTGGCAACTCATTCTATTTTCAGATTTCTGTGTTGTGATCTGGGATACACAATGGGCTGATAATTGAAAAGGCGTCCCCTTCTCTCTTTCTGGCTACACATATGTCTTCAGACACTCATAAATACACTTGTGCAAACACTTATAAAGGCAATGAAGGTACTTCAAAGATTATAATCTCCTACTCCACATGTGTGTATGTAAATAGGGACATATACAATATATGTAAATAAGCAAAACAAAGGTTATCAGATTATATACATCTAATGATATCCAGTAAGTTAAATAATTTGCCATTTTTAAAATATCATATGTCATGTACAATCATATGCCCTGCTAAGGCAGTGAATTTCAGCCTTCATAATGCTAATAAATATAACTCTTTAATACAGTTCTACTAGTTGTGGCAACCCCCAACCATAAAATTATTTCATTGTTAATACATCATTATAATTTTGATACTGTTATGAATTGTAAATAATTCATATGCAAGATATCTAATAAGTGACTCCCAAAGAAGTTGAGACTCACAGGTTGAAAACCACTATGTTAAGTAAATATTGATTTGTGACGTTAATTTTCCCTTTATCAGTCTACAGACCCTTCATTTTAAGTACACACTCATATTTTATCTAAAGACAATGGATGTAAGGCTGTCTTTCCTCTCTCCTGAAAGAACAGAATGCTAACACTATACTCTGTAGAGCACCAGGGATTGTAGTTTTATAATTTTAGTTTCCATGATTTCATCTCCTAAGAACACAATTAATAAAACACAATATATGGTCCTATAGGAGGTAAAGAAAAAGACATATTGAAACCTAAAAAGCAATTATATAAAAAAAGATGGAAATGATATCAACTCTTTTCTCTCAAGCCCACTTTTACATAGTCACAGATCATTAATGCTTCATGAAAACATTGTAAATTTCTACATGGAAACACTACAACATGTGAATTTGGGCCTGTAGTGACAATTGAATGTTTAATAGAGATTTTCTTTAGAATTGGAAACAATGGAATCTGAAACAAAGCCTTAACAATTAATAATTTGCATCTGTTTAATACTCTAGAATGTTTGGAACAGTATAGAAAATATCTTGTATTTTTAAAAATTGAAAATAAATAAATAAATAAATGTACATAGCAGGGATTCTTAGCTAAAGTAATAACCTATCCACCCTCTCCCACAGTAAAGTAACTATTTGAATAATAGGAATACTGCCAGTAGGTGTTGCTGCTTTAGCTGCGAATGTGCATACCTTGTTTGTTCTTCTAATCATTTTCTTCATTCATCCTTTTTTTCTTTTCATCTATGCTTTCAAAAATAAGATAACTTGAATTTTGATCTTAACACATGTTGTCAACTTGATAAATTATTGCCTGTTAATGTCTGACTTATGATTCTAATTTAAATATCTCAAATCCACTAAAGGCTATCATTAAAAAAAAACTCCATGTAGTTTCTCTGAGATTCATTTATTCATCAAATATTTGCTGAACATCTGTGTACAAAATGCTAATATTCTTGATGATAAGATTTTGCTATTTAAGACAGATCTACTCTTTCTCAGTAGAAATCTCACAATTCATAGTTTAAATAATATTTTTATGAAGGGGTGGTAGAATACTAATAATTTGGTTGCTAATCCATAGCTTTCAACTATTCTGATAATAAGAAAAGTCTTAGAAAAATCATTACCTTAAAATATGTTTCAAAGCAGACTAACTTCTGAGATTTTGGTGTTAACAGCATTATTCTGGAAACAGAAACAACATAATATAGAAAATGTTGCTGCTGTCTTACATCTTCTACAGTTCACCAATTCAGTATATTTTTGTAGAATCCCAAGTACATTTGAAACTCTTTTGCTATGGGTTCTTGGATATGGAGGTTTAAAGTATCTTTGTCTACAATAGACTGGTTGTCACACAGAACTAATTGCTTAGGCAAGCAGCCCTCCAAAATAACAGTTATGAGCTAGTATATAAGTATTGTTGCTCCTTCAGTACTCAAGAAGAATGAGCAGGATTCTCCAAGTAGAAGAAGCCCCATTGCCTATGAAGATATGTCTGCTTGATAACATGCTTAGATGCCTCTGTCCTCATTGATGCTTATCTCAATATTCTGCTGACTCACTCAAATTTTCCTAAATACTTCATAAATGAATTGATTCTATGTCAATAATTTTTTTAGTGACAGCTCATAAGAGTATCTAATTTAAGATATTTTCTTTCATGTTTTCTTTTTTCCTGGAGATTTTGGTTTGTTGAAGAAGTCCCTGTTCTTGAAATCTGAAATAAAAATCCATTTTTTAAAAATTGGATGACATAGTTTCTTAATGATTATAAGACATTATCATGGTATTAACATGGCAATAATGGCTACTGACTACTCCGGCATCATAATAACTAATACTCTGCTTGAAGTGCATTAGTAAATTAATAAAATGGCTTTTAGAATGTATAGAATTCGCATTGCTGCTTTTGGAAAATCACTAAGAAGATGGAGATAATTAACTATTTAAAAAGGCAAATAATTTTTTCATCATGAAACTATAAAACAAAGCAGAGATAAAATGAACTCAAAGAAGTCTCTCTCCAAATTGGGTGTGATTTGCAAGTAGCAAGAATCTGATTATTTCCTGATATTAGAAAATATAACCTAGTAATTTGATCTGAATATAATGAGTTATAAAGAAGACTGAGTTCATATTCTGACAAGACTTCAATGTGTTGAAGTGAGAATCCTTCTTAAATAGTAAGATTTTAAAATCTTAAATGAGATAATATTTCACAACAAGGAACACCTGTGTTATTTTCTAGTAACTTCTGAGCTAGTGGAGGGATCCATCCATGCCAGGCAATAACAGAACTACTCTGGAAACCATGCAAAGAACTCATCTGCAATAGAAATCTTGTACAATCTTATTCAAAGAGGCTTTTGTTTATGATTATTCCAAACATGCTTGCCTTGTAATTATGATCTACCATGATCCTTTTGGGCAAGCACTCATCCTATTGTTTCAATTTCTGTGTGACGAGTGATTATAAACTTGATCTATTAAGAAAGCATATTCACAGCACAGTTCATTGTGCTAGTGTATAGTTGAATTAGTTGGTTTTCTATTTCACTAAATTGCAAAGCTACTGTTGACAGATAGCCATTCTATTCTATCTCAGGCTTCTCTAGTTTAAAATATTTTTAAAGCTTATATACATTTGGATAGTAATTAATTTGTGTGAATTTTGGACTGTTTTCCTAAAAAAAAAAAAAATACCTGATCTACAAAATAAAAACAATAATAGCACACAAACACAATGTTCAAAACCCTTAAATGAAGGTATAAGGTTTATATTACAAAATTGTGAGTGTGTGTGTGTGTGTGTGTGTGTTGTGTGTGTGTGTGCATATATGCATGCTTGTTTCTATTTTTAGGGTTTCTGTTGCAGAGGAGGCATTATCCTCTTGAGAAATTCTGTGTAGAAAGGAAAGTAAAATGCACACAGTAGGAAGTATTACCAATTCTCTTGCCTTAAAAAGACCTTGAGAATTTTGTTAACACTATGCCGATAATTAAAGGTCTAAACTGATATTGTTATGTGGAACCCAAAATGTAACCAAAGACTCCAGTTAAAATTAAAGTTCACAGAAGCCAGATGATGTAGTGCCTATCGGCCTCTGTAACCTCATTGTGAGTCTTTCCATAAAAAGAGAAAAGAGAGAACAAAATTAAAATGGAGTGAGACAAATGACAACAAGTTGCATGAACTTAACCAGGTGTTACTTGCAATTGCAGCTGCTGCTCCAGGTGTGTAACTTTACTAGAACAGATCAATATAGCCTTGCGTATCTGAAATGCAATTATTGATCTGGAAAATGTGCCTTTTAATTCTCTCCCGTGCTATTCAGGAAAGACGATTAGAAGCAGTTTAAATTTGCCTGAAATGCATGAACTATACACTTATAAACTTGTTTCCAATAGTTTTTAGTCTTCTTTTCCAAACCCAACTTTCTCAGAGATGACCTACATCACTAGAAAGTCATGTAGAATGTGTACTTGGTTCTCCAAATCATGTCATTCCATTAATTGGACCTAGTGCATGGAAGGTACAACTATGTACATTGGATGTCACATGCAACAGGTATTATTGGGGGAAATAATATGATGTAAAATCCATATTGAAAAATGTTTTAAGCTAGGCATGTATTTAGCTACTGATGCTGCTAATCTTAACTAGGAATTGCTCCACAAACACAAAAGAATTCTATCACAGGACAAAATTGATATCTTCATCACCATGTCTGAAGACATTCAGAGGCTCTAAAAACGTTTCACAACAAACTAATCCTAATTCAAAAAGGTCCTAAATCTACTCCAACATCTCTTCCTAAGTAAAGAATCCTAACTCTGTATTGTATTCTCCATTTTCAGGTTGTTGAAATAAACCTAGTCCAGCTTCATGGAGAGATTATTTACTGAGGTCAGTAACTCGGTGTTAGCTAAAATGGGAGGTAACTCTAAAACAGAATAGATAAGAAACCTTGTGAAGGTATAGATAGAACTTTGAACAAAGCCTTAGGTCTTCAGCTTGATGTTAGAAAAAATATATAATCAAGAAGCACTAATAAATTATCAGTTCATAGGTCAAAAATCGTACAAACGTGGAAATGCAGAGGTGTAAGGAAAAGCAGGCAGACTGAGAAAAATATCCACAAAGTGTGGAACCTTTGTGCTTTGTGGCAAAGCCCCCAAAAGAATATCTATTCTAGAGAAAGCATCAACAACTTAGACATAAGGACCTTTGGCATGCTTTGTAGGCATCCTCAGATGTCTGCTGGCAAAGTGGTTGTGAACGAATCCCATGAATGAGGTGTTTAGGATAGAATAAAGGGAGCCTAATGCATTGAACTTCAGCATTAGATTCTTCTTAATAAGATGAATATAGCCAAGGTGCTGCCATACTTCTGACCAGTCAGAAGTATGCAGCCGTACTAATGCCCTTGATAATGATACTGTTTGTCAGTTTATTATCCATGAGTCCTTCCCTCACCCTTAATTTTTTGGCTTGTCTATGTGATACTGAAATGCATTTTTATTTATTTATTTTTTGTTTATTTGTTTGTTTGTTTTTCATTTTGGGGCATTTGGTGCAATGTTAAGCTTTGTTAGTATGGGGCAGAGGAGAACACTATTATAGCCTTCCAAAAGGAAGGGACTTTTCTACTCAGAGCTCCAAAGAACTGGGGTTAAACACTGTTTAGTAGTTTACTGGGCATACCAAAAGACTTCTTGAACCAAGTGAGTAGGTGTGAACATTTTGACATGTTTCTCCACTGTGCTTCATAATAGTTTAGAAACCATGATCTAAATCAATCTCTGCAAGGAAGATTTTTTTAGGAAATTCATAATTTCTTCCTTGTTCATTGTCTTTCTTTTTATTTTATGTAAAAAGACTTATTTTTACTTTCTCTAATACTGAATATTATATATACCAAATTATTCCCATTTAATATGCTTGTATAACTTGTCCCAAGAGCTAACAACCATGATGTTTCAAACCTCATAGAAACTAATCAAGTATCATTTGGCTGACTGAGTAACTGACTCTCTTTATGGAGGAAGAATAATAACTCATTTTCTTCTAAGATTCACATATTTTTTTAGGGTCTATGTACACCTTGTCCCTGTCTAGCACATGAGGTATTGTCACTTTCTGAGGGCTGTCAAAGAAACTCCACATTACAAATCGAACATTCACTACCACAAGACATTTAAGAGATGAATTCAAAAGGCAGGAACAACTTAAAGAACTTGCAGGCTCTCATGGACAATTTAAAAATTGTGAGTGGGATCAAGCCACTGACTGCAGAGTGGCATTTTCTGATCACAGTTAACACAGACAGACAGACAGACAGACAGACAGACACACACACACACACACACACACACACACACACAGAGAGAGAGAGAGAGAGAGAGAGAGAGAGAGAGAGAGAGAGAGAGAGAAAGAGAGACCTCTCCACCCAAACACAGACACATATACTGGAACATGGTTTGACTGGAACATGGTTTGAGAACCAATTTCCTTACTGACTATGTTTCTGGGGATGATCACCAGGGCCTTGAAGAAGACACTAATGGATTTAGAACTAAATAGAAGAAGATTTTTATTTTAGAAAGGAGAAAAACTATGTCTTCTAAGTAAATGTCTAAAGGAAAGAGGTAAAACAAAAACAAAATGTAACTAAAAAACAAGTTTAGAGGAACACTTAAATAATCTCTGCCAGGTTTCAGAGATACTCATCATAGACACTTGATTCAGTAGCATACCATATTCAATCAAGACAACCCATTTTACAGAAAAGGAGTGCCTCATTTGGTCCATCAGTCTAGATGAACTATGTGACCAGAAACTTCTCTTAACATTAACACAGTGTTTAGATTGCCTCTGACATAGTTGTCACATCTGCTTGAATATGGATGCCATTAAAGATGTGGAATATATTTGAAGTATTGTCAATGTCATAGTATAACAGGTAAAACAAAAAAGGTGTCTGTCTCCTACATTCCCAAAGATTTACATATGGCGGTTCTAGCTTCTGTGAATTTAACTTTAAACTGTTATAATGAATGGCTTCTCTTCAAAGTTCTATTAACCAAAGACATGAAGATTTCTAAAAAATGTCATAGTTGAACTACTACCACAGTATATGGACATTTGCCCAAAGACCAGCAAGCAAATGAACATATAAACATTATTACATTACAACAATGAATTACATTCTTCTCACCATAGGAGGAATAAGAGAGAGTTTATGTTTAGCCAAATATATGTAAGCATTTCAAGAGAATATGAGAGTGGATGTTCCTGTTTTATATACTCTTTCATGTATGTTTAATAGTCACTAAATGAAATGAAGTCATAAATCAAAATGTTTACCAAATTGGTGAGAGGTAGTCAGTTTAAAGTGAAGTAGAGAGCTCTGTTATAGGTTTTAATTATGTGATGGCATTCCTAAGTATGGGGTTGGTGAAATTTAGTGATCTGATAAGATTTTACCTGACTGTGAAAACCCAGACACAAATGTGGGTGATAAACAGTTATTGGGAGAAGAGCATAGCCCAAGGCAATTTCGATTCAAGATACATATATTACAGTTCTCCACAAGACAATCAATCTAAAGAATCAGCAGCCTAAATGAAACTTCTTCAAGGCATAAACAGTGAGAACATTAGATCAACATTATTATGAGGAGATAGAAATAGACTACCTGAGAAAGATGGAAAGAGTCATGTTGAGACAATATAAGTTTCAAAGTTGACTCATATTGCTATGTTGTGTGACAGCTACTCAAGCATCATTCCTACTGTGGCCATAATATGTCTCCCACTGAATTCCAGAATTTTGAATGATAAAAGTTTATACTTAGCCATTTCACAAGTGACATAGACCAATGAAAAATTGAGACCGAAAGAAAGGCACCACTGATATTTACAGTAGGGTGTTCTACTATTGAGTATGGCTTTAGAACCAACTTGAAAAGTCTTAAGTGAGAGTCAATTATCCTTCTCTTACATCTTTAAAGGTGATGAAGCAACAGTTAACTTCACGAAGAAGTTATTTGACTGTTGGTTTGAGTTGATTCAGAACTCAAGAGCTTCCTATTTGTCAAAAGATACACTGAGACAGAGAATCATCTATCTCTATCCACATCCCCTGGATTCCTACCATTAATGTACATAGTATGGGTTTCCAATTGTCATCATTGCCTTTTTTCCCAAGATGCCATATAGGATATTATCTGCTCATGCAGGAATACAAAATAAGAACAGTAAGTACATAAAAAATATCACTTCTGAAATTCATTACCATACTGTTATGGGGTAACATAAAAATAATACAGTCTTTCCCATCTTAAGTGTCCTGTGATCTACAATGTCTAGGGGAGTTCTCTTTGTCTACAAAGGTAATTTGTTTGATATAAAGCACTTTTGTGGCTTCTTTCTTTCTCTCTTCTTCTCTTTCTTTCTTTCCTTCTTTCTCTCTTTTTTAAATGATTTTATTTTGTTTACATTCTATCTGTTTGTTACAATGTAAGAAAATCACTTTAAAAGAAAAACTTGTAGAAATTGAAGTCCTGTTAAAACTTGGAAATTTTAAATTAAAGCAAGCCTTGTAACTGTACTGATTTAACTATACATCTGATCGAAATATATTTTTTGTAATGCCTTTTCCAGTCTTTGTTTTACAAATCAAATGTAGTTTTTGGAATATAATGCAATTTAGCATTTGTAATGGAAATGTTTTTATAATGTATTAGCTGGAAGATCCAGCACTTTACTTAGCAAAATATATTTAGTTTTCTCATTTGTAAGAATGTAAATTGTTATTTCACACAGTATTGATAAACACCGAGTAGATAGAGTAGATAAATGACTTAAAACAATGGCCTCTGTGTCTGAAATAAAGACTGTCTTACCAAGTTTGCACTTACTTAATCACATGTATTTTAATTTGGTATATAGGAATCAAAACAGTAAGTTTTACTTACACTAAAAAAAATATTTATTGAGATTGTATGACTTTGCCATAATGTGTCAAGTGAATAAAATAAATCAATGTCAGAATACATTTTCTAAAAATATTTGTATGGAAGTTCATCTGGCAACATTCTTCATACTTGCCCCAAATTGAAATTGTTCAAAATATCAATAATAGAAGAAATACATCATAGATTGGTTAACTAATGAAATATTATGCCCCTATAAAAATTAATAACTTTCACCAACAGTTCATATAATCTAATATGGTCCATTATAAACTGTCCATATTGTTGTTGCTGTTATATTTTGAGAAAGCAAAAAATAGGTTAAATAATTTATACTATTAGCAGGCAAAGTAGTCACTAGAGTGGGTCAGACAGGACTAGAAAAGAGGCACAATGGGAACTTTGGAATACTTGCAATATTGTCATTAAAATTCCAAAAATTGGTTACAAAAAGATTAAAAAGTTGTTTAATTTTTGAAAATCCCACAGATTTTTAACTTGTAAGGCAAGCATGTAAACTTGTTTGTAGGCATTATTAAAAGTTATTGAAGAATAAACGAAATGAAAGCCAGAGATATATTTTGTAGAAGTTATCTAGTCCAAACAGGCTTCTCAAACAATAGGAGTTGTTACTTGAATACATCAAAATATTCCATTTGACAGTCATTATGATTTAAACTTTACTTTATTACTGCCAGGTAATTGATTTCTGTTGTAGCATCGTTGTGTGTGTAGTTCTGTAGTGTTTAAACCTCCCACATTCATATAATGTACATCAGAACACTTTCTTCACTCAGTTAAAATTCACGACTGGTTTGACAGCTTCTAATTCAAAAATTAAATGAATCCTTCAAGTTAATTTCCATGATATTACTTTGAAATGTTTTTAAATTGGCCTTCAACTTCTTAATTTTGTTACATAAATCGTAACAGACACTCAACATTTCTTAGATACTTTCTTATTGTACTACCTGTTCTTTTTTAATTCTTTTTGTAACTCAGGAAAAACTCTTGACTTTGTATCTCAACATCAGATTGTAAACTATATTGTTTAATATTTTTTCATATTAGAGATTTGAATGATAGAACTTGTGAAAAAAGGGTGATGGTGTTGAAAAGTAAGTGATTGCTATTTTATTCTATATCAATAAAAATGTCAATGTTTTCAATTATGCTGGCATAAAGCAACTAAAATACATTTATTTTTACTTGTACATGTATGAGGGTTTGGCTTCATGTATGTTTTGTGAACCCCCTGTGTACCTGCAGAGAACAGAAGAGGGCAATATGTACCCTGGATTGCGAATTACAGACAATTGTGACCCATAATGTGTGTACTGGAAATTTGAATTGGGTCCTCTGCAAGTGCTCTTAGCTACTTCACTGTCTCTCTATCCTACATAAGACATTTTTCGTGCTTATAAACATATTTTGATATCAGTTCCTTCATTTAAGATATCTATGTATCTGTATCTGTATCTGTATCATCTGTATCTGTATCTGTATCTG
>JANHMN010000010.1:60705208-60722565 GCA_030674055.1 Rhabdomys pumilio | reverse complement strand
TATCTGTATCTGTATCTGTATCTGTATCTGTATCTGTATCTGTATCTATATCATCCATCTATATCAATCTATATTGTGGATAAGTATATGTACATATATCTTATATATCTATAGGAAGAAAAAGAGAAAGAAACTACTGTCTAATAATCAAATAAGTAGAATAGTATCTCAAAATGTATTAGTCTAATTTTTATGGAGCTCATAAAACATTCAAAACTGTCATGTACAAAAAAAAAAGAGAGAGAGAGAGAGATTTACTTGTTGTATAACTTCAAACTTGAAGGCCCAGCTCAGGCAGCTCTGTACAATTTATCTCTGGTGACACTTCTATCAATAATACAATATGCAGACCACATCATAGAGAAAGAATGTTCAGAAGAAATAATTTGGTACAACAAGAGCAAACAAAAGTTCAGGAGTAATCTTTTCCAAAGGTGGCACTTTCATTGTTTAATTGCCTTCTACTACATTCAATGCCCTAAAGTTTTACCATTCACCACCACCACACTGAGAACACAGATCTTTAAAGGGCATATGAGATTATATATAACAGTACTCATTATCTTGTAGAACAGATGAGTAATATAATATAAATCTTGCCTTATTTTTTCTTTATTTTCTTTTTTTGGTTGTTGTTTTTGTTTGTTTGTTTTTTGTTGTTATTGTTGTTTTTTGAGACAGGGTTTTTCTGTATAGCCCTGGCTGTCCTGGAATTCAATCTGTAGACCAGGCTGGCCTCAAACTCAGAAGTCTGTCTGCCTCTGCATCCCAGTTTGCCTTCAAATCTTTCACTAAACCAGATAGGGAGTTTCTAGGTGATAATTGTTACACACGTCTTACACATGCATACGGGGTAAGTATATAACTACTTTATATTGGTTTATGGGATATTTGGTCTTTTGCATTAAAGGTCAACTCCAACAGTATTTTACTTTCCTATCCAGAAGATTGTCACATGTGGTTTTCTTTACTTAAAAGAGCTGAACTTGATTTGTCCCATTAGATTTATAAAACTTTATGGTCTCCTTGATATTGTATGTAATGTTCTAGGTACTGAGAAAAGATCGGCGGGGGGAGGGGGGAAACAAAAACATTTTCCAAACCTGAGCCATTGTACACAGGCTCTTGAAGGGATGAATAAATGCTGGTGGCAGAGTTCAGAACTAGTGGAATTATGGGAACAGATTTGGAGTCTTTTCTCTAAAGTGATAAACTGGCTAGAACAGTTCCTTTTTTGCACACAGTAATGGCCTCTGTGGGAATAGTCACTGTAAAACAGAAGTGCATACGGCAAGCTTTCCATGCCATCTGTGAGCAGCTTTGCTTTAGAGTCAGCCAGAAATCCTGCACACTCGGTGTTCAGTGTTCATCAATGGACACCTGTACATCAATGTGTCGCACAGGTGGTGCACCTACTATGCTACTGGAAAGCATAAACCACGTAGAGAAACCGGGCATAAATATTTCCATCAGCAATTTCAGCTCAAGTCTGAGATCATCAGTCATAAGTACATAGCAGTTTACATAAGTAAACATACTTTCAGATTGTTCAAGAACCCAGGCTCCTTACAATAAAGGACAACAGAGGAACTTTCCCCGCTGAGACCGGTACCAGAGCCCCAAGGTGGGGGGAGGGACTGAAAATGCTATTTTAAACAGTTAGTTGTTGTAAAGCCAAAGCACTGTGTACGGTGTAATTATTTTGTGTTTTCATAATTACTGAGGTAATTATGTGTGACAAACTCTGAAATAAAACTCACAAATACCTCTTGGAAATGCTTATAGGTCACAAAGCAAATAAAAAAAAAAAAAGCCCACACCTGCAGGGAATAAAGTATAGCATAAAAATTCATAATACATATAATTTGAAATTTGAAATTATAAGGTACAATAGCCAAAGTATTCAGGTGTTCAGATTGAGAGAGAGGGAGCATCCACCGGAAGACAGAAAGAGATATATCACTGAAAGTGTTATATTTGAGGTGTACTTGGGAATCTTAGTTTCCAGGAGAATTATATACTTTTTGATTGGTTTGTTTTAGTTTTGAAGTTAAATTATATTAGCTCATCAGTGCCATATCTTTAGAGGAATTCCAGGGGCCATGCCAGGCAAAGGCCAGTTGCCACAGAAAGAGTAAGGAGTCAGAGATGGAGGAGTGAGTCAGACAAGGGTATTGGAAGAATCTTACAGCCTCACTAACTGGTAGTCAGAGTGCTTTTTTATTTATACAGAACTCAGTAAACAAGGATAGATTTATGTTGTTCTAAAACATAAATTAATCTTTTATGTGTCACCGGATATGTGTTTTTAACATCTTGGTTATAAGTTTAGTAATCATTGGTAAACCTTGACAGAACAAAATTATCTATTACAAACATTTTCCCCCACCAACCCCATAACCCAATTTTTACGAATCAAGAGGCATATTTTCCCAAAACATGGCAGCCCAGTCTCAGGCTGGTAAGTCTTGTGGTTTCAAGGGCACTATATAGAAAGGAAATCTCCAAGCCAGCCTGAGAAGATTGTCGTGTCCCAAGCAGAGTATTATCAACTTTTAATGGTCAGAGTGCTAATTGTCATTAGGCCTAGGAAAAGCCTTCAGACCACAGCTGCTGCAGTTATTATTTAATTTCTGCCACAATACAATGTTATATCTTTGTATAATGTATTTATATATCTAATCTTGGTCTCCCTTGGTTCTTTGGATATATAACCCCACACTAAGACAAGGTGGTGTGGTAACTCATTCTTTTATTATTTTTTCCACACTATTTTTTGTCTATCAATATAAGCCCCTATGCAGGGCAGAGATAATACCAGCCAATCTAACTTTGTTGCTGCATCTTTTTCTCAAGTGCCATACTACGTGTGGTCCCCAACTTACACACCACACAATCACCTGAGCATATAGGCTTTAATTTGCCCTGCTGCCAATTTCTCTAGCTCATTGAATCTTGTTTACCTTTTATATGTTTACTTTGTTAGGATTCCTTACATATTTCCTGAGAAAGTACAGGGGCAGAAGTTCCAATATTATCACGGATTCAGAGCCTCATAAGGAAATCTCTGGAGTCTTTATTAGACTCACAATGTCCGTGACATGAGAAATACTTTCAAGTAGTGCCAGGTAAGGTTATCTCCCTAGAATCAGGAATCAGTGGTAGTATGCCCAGGACTTTTCTGGGGAAGCTTAGAAGCAGTACTCTTGGGAAAAGGCATAATGATTAATAAGAAATTTCCCATCAGTCCAATATCCCCAAGTTGTATAAATATTAAAATCTCTACCCCAAGCATGCAACATGTGGACACCAAGACCAAAAGTGAAAGACTTAATGACAGCAATTGCCTCATGCGGTCTGCTGACATTCTGATTCTCACTATTCCCATTAGATTTGGCTGTGTTCGAGGAGGTTTTTTTTTTTTTTTTTTTTTTTTTTTTTTTTTTTTTTTTTTTTTTTTAATTCATTTATGTTCTCAGCTGAGATCTCTATATAAAAGACAAATTAACAACAGAAAACCACACAATTTCCTAATGTTAATTTTATATGATGTGGGAGGCATTGTAACAACAAAAAAAAATTGAACCATAAAAGACTGCAGTTCTTGGTGCTGTATGTTGTGTTTGATGAAGAGAGAGAGGGCAATGGGGGAATTTGGTAGAACACAGGGTTAAGACAGGAACAATAAATGGGAGACCAAGTAAAGTCAGCTTACTCCCAGCCCATTGCTCACTGCTATCTTCAAGAGCAGTTTTCTTCTCCCAAGGATCTATTACAAGGGAGAATATTCTGAACTAATTTGAGAAAATGTTAGAGAGTTACTTCTATAGTATTTGTTTCAGAAAATATTCTACACACTGTTTTGTTATGTTTGTGGGGATAGTTAATTCCTAAACCTTAAAAGTTATAGCTTAAGTCTGAAAAATACAGTTTATCTTTTCTTTTCCTTTGTCAATACTCTGCCCATAAACATAGTCTAATGTAAGACAGAAAGAGAATCTCTAGAGTTGGGTTTTAGGCTAACAGATGTAGTATGTAATAATATAAATAAGATGTTCTCACTTCATAGTCACCAGAGCTTAGAGAACTCCTGAGACACCCGAATGTGCTTGGACAATTGAGTTAGAGCCCTGCTGGAACAATTAGTTTCTCAATTTGTGTTTACTACAAACACCAAGACCACTTAAGTACTGCTGCAGACAGACCTTGAAGATTTAATGTGCCCATCACAGGCAGACCTGTTTAAGCCTTCATATATGAAATGCCTCTTACATGAGCTATCTTCAATTCACTCATTAAAGGTGAAAAGTCAGTTACAAAGAATTGAACATAGACTGTGCCTCCATCTCTTCATTTTTCCAGATCTATGCTTTGTTTCAACTGAGGGTGAATGCCCCTGAAAGAAGGCTCTTATTTCTAAGACATATTTATTTACACACAAAATTTGCTAGGTAAGGAAATAGATCTCAAGGCTAGTCAGAACATAGGATATGAGAATTTTAAAATCCAAATGCTTCTGTAAAACATCACATAACTAAATTTAAAATCTAAAATACTTTCTTGAGTAAAATTTATCTTAAGAATTTATGTATTACTGAATTGCATTAGTTTATCACTTTCTGTAATAACCAGAAAAATGGATTGTAAATATTAGAAAATTACCCTAAATACTTTAAAATGAATGCACAATGAGGACAAATGGATTTTTAATATAATCATTTCATTTATTTACATGCCAAATGCTGCTCCCTACTTCCCCATTTCAGAGTTCTTACATCATCTTCTTTTCCCTTCACGTACGAGATGGTCTCCCCTCCAGGTATCCGCCCAACCTGGGGTACCAAGTCCCTACAGAATTAGGTACATCTTTACTCACTGAGGCCAGACAACACTGGTCTCTTCTACATATATACCAGGGGCCTTGGACTAGCCTCTGTATGCTCTTTAGTTGGTGGCTCAGCACCCAGGGTTTGCCAGTACTTGATATTGTTGATCTTCCTTTATGGTTGCCATCTCCCAAAGTTCCTTCACTCCTTGCCCTAATTCTTCCATAGAGGTAGGTGACTGTTCCAACTTGGAATCCATTCTATGAGTAGGTAATAATCCCTGACACTATTTATACTACATTGCACCTGGAGACATAAGCCTAGCATGGATATTCTCTGAGAGACTCAACTCAGCAGCTGAATAAGAAGACATATGCAGTTCCTCACAACCAAGCTTGCGACAGAGATTGCTGATACTTGACTTTTGTATCTTATTTTCTTTGTTGACTCCAGCCCAGCTCTATTAGCATTGTTGAAGTATGGGTTTAACTTGAGCCTATCATAACAACTCCTTGACACCTTAAAAACCGTACTGCCTTAAAAGCATCAAAACATGTTAGTGTCTCTTTCAATAATAAAACTAAAACTGCATCTCTAGAGTCTTCCACCTGAGGACATTTGTACTTTCCTGGTTTCTGTATTTAGTCCAGATATAAACTCAACACTGACCGCCTAGAACAAAGAATCATGAATGAAAGAAAGTCATTCTAGCCTCCACATGTATACACACTTGCAATACATTCACACATACATGCATTTGCACAGCTGCAAACACACATCCAAGCACAAAGGGGATGGGGAATTTACTGAACCACTGAAGTTCAAGAGACAATTAAAAAAATCACCTTAGGCAAATAGAAATCTCTGAAATAATTAGAGCATAATTATTCCTATTTGTACCAGTGAGATACAAGATAGTCTTAATACCCAGTGCATCATTTTGTTGACTAACCAGAACCTCTGTCATCTCTCTTGACTAGAACACTTAGTTTTGAACCTGGCTCTTTTCTTGGCTTTAGAATGAATGTCAGCTGAAAACCATCCACTCAGATCTTTTCTCTCAAAGTAAATAGCCAGGATTGGCTATGAGACTATAGATCTTCAACCCCGTCAGAAATCCAGAATGACTGAGTTAACTGAAGTTATGGGAAGCACTAAGTGTAGCTTCTAAAACTTAGCCAATTTATAGAGACCGCTGAACACCTGGACAGCCCCTATACTACCGAACGTTGGAGCATCAAATCTTCAGCCTTCTGGCCCAAACTCATCTGACAGACCTTAGTGATGCAGAATTATTAAGGGCTGATTATTCTGTCTAGGCAGATATAATCAGTCAACTATTCTTCAAGTTTTATTTTAACAGGAAGGGTGATATGTAGGAGGAGCTAAGGGGGAAGGAGCACTGAGAGGAAAAGGTGGAGTAAGGAGAGGAGAAGATGAAGTAGAGGAGAAGCTAAGTGATGAGAGAGAGAAAGAGAAAGAGAGAGGGGGCATGGAGGCAGAAGTTCATGTGTCTCCACCAGTCAAAGATAGTTTATATATCTAGGTTGGGTATTGGGTTACACTTCTGATTGAACATTACCATACTTATAAAGCCTTTAATTAACATTTAAAAAAAATGTATAAAAGCAAACTGGAAAAAGGGGTACAGGATAGGGGTTTTCTAGGGAGGGGAAATGGGGAAAGGGGATGGCATCTGAAATGTAAATAAAATATCCAATAAAAAAATAAATAAAAATAAATAAAAAAATAAAATAAAATAAAAATCTCTGATATTTATACTTGTACCTGTTCTAGAGGAATGCCAGGCATAAAATAGCTTTGAGAGACAATAGAGATTTGCTGGAAACACTTTGTAGAGTAGTTTAAGTTTTAACTCTGCTTGGGTATGCAGGAGAATCCTAATGTTTAAACAATCTTGTCAAAAGCAGCCTGATTCCCTAGATGAAGGCTCTTGCTCAATTCAATGAAGGCATGCACTTGGCTACTACTCAGTATATTATAAGGAACACACTGGAAGTCAGGCAAGGTGACATGTACCCATGACCCTCAACAATCAGAATGCCAAGGCAGGAGGACTGAGAATTTCCTGGCCTGTTCGGTTCCGAAGCAAGGCATCATCTTACAAACAGACATTTCCTACAAAGTCATCCTAAAAACCTGATGATTCTGAAAAGGGGAAAAAGAAAACAGGAGGCAGGCAGACAGGGAAGAAGGAAGGAAGAGGAGAGCAAGAGGCAGGAGAAGGGAAGTATTAAAAGTATTAGTGTTTAAAGCCTTCCTTTGTGTTTCTCTTTAAAAGGACTTTAAAACCAGTATTGTGGCTCTGGTTTTGTTTTGTATTCTGCATCTGTGCTTCTCTCCTCTAGGCCTTAAATGAACTCACCTTGAGGACAGATGAGTCTTTTGTATAAAAGACTAGAAAATGGATTGAAACAGAAAGTTGTAAATATATTCCTAATTGTTAAAAGGCAGTTAGTTACTTTTTTACAATAATACAGAAAAGGCTCTTTTTCAGTTCTGATAAAGCCCATTTTATAATTTCAGGTACACAATAGAGCGCTATATTTTAAATGTAATTTTAATAGTATTGATAAATCCTGCATAATTATTCCATTAACCTCTGTAAACACTTTCACTTTCTCCTGCAATTTTGTAGCTGAATGAAAATAGACTCCCAGGACCTCATTTACTTTCTATACCTGTCTTATTTTAAAAGCCAATTAATTTAGATTTTCAGCGTTTTAATTACATGACTCCATTAATGCCACAAAATAATCTATAACGAACAGCTTTCTAAATTCAAATTAATCTGAAACAAAAATTTTCGAGAATTTCTGTATGTCAAAATACATCTTATTTAAATATGTAAGACAAGACCAAATATATATATTTTTGCATTACATAAGAATAAGTATAATAGTCTTGTATTTCAAAAGATGCCATGTTATTAAATTCATACATTTAGTATTTGTGGATAGTCAGTTCAATGATAGAAACGCACATCTTCATGCACAACTCTGATTCCACATTCAGGATGCTATGGAAACCCATCATGAACTAAAGAGCAAGATTTAAATCTCAAAAAACAAAGACAAGAGCAAAACTTTTCTGTGCCAGCTTCATCCCTAGCAGAACTTAATGTACATAGCATCCTCTAGTGGGACAATCTGCTGCCTAGTCTCAGATCACAGACTTCTTCTTCCTGGGTACAGGGCATGGTAGGTAAGGGCAACATAGACATGTAGACATGTAGAACATGAGCTGAAGAGAGCTATGATCGCTCAAGTCAAACCGTGGACATGTCCCCAGGCAAGGATTCCATGTTTGCTTCCCTTTCATTTGCATAAAATCGCAGAGATCCCAGGGTGATTTGATCTCTTCAATTTCTATCAGTAGGCTTCAGGCTAAAAGCATTTTTTTTTTTTTTTTTTTTTTTTTTGGTGAATTATATGTGGGTGAGAAGTGAAGGTTTTGAGCACAGGTCAGGAGTGTGGAAGCATAGTAGCTATGAGAGCAGAAAGTTTCTCTAGCATGTAGGACCATGGAGATGAGAAACACACACATTCACATATGGAACCAAGCCCATAGAGGTTTGGGTAACTTTATTCAATTAAATTTTTTGTGGTTTTTACTATATCTCTTTGAGAAAGTTTAACAAATCTAATAATAAATTTAATTTCAATTCAATGAGCAAAAGGAGGAAAAACATTGACTTTCCATTTTTTTCTGCTGCAATTTCTTTGTCTTTTTCAATATGTTTAAATTAATTTATTCTCTCTCTATTATATTCTGACTGCAGTCTCCCATGTCTCTTCTCCTTCCAGTTCCTCCACTAACCCCTTCCACAACTGCTCCTTCTCCAATTTTCCTAGAAAATGGTCAGGTCTTTCAGTGATAACAACCAGTCTTCTAACACAAAATAGCAAGTAAGAATAAGACAAGGCACTGACCCTCATATCAGGGCTGGCAATGGCAATCCAGAAGAAGGACAAGAGTCCCAAAATAGGCTGCAATTTCTTAACTATTCTTGTTCATGTAGTCACAGACTTATATAAGAAGCAAATTTCTGTTTAAATCATTATGCCATTTTATTCTCTGCTCCTTCTGTCTTTCATTCCTAATGATTCAACTTCAAGCAATTTCACTTGGCTTTACTTTTTATTCCAGGTTCTTCTCTTCTGTCCTTGGTTTGTCTGCCACCAATACACAATATCATAAAACTTTTAGATGTTAAGTACTAAACATGAGACTTATTCTAAATATTATATAAGCTGGGGCTATATTCATTTTAAATGTTCCTTTTTGATTCAATCAATAGGCAATATTTCAGAGACCAGTAACCTGAAATTCACTTTTACAGGGCGTTTTTTTTCCCCTCCTGCATTTCAAGCAACTGAACTGAACAAAATGATTGTCTTTTTTTTTTATTTTCTCAGAACTGTTATCATCTATAAAAGTAAAAGTAATAATTTCAAAATCATTCACATCTGGTGACATTTCTCACCACGATGTGAACATAGTAGCATGTTCTTTTCCACTGGATAGCTTTTACAAGATACACCGTGTCATTGGCCTTTTATTTCACTGAGAGGCTTGCTATGTTCACAAAAGGATGACAGCTCTCCTCTAACTAGTGAGATTTTAAAGAGGAAGGTGAAAGAATGGCTAAGCCGGGCCTCACAATGGGTCATCTTTGCAGTGTTAACATGAAAAGTCAGAAAGCAAAAGAGAGGCTGAATAGAGTCCCCGATAAAAGGGAAATAAAGACCTAGGACCTTGAACATAACACTTATTCCTTTTTTTCTGACTAAATGTAACTGAAGTATAATGAAGAGGGACAGCTGTGAAGTCAGGAAGACCTGTATTTCCATATTTTAGTTCTCTCAGTTTCAAGGGCTTCATAAGAAAAAGAAAGACAAGACCTACATATGAAGACAGCAAAAATTGACAGCATCATAAGGCCTTCCACCTGCATCTCAGAAGTATGGATATTTACTAAGACCTATTTGGGGTGATCCACATTCTAAGCTATATGCTTATGAGCCTATTTTCTAATGAGAGAAATGGACAAAGACAAAGAGTGGTATGATTTATACCTTAGAAAAATTAAATAGCAAATAGGGAGAAAATTCAGGCAATAGGGATTAAAAAGGTTGAATTTGAAAATATGGTGGACTGACATGTCAGGACAATGTGTATTGTGACCTTCAAATGAAGTGGAAAAAACAGCCACACAGAGTCTTGAGGACAAGTACTCCTAAGATAAGAAGGGTAAATGCCAGGACACTAGGGCAGAAGTAAGTTGTTCCTGGGGCAGAGGAAGGCCATATGCAAACACTGTGACCATGGATGGTGGCATTGTGAAATGGGGGTCCGAACTGTGTGTAGCCTTCTAACTCTGTGTAAAATCTTTGATGTGACCTCAGAAGGTGAGGAGGGGCATGCCAGTTGTGTAAGCAGAGTACATATTCTGAGACAGCTTTCAACAGGATTTCTATGGCTGCTAGAATTTAGACAGGCAGAGAAATAAGTTTAAAGCTGACCAGGTTAACAATGTTTACTCACCCAGGTGACTTGTTTGTGAGTGGCAGTAGCATCAATAATGAGTGATTAACCTGAGTGTCCAGTAGGCAGACCTGCCCAATTGACTTAGCTCTATCCAAGAGCAACAGCTGACATAAAGAATATTAACTCTTTCCCTGCCCCATTTTTTTCTTTCATGAAGTTGAGGACTTATTGGTCAAGGACAAATGATTAGCTTTTGATATGCAAATGAGGTTCATAATGATTTTTAAATATATGTATATTTTATAGTCAAACAGAAACTCAAAATATTGAAAATTACATAATCTCTCACTCCTCCATAGTTTCCTTACCTGTTTGTACTGTGAGGAGATTCTAGATTTAATCTCTTGGCTTGGATGACTTTTTCTATATTTTTTTTCTATTTTCTTCTGCATTCATTTTTACTGTAATGTTTATTGCACATTTTCTTATGTTTACTTTTGATTTAGAATTTTTTTTCCTCTTCATTGTATCTGTCTTAGGAGGAAAAGTTAAATTGGTTAATTTAAGATTTCTTTATTTTGAAGAAGTATCTATAGCTCCAAATATTCCAGTGAGTACTGCTCAAGACACAATTCCAAAACTTTCTGCTGAGTATTTTTTTTGCTTTCACTTGAATCTCTATCATCAACGTACCACAAATTTCCATGTGTCCTTGTGGGAAATAAAGTCATTAAATAGGATCCCTATTGTTTGCCTCCCTATAAGTAGTAATAAGATATTTTTAAGGAAAGTAGCCAGAGATGATCAGAAACTTTACTATAATTTCTTCAGGTTCAGTGTCTTAAAGTCTGAAATATCTTCTCCATTTGCAGAGATTTTCTACAACAACTCCCAGGATGCCTAAACTCTTACACTCACAATGACAGTACATAAAATTTGAAAATGCACAACAGTACCTGTGAGTTAGAGTCTAAGCTTTCATCTCTCTCTGCCAGTGCAATCACATCTTTACTCATATTCTGAAGCAACAAAAGGATAGCTTAAGGTCCACGCCTTACACACGGCTGAACATGTGAGCATCACACCTTGGTCTTTAGACCTTTCAGTGGCTAATTCATCTTAAATCACACCATCAGATACACTGTCCTATATTGCTCAGGCCACAGGTAAATAGAGATACTGCTATAAGGAAGAGTATTTCAGAGGTAGAGGTCACACTGAAGGAAGAGAGAAAAGGCTAAATATATCTTTTCAAAAGTACAACCCCAGACTGAGTCCAAACCTATTGAATTAGTTAATCCTCCTTTTCTGTATTTATTCTTCAAAATGCATTCAAAATATCTTGGTTATATTCACTCCACTTTCTTCCTTCCAACTTTCCCCCATCCTTGGTCTACAACACAGTTCCCTTTTAATTTTACATCCTCTTATATTCTTAAAAAGCCAACTCATTTATTCAAGAACCAAGAATTAATGGTAAAAGATTTGAATTTCCTATGGATTTAAAAGAGAACAAGAGATATATGAATGGTTCTCAGGAGAGGAAATGAAAATATGAATGAGGTAGTGGTATTATAATCTCACATATAAAAGAAAATTCTTTTATTTTAAAACAGCCCACTCTGTTCAACTGGTGCTATCTGTATGTGAATATATGTTGGATCCTCAGGTGGGGCATGAGAATGGCTATTCTCCTAAGGAAAAGTGATTATCCTTTTCTTGGCAGTCATCAAATGTCAGTGGCATCTCACCTGCTTGATCTTCTCCTTCTTTCATGATGGAAGTTTTACAAGCCTTGTGTAGGTCATGTGCATGTAGCCACAGCTCCTTTGAGTTCATTGACAAACAGCCATGTCATGTCCAGAGGACCTCAGATCCTAACACTTTTGGGGATCTTGCATTCTTTCCACCCAAATATTGGAGATGTACCCTGTTCATTGGAGGAAGAAGGTTGGTATGAATGTCTCATGTCAAATGAGCACTCCCATTCACTTATTATTAACACTTTAGAATTTATGAGTTTTTTCCTTGCCTTTATTACTTTTTGTTTTTTAAGGTAAGGAATCTCTGTGTAACCCTGGATGTCCTTGAACTTGTTCTATGGACCAGGCTGGCTTTTAATTCAGAGATCTACCTCTGCAGCCCATTATGAGTCTTGGCATTAGCCATTACCCACTGCATTAAGAAGCTTCTATGATCAAGATTTAGAGGAGCACAAATCTATGGATACTTAGATAAATATATCAAAGGCAGTTGAACAAAATCACTATTTAGCAAAACAACTTCAATAAGCTCTCCCCTAGGGTCTATGCCTTATCTACTCATAAATTTTTACAATTTTGTTAGTTAACCCTCAACAATATAGTATCTCATTCTGGGAAGCCATGGGAAAGATCTGAGTCTCCTGTGTAGTATATGTAAACACATCTCTGACAAAGCCTAGGTTCTATCAATGCAGAAAATAGCCAGTATTACTCTAAGATGAAAATACTCCGCTAACTTTTCATGAGAACTTGAAAGAACTTTCTTTTATAATACAGCTTTGAACAGTTTTATTGATGAAGCAAAATAAACTTGTAGGAAGCTCCACTGGCCATTCACAACAGAAATATTTATTACATTTACATATAATATATGTAGAAGAAGCATCTCATCCTTCCAAAATAAGCAGAGGCTAAGAATACAGAATCATCTTCAAAGATCAAACAAGCTCATCACCTGAAACCTAGAGAACAATTCAAAAGATGTAGCACAAGGACTGTAAGATACAGAAGATCAGACATGTCACTGTAAGATTGAGTATGTTAGTAATGTCAGAAGCTTCCTACACCCATAGAGTCTCCCTAACACGACTGCACAAACATGGGCTGAACATGGACAACAATAGATATGCTAAAGTTGACAGGAAAAAACCCATGGTAACATTTCAACTCTACACAAAGAACTATGAGCAACCAAGGAATGCTGAGAGCAGGAGAACTCATCTTCCCAGGGAAGAGCACACCCTTTTGTTATCAAATACAAAATGGTCATCCTGAAATCATACATAGATGTAACATTAAACAAATTAAACAGGTAATATTCACCAGTATATTTCTATGCATATACATATATTTATGAAATAACAATTGTTAAAAAAAGAGATCAGTAATTTGAGGAGCAAAGAGGGATATATATGAGAGTTTGAGGGAGGGAAAAGAAAAAAAAGTGATGTAGTTGTACTATAATGTAAAAAAAATATCTTAAAATGGGACAGTAGGGTCTGCAAAGATGTAATTAAACATAATGGTGCTAAGAATAAGTTTGACTGTGGCTATGGCAGACAGGAAGCAGCTTACACACAGAGTATTAAAGGACATGTAGAAAGAAAAAAGAAGAGAAGTTTATTTTGTCATTAAAGTAACTCTCCACATGCAGAGAGATCTGACAAAATGTACAGACTAGGGGAAGCATCTAGAGGTTATTTTGGATGACATGAAGAATGCTGTAGCCTGTCCCAAGGAAAAGGTAAGAAATGTGTGTCAGAGTCAAAACCATCCCATGTGTAAGACTGAACTATTAAATTTTACAGTTGGTTTATCCTTAACGAACTAAATGTGGTTGTGCATAGGACATCAAAGTTGTAAATGAATAAGGGAATACTTGTATTAAATTATTTAAGCACAGTTTGTTTTTAAAATGTAATCTACCATTTTATTCTAGAATATTACATTTCCTTTTTCCATGTACATAAGAAAAGAGATATAAAAAGCCACAGAAAGTATAAGTGAAGTTTATGTAAATTAGTAATCAAATTTCATTAAAATACATAAAGTTGATTCTCAGAAGAATGAGCCAGCACTCAGCAAAGCTGTGCCAAGTTCTTACATGTGACTATAAAAAGCACTATCAAATAGAGAATCGTATTTCATAACACTTCTAGCAGGCCCAAGGATTATGCCACACATTATGAATGAAAGGAGTCTTCTTATTGCACCTTACAGTCCTGGGATCCAATAGACAAGCAGTAATGCATGAGTAATTGTACTCCACTCAGATCTTACTTTCTTTGAATGCATTTTTAGCTATTTGCATTTTAGAAATGAGCAAATGCCTTCTGGTGGCAAATTGCAGCTTGCATTGTAATAGTAGTTTCTACTTCACAGACAGCACAAGGTGGAAAGGCAATTTCAAAATTACCCTTGAAGCATCACTTCTTCTGTGGTGCTCCCATATTACTGTGAAGTCAGGGTCAAAGCCTGGGAAAGATGCTAGACTGCAGATGAGTATATCTGAAACTACAACAGTGAAGCTGAAATCATATTTGCAAGGCAACCTTACAAACAGTATAAAACACTGCAATAAATACTCTGAAGCACTAATAGGATCTCTGAGAAGGGTTTGTATTATAGGAGTTTCAGGTCTTTGTTAAAACTTAAAATTCACTGTTCCAGGACACATTCTGGGAGGATCACATTCCTTACTCAGAGGACACCTGCCTGATTAATATTCAGAGGAGGAAGGGAGAGACTGATTAACATTCATCAGACCACAGGGGAGGGAATCAATCTGCAAGTGAAGAAGGCACAGAGCAGATAGACACATTCCAGGAGAGGGGCCCAGGAAGGGAGGTGGTCAGGAAGCTGGGCCCTTAACTTGGTAAACTTGGGCAAACAGAAGATACTCATTGTCATAAAAATAATGTGCGAATCTGAGTCACCTAGAGACTAGACCTGGGAAGGTCAGCTCTGGGGAGCCAACAGAAGGCAGCTATCATCCTTGCAGCTATCTTGAGCCATATACCCTGACAAGAGATTTGATTACAATAGCCTACTACAGCTGAGCACATTCTGATAACATCTTGCTTTAGATACCCAGGATCTTCCCTTGGGTGTGTGAGACTTAAAGGTGTGATTTAGAGCTGAGACTTAAGGGTGTGATTAGAGATCAGATTTAGAGATAAGACCTAAGGGCATGACCTAAGGGCATTACTTAAGGGCGTGACTTAGAGGCATGACTTAGAAGTGACATATAAAAGGCAAGAGGCAGACAGATCAGAGAACCAGACAACAGATTACTTGACAGAGTACAACTTGGAACTAGGAATTAGGCAGTACAACTTGGAACAGAGAATTAGTTATTAGGCATTAGAGATATAGTACAACTTGGAGTTAGTAGGCACTTAGCACTTGGAAGTAACTTGGAACTTGGAGGCACTAGGGACTAGGAATTAGGGACTGGGAACTCAAGATTTGGGACTTAGACTAAGAAAAGAGACTGAAGAATAAACAGGATTGAATCACACTCTGTCTGGTCTCCATTCTTCGCATCTGTCCTCACTCTCTTTCTTGCTGAACCCCGCAGACCTGAGCAGCTTGGGGCATTGCAAGCTCTAACAGTTTAGCCCCCAAGGTTTTTGGCAGTGTGGGTTCCAACACTGATAGAACGGTCCCCAACATTTTTGGTGCCCAAGTTGGGGCAGCACAGGCTGCAACAGTCAGCCTTTGTGGTTGCCCTCGTAAACTCTGTATAAACACTGCTCCCACCTTTGGCTTGGGGTTCCTCTTGTCTGCATGTGAGGGAACCCTAGTGCACTGGTTACTATATATAAACCTCATGTTTTTGCAACAAATCCTCTGTCCATGTGTGTCTCTGCAGGAGCGCATCCCCTGGTTTGGATCGTAGAGTCCAACAGTATATTCTGAACAGTTACTTAAAAATCTGGGTGAATGCTTTTGTGTTCATACCTCCTGTTTATTTCAAAAAATTCAAAATTGCACTATGAGATGATTTCTATCAATTCCATACAACAACTTGGCGAATACCAATAATTATGATTGGTACAAGAAAAAAGAGGCAGATCAAAGAAGTACTGAACTTGAGAAATGTAGAGGAAAAGGAAAATGAACCTCTAGAATTTCCTTTTCCCAATGTTCTGAGTTACGGCTTTTAATCTTTCCTTCCTGTTGCTTGTTTGCCTGACATGATAGAATATATTATATTCAAAATTCTAATACAAACAATTGATACACAAAGAGATATTTCAGAATCTGGTTACACAGAGACTGAAGAGTGTTACCATGTATATTCTTAACAAAAAAACTAGATATGTTTGTTACATGATTATATTTGTCCCCAAATAACACTTCAATGATTGTTAGAAAGCATTCTTAATGTGTTTTCAGTGTCTCAACATTAGATAACAATGAAAGTAGGCAATTGGTTCTGAATATTTGATTAAAATTTTCCTGAAACTATGGACATATTTAAGCATGATGACAAATACACTTTGAACTAATGTGAGTAATTAGTCTTATTAGTTTTTGAATGAACATGTGCCAACAAGTACATGTGATCAGTAGCTGTCTGCAATTTGTCAAAGCTGGAGCTTGACATTTGTTAGCTGTAAAAAGCAGAGAAACTTTCTGACCTTATTACCCAACTATGGTAAAACTAGTCTCTAGCATAATAAGTGTGTTATGGACATTTGCTGAGTGTTAATGATCAAATATCAGCTGTAAGTGATATCAGTATTTATCAAGCACATAATACACACACACACACACACACACAAACACAATGGATACAACTAATAGAGGCAAAGTCAGAGTATAAATAGGCATAATATCTTGTAACAGGACCCTTCAAAAATGTTAATAATTTTGAATGGCTCTCTTTGAGTCAATATGAGTCAAAAATAATGACTCTCTTTGAGTCAATATGAGTGGTAAGTCATGTACATGCTACCTAACCCTGGGAATAGGCAATAGAAGATGGTTCTCCTAAGTAAGCAATAAAAAGAACAGAACTTAATATGGAAAGCAAATAACAGAAAAGTAAAATCCATTGAAACCATGTTAAGGCTGAGTGGCAACATGAGCTAGAGTTAATCTGGGGTTCTATGACTCTCTGCAAGACACAATTTTCTTATTGACCATATGATTAACAGAAAGAACATCACCACATGTTATGCTACATACACAAAAGTAGTCCATATTCTTAGTAATAAATCCATGAGAAGCTGCCAAAATGAAGAAGAAG
>JANHMN010000010.1:60693391-60705108 GCA_030674055.1 Rhabdomys pumilio | reverse complement strand
ACTGTAAATAGATTCCCTGGAATGTAGCCATGCATGCTCCTTTTAGATTTTATGTATGATTGTCTTTATACAGTACAAGCAATATGAAGGAAATGAAAAAGCTGGATAGCCTGCTAAGTTGAATAGATTTAAAAACTAGAACTTTATGCAAGTTTATTAGCCTTGCTCTTCAACTTGCAGGTGGAATTGACTCAGTCTATACAATGACAGTAATCACAGCCTGTGACAACAATCTTAAGAACCTCAAGTAAGATTATGCTTCAGATCTGTACCTCCACCTGTACAAGGGGAAGATCAGCATGCATGACACCCCTCCCCAAACTTCATAGTCTGCATGTCTCCCAGGAGGCCTGCCCTAACCAGTGACACAAGCAAACTTATGTAACTAGGGACACATGAGACCTTCTCTAATTAGGGACCTGGGATGCCTTCTCCTACCAGAGACAGCACACCTGACTTCCAGGGGACCTGCTATAATCCAGGTCAAACATCTCTATTTCCCTCCAAGGAGGCCAAGACACCCAGGCCAGTTAACACCAGAGATAACCAGATGACAAAAGGCAAGCACAAGAACATAAGCAACAGAAGTCAATATAATTTGGCTCTATCAGAAACAAGTTCTCCTACCACAGCAAGCCCTGAATACACTAATATCTAACCTGAAAGGCAAGAATTTGACTAAAATCCCATCTCATGAAGATGTGGGGGGCAATTGGAGGGTGGGGAGGTAGGTGTGGGTGGGAGGGTGAGTGGAGGCACATCCTCATAGAAGCAGCAGGAGGGGGAATAGGATAAGGGGTTCCTGGGTGGGGGGAAATGGGGAAAGGTGATAATATCTGAGATGTAAATAAAATGTCCAATAAAAAAAGAAGGATATAGATAACTCCCTTAAGGAAATACAGGAAAACACGGGCAAACAGGTAGAAGCCCTTAAAAAGGAAACAAATAAATCTGTAACTTTAAAAAAAAAATCATACTTTTAATGATGATTCTTAAATGCTTTAACCTCCCTTCTAGACCACAACTCACCAGAGCTCATGGTAAAGAAAGGACACAGGGAAAGTAGACCTGTTTAGAAATGGTTCTTTGGAGAAAATTCCAACTACATTGTCAGGAAATCAAACGTTCACTTCACAGGTCAGCAATGAAATAAAAAATGAAAGTAACCTCGGAGATGGAAAGCTTAAGAAAGACATAAGGAGCTACAGATACAAGCAAGCGTCACCATCACCAACAGAATACAAGAGATGGAAGAGAGAATCTCAGGCATGGAAGTTACCAAAAAAAAAAAAAAAAAAGATATTGACACATTTGTCAAAAAAAAAAAAAAAAGAAAACAAACAAACCACAAAGTGTAAATAAAATCCCAAACCAAAACATGCGGGAAGTTTGGGATGCAATGAAAGACCAAACCTAAGAATAATAAAAATAGAAGAGGGTGAAGATTCTTAGTTCAAAGGACCAGAAAACATATTCAACAAAATTATAGAAGAATAAACCTAAAGAAAGAGATGGCCATAAATATTAAAAGAAACATAGGGAATACCAAATAAAATGAATCAAAAAAGAAAAACCTCCTACCATATAATAATGAAAACAGTAAATGTACAGAACAAATAAAGAATATTAAAAGCTATAAGGGAAAAAGTCTAAGTGATATCTACAGACAGACCTGTCAGTATACACCAGACTTCTCAGTAGATATGATAAAAGCCAGAAGATCCTGAGCAGATGTCAAACAGACCTTAAGACACCAGAGATGCCAGCCCAGGAACCCTCTCAATCACCAGTGATAAAGAAATGAAGATATTCTATAACAGAAGCAAATTTGACCAATATCTTTCTACTAATCAAGCCTTAGAGAGGACATTAGAAGGAAAACCCC
The DNA here is from genome assembly GCA_030674055.1 of Rhabdomys pumilio. Taxonomy (NCBI): domain Eukaryota; kingdom Metazoa; phylum Chordata; class Mammalia; order Rodentia; family Muridae; genus Rhabdomys; species Rhabdomys pumilio. Next base: position 60,703,223 of record JANHMN010000010.1, on the reverse strand, counting down.
AACACAAGGAGGATAACCAAATAAAAGAAAACATAAGACATGAATAATCTCACAACAAACTCCAAAGAAAAGAATTACACACATGCATAATACCACCTCCAACAACAAAAATAACCCGAAACTAACACTTCTTGGTTTTCAATGTCTCTCAACATCAATGGATTCAACTCCCCAATAAAAAGACACAGGCTAACAGACTAGGTACATAAACAGGATCTGTGAGCATAAACCCAAAAGATGCTCCAACATACCATAAGGACAGATGCTCCACTATGTTCCTAGAAGCCTTATTCATAAGAGCCAGAAACTAGAAAGAACCAGATGTCCCTCAACCAAAGAAGAATAGACAGAAAATGTGGTTCATTTGCACAATCGAATAGTATCTGGCTATTAAAAATGAGGACATCATGAATTTTGCAAGCAAATAAATGGATCATGAAAATACTACTCTGAGTGAGGTAATCCAGACATGAAAGAACATGCATAGTATGTACTCACTGATCAGTGGAAATTAGCCAAAATGTACAGAATACACAGACTGTAAGAAGTGTAACAAGAAGGAAGGCTCAAGTGAGAATGCTTCCATTCCTCCTCCCACAGGAGGCAGAGAAAATGTGGGACTTCAGTGAAAGAGGGAATGTGGAGGAAGAAAGGGAGACAGAATCAGGTGTGGGGGAAAGAGGAGAGCTCAGATGTCTTGGAAATTTAATGAAAATATGCAGCCTCCAGGGGTGGGTGCAATCTCTTGAAAGTCCCAGAGATCTGGGATGTAATAAATTCTCAGGACTGTATGGTGGTGACTGTAGAGTGAAAAATTATAAAGACCATTTTATAAAATATACAGGCTCACTAGTTCCAAGAAGGCGGAACTGAATGTAAGATTTCAGGCCTTCATTGCCCTGGGATACATCCCGGGAAGAGTATTAACATTCCTCAAGCCTCAAGGAAAAGAACCCACCTGTGGGTGGGGAAAACCCAAAGCAGGAAGACACATTCCTGACCACAAAAAAATTGCAAGTCATCTAGTTGGGACGGTGACCGGAGCGAGTGAGAAATAGTTTAACCTGAAATAGTTGGTAATGACAGGGTGAGGTATAGTGCCTTGGTAAAAACTACATTCTTGAGAAGAATAAGTGTGCAGAGTGATTTTCACATGACTAAATCATTTAGGGGTGGGTTCCTCTGAAATGTTCCACTATTTTTATGATCATGTATCCTTGACAACACCTCACCCCCCTTTCCACTCCCCTGGTTTGTGGTTTACCCCTTTAAAAAACCCTCCTCAGACTGAGTGTCTTTGTCAAACTGTCCTCCTGCGAGAGTGTGCAGTTTGAACGCTGGCTGCCAGCTTTCTTCCCTAATAAACCTCTGCTGATTGCATCCAGGTATGCTGTCTTGGAGTTTGTGGGTGTTCTCGACTTCCCGGGACTTGAGTAAGGGTCTCCTGAATTTGGGAGTCTTCAGTGACCATAGGAAAAATGCCAAACAGTGAGAAAACACCTCTAGTACATAAACAAGGCCCACTAGTGGAGGCATAAGTCACTAACCCACCTTCAAAGTTTTTGACCAAGGATTGTTCCTGTCTAAAAGAAATGAAGGCACAAAATAGAGCAGAGACTGAAGGAAAGGCAATCCAGTGTGTGCCCTACCTCCAGCCTTGAGCAGGCCTGAAAGACCTTGTTTACCACAATAGACCAAATAATAGGACCTAGGTGGAGTCACCCACCTTGGCTGCACATACAACCTGCTACAGGAACTTAGAAGAATAAACTGCCAGCTGAGCTTGATTTGAGGCATCTCCAGCTGTGACAAAGAATGGGTTACCTCACCCATCTGGCTAAAAAAAGAATGGATTCAATGGGGCTTTCCCTTTTAATTCAAAGAGCTGAATACTAAACTTCAAGCCTTGTTCAGAAAACTTTGTCTTGGCTTCATGCTCCTCTTGCCTCTCTGTACCCCCTTTTTCATTTCCAGCCCTCGTTTCAGAGAACTCAGCTGGTCCGTGGCTGCAGGCAGTACACCATGACCGGCCCAACTTAAGATCCATCCCATGGGCCCAAACCATGACACTATTAATGATGCTATGTTGTGCTTGTGTAAGAGTGTAAAATTTTAAATTGACTTGTGAACTCCCAGAGAAGGGCCCCAAGGCAAGGAGGTGCAGCTGTGTGTGCCAATAAGAGACATAATCAAGAGCACTCCCACCTGGAAAGTCCTAACTCCCCAGTTTCCCAGCTGTGTGTGCCAATAAGAGACAGGATCAAGAGCACTCTCGATTAGGAAGTTCCTATTCCCCAGTCCCCCTCCCAGTCTATGGTTTTTGCCTTTACAAGCTTGTGTGATTTTATGTTCGGGGGGTTGTTCTCTCCTTTCCTCTTGTGAGAGGTACCAGACAAGTCCCAGAGTGCTGGTTCCTGAATAGAAGCTTCTTGCTGTGTTACATCAAGTGCGGACTTCAGTGGTCATTGGGGTGAGCGCCGATTCCTGGAACTTAAGCTAGGGTCTTCTTTTTTGGGGTTCATACAGTGAGGGCTTGTTCAGAATTTGGTGGTCACTCCTTGCCCATGAACTCGATCTTGGAGGTAAGAAAGGTGCCTAAAGTTTCCTTCTGTCTATTTGTCTTCTTCTGTATCTGAAGTGCTTTTGGTTTGATTCGCAGCTGCGTGATTGCTTGTAAGAGTGGTAGGGTTGTGGGCGGTAGATATACCAGCATAGCCACAGGCTGCTGCTCTGGGGGATGCCCCAGGAGGATCAAAGGACCAAGGACACTTTGTGGTCTCCTATGTGAGGGACCCTGATAAGTTAGATCGGGTGTTACTGATTCAGCTTACTGCCTCTCGGTCAGTCGTTGCCTCCATCTGATTCACTTTCCTTTTTGTGGAGTAGTAGGCACAGCCATTTGTGTCTTTTCGGTGTAACTGTTTCATTTTTTTTGTTATTCGTGTCCTTGACTTTCTGACTGACGATGGGACAGACTGTGACCACCCCTCTTAGTTTGACTCTTGACCACTAGACTGAAGTGTGGGACCCACAACCTGTCACTTGAAGTCCGGAAGGGACCTTGGCAGCCTTTCTGTACCTCAAAGTGGCCCACCTTTGATGTGGGGTGGCCACCTGTGGGGACTTTCTATCCATTCATTATTCTTGCTGTTAAAGATATTGTTCTTCAGAGTGGACCAAGAGAACACCCGGACCAGCAGCCCTACATCATGGTCTGGCAAGACCTAACTCAGAATCCACCCCTCTGGGTTCAGCCATGGGTCTGCCAGACAAAGGAACCAGCGAAGCTCCCAAGTCTTGGCTGTTCAGAGTTCAAGCCCTTCTGAGTAGCCCTCCCAATCAGCTCTACCAAAGAAGACTTATCCCACTACCCAGGGGGATCTCCTCCCCTTGCGCCCTCCCCCTTACCCCCCTGCTTTGGCCCCAACAATTCAGACAGTCACTCAGCTCAGAAGGGTCCCTCAGCCCCGCCTGCAGCTGAGGTCCCTCCAGGGCTGGCTCAGTGGACCCAGAGTCATAGGAGAGTTATGCCTGACACCACAGTGGCACTCCCACTGTGCACTTATGGGCCCCCACCAGCGACAGATAGCCAGAATGGCCAGGTACTTCAGCCGCTTCAGTACTGGCCATATTCCTCAGCTGATCTTTATAATTGGGAGACTAAATATCCCCCCTTTTCTGAGGACCCTCAGAGGCTCACGGGCCTTGTAGAGTCCTTGATGTTCTCTCATCAGCCTACTTGAGATGAGTGTCAGGAGCTTCTCCAGACCCTCTTCACTACTGAGGAGAGGGAAAGGATTCTGTTCAAGACCCGAGAAATGTACCAGGGGCAGATGGCCATCCCTCTCAACTTCCCAATATCATAGATACCGGGTTCCGTCTCACCAGATTGAGCTAGGACTTCAACACGGCAGAAAGTAGGGAGCAATTGACAGTCTATCACCAGGCTCTTGAGGCTGGATTATGTGGAGTGGCCAGACACCCCACTAATTTGGCCAAGGTAAGAGAGATTGTCCAGGGTGCCATTGAGCCTCCCTCTGTGTTCCTTGAAAGCCTCATGGAAGCCTTCAGGAGATATACAACCTTTGATCCTCCTCGGAGGGCCAGAGGGCCTTAGTGGCCATGGCTTTTATAGGTCAGTCAGCAATTGATATTAAGAGAAAGCTGTAGAGAATTGAAAGATTACAAGATTATACCTTGTAAGATTTAGTAAAGGAGGCAGAGAAGTTCTATCATAAGAGAGAAACCGAAAAAGAGAAAGAGCCAAAAGAAAGAAAGAAAGAAAGAAAGAAAGAAAGAAAGAAAGAAAGACGAAGAGAGAAAAAATAAGATACAGGAGGCAAGGAAAAAAACCTAGCTAGAATTTTGACCGCTGTAGTGAGTGATAGAGATAGAAACCAGACTAGAGATAGGCCTAGAAAGCCAGGAAACCTGGGCAACCATGCATCTCTTGAGAAGGACAAATGTATATACTGAAAAAAAAAAATGGACATTGGGCATGAAAATGGCCCCAGAAGAGAAGACCACCCAAGAAAGTGTTAGCTCTGACTAAAGATGACTATGATTAGGGGAGATGGGGCTCAGAGCCCCTTCCCGGGCCTAGGGTAACTCTTAAGGTGGACGGGAAGCCATTTGAGTTCCTGGTAGATACAGGGGCTTAACACTCAGTCCTACTTAAACCCACTGGGCCTCTATCTCACAAAAAATCCTGGGTGGTTGGGGTCACTGGCCACCAACAATATCCATGGACTACCTGAAGAACTGTAGATCTGAGAGTGGGCCGGGTAACTCACTCACTTCTCGTGATCCCAGAATGCCCCACTCCCTTGTTAGAAAGAAACCTTAAGACCACCACCAGAATGCTGGCTTTCAAACACCCGCATGACCCATTACCAGAGCCTACTGCTTAATGGAGACTGTATCCAGTTTGCCGCCCCCCCCCATACTCAACCCTGCCACCCTGATACCAGACACCGATCCCCACTTCCCTGTCACTCATGGTTGTCTGTCAAGAAATCCTAGCTGAAGAAACGGGGGTCCTACTAGACTTAAAAGACCAACCTGACAGACGCTCAACTAACATGACTCACAAATGGAAGCAGCTACATAATTGAAGGTAAAAGGGTGGCAGGGACTGTGGTGGTGGACCAAGAAGATCCTAGAAGAAATTTTCCCTTGGTTCGGGGTGCCCAAGGTAATTGGGTCAGACAATGTCCCTGCCTTAGTTGCCCAGGTAAGTCAGGGATTGGCTAAAACATTGGGGTTTGGTTAGAAATTACATTGTACATATAAACCCCAGAGCTCAGGCCAGGTAGAAAGAATGAATAGAACTTTAAAAGAGACCATGACTAAATTGTCTGTAGACAGGACAATCCTCCTTCCCTTAGGCCTGTTCTGAGTCTGGAATACCCCTGCTATATTTGGGTTGACTCCTTTTGATATCCTTTTTAGAGCACCTCCCCCTTTAAGCATGATAACTGATGAAATAGAGCCTTTTTGTCATAGTAACAGTGATTTGTATACCAGGCTAAAGGCACTCAAAGTGGTGCAGAAAGAAGTGTGAACGCAGTTGGCAGAGGCCTACAAACCCGGAGACCTACAGGTGCCTCACCAGTTCCAGGTCAGGGACTCCATGTATGTGAGGCAACATTGGGTGTCTAATCTTGAACCTTGCTGGAAGGGACCCTACTTGGTGCTCTTGACTACCCCAACTGAGATTAAGTTTGATGGCATCTCTGCGTGGATCCATGTGTCTCATGTTAAACTTGCACTTCCACTGGACCCTGAATGGAAAGCAGAAAGGATGGACAACCCCCTCAAGCTTCGATTTCGTTGTGTGGCTGCTTCTATTGACCCTCCCCAATTTAAGTGACGCTCATATCCCTCACTCTTCCCAAAGGTTAACCTGGTAAGTCATATCACAGACTGGTGATGTAATATAGAATATCTCAAAAGAAGCTCCCCCCTGGAGCTGGTGGCCTCTACTGACCCCAGACCTTTGCCAGTTGGCAGCAGGTCTAGACTCTTTAGATATACCAAGAGCTTATTCCCACAATCTTCCACTCCATGAACAAGCTTAGAGAGAGGCTAGACAAAAGGCAGAGAAATCGAGAAGCCCACCAAAGTTGTTTTGAAAGCTGGTACATCTGATCCCCATGGTTTACCATGCTGGTATCCTTATGGGAGATATATATATATATATATCCTTATGGTTCCTTATGGGACCCCTCCTCATTTTCCTCCTTCTACTCACTCTGGGACCCCAAATCCTAAGTTGATTAGTAGCTTTTGATAGAGAAAATGTGAGCGCAGTACAAGTGTTGCTGCTCAGTCAACTATATCAGTCACTTCGTTGCAAGAAAGAACCAGAAGTTTATTTACAGGCTGAAAGAGAAGTTCCATGATTAGAACTTACCAAGAGAAAAAGGGGGTGGGGGGGAATGAAAGAGTAGAAAATTTTAAATCGACTTGTGAACTCCCAGAGAAGGGCCCCAAGGCAAGGACATTTCTAAGAGCTGCAGCTGTGTGTGCTGATAAGAGACACAATCAAGAGCACTCCCACCTAGGAAGACCCTATTCCCCCATCCCCCTCCCAGCCTGTGGTTTTTGTCTTTATAAGCTTGTGTGATTTTATGTTTGGGGATCTTTCCTCCTTTTCTCTTTTGAGAGGTACGAGAGGAGTCCCACTGCGTGTTGGTTCCTGAATAAATTCCTCTTGCTGTGTTGCATCAAGTGCCAACTTCAGTGGGCACTGGTCCCTGGGACTTGAGCAAGGGTTTCCTTTTTGGGGGTCTTAAACTTGCAGACAAGCCCCTAGCACATTTTGCCTCTAAGATGCTCTACCATAAGGTGACTGAAACAGATGCACACACTTACATTACAGTCAACCAGTCAACCATTGGACTGAAGTCAGAGACTCCTATAGTTGCATTATGGAAAGTATGGAAGAAGCTGAAATGGAGGGCATCCCCATAGAAATACCGGCAGTCTCAACTAACCTGGATCCAGAGGAGCTTCCAGAGACTAAGCTTCCAACCAAAGAAAATACAGGAGCTTGTCTGAGGCTGCCTAGTACATAAGTAGCAGAGAATTGCCTTATCTGACCTCAGTGGGAGAGGATTTACCTAACTCTGTAGAGATTTGATGCCTAGGGGAAGAAACATGGGGGCTTAGGGAGAAGGCACCCCCTCAGATGCAAAGGGGAGGGAGAATGGGGTGCAAAACTCAGACAGACAGATTGAAGACAATATTTGGAACAATAAATAAAATAATTAATTTTAAAAATACAAAAAAGTAAAAGAAACTCAAGTAAATAAACCAAAAAACCAAGAAAGATATGTAAGAAATATGCAATATTAAGTATTTATAGCATGCAAGGTGGGGGAATCTCTATTGTCTAACCCAGTGATCCTTCTTTTTTGTTAACTTAAATCTAGTTAAATTATAGTGAGTAGACACCTAGGGGCAAATTTAATATCATTGTTCTGATAAAGGAACAAAGCAATGAAATGACTCCTAATGACATTCTGTTATATTCAAATCAGTGCCTCACTCAGTCATCATCAGAAACACTTTTCTGCATCTGATGGAAACAAATACAAAGACCCACAGTCAGACAATATGCAGAGTGAGAGATCTTGGATCAGTCAGCCCTAAATGGGATATCTCTAACAAATCTCTCCCCTCAAGGATCAGGAAACTCTACAGAGTCAGGAGTGGTAAGAGTTTAGGAGCCAGAGGGAATGGAGGGCACTGAGAAAATAAAAATTCCAAAACACAGGAAGTCCAAAACTTTGGGTGGTAGTGGGAGATATAGAGTCACACAAGGGAGAGACTACTTGTTTATTGAATGCTAAAATAACAAAATTGGCATTCATTTTCACAGATATTTCATGTACTAAGAGTTGGCATGATGCTTTTACATGAAGAATGGAATTATGTTCCCTATGGAGAAATTTATTTTGTGACACTAATATCTCATTGTCTGGATGAAACAGAATCTTCTGCACATATTCATTCTTGAAATGCCAGTTACAAACAAGCCTTAAGTGAATCTTGGAGGTGTTTCCTGAAAAATAAATAATTTCATATTTTTAATCAATTTTAGTTATTCTTCAAAATTTTCATACATGTTTCAACATAAATTTTTCCCCAATATATCTCCAACTTCATGCCTACTTTTTATAACTCAATTTATCAATTTTTATTCTGATATGTCCTGGCCATAAGTAATTATAATGTCTATTCTGCTGTGGTTAATAGTTAATAAGACTGCATATTTATTAAGTACCAACATAACAATTTTCAACACACTTTTATACCATATAACGTGAGCTTTCTTAGAGAGTTCACATCTTGTTCCATAGCACTGCTATCTCGGTGTATGCTGACTTTATAACATGCTACACATGACACTTATAATTAATTTGATCCATAAATTTAAAAAGTAAAGATTGTCCTTCAAGCACTTTTCATCTTTTACTTATCCCCTTAGTTCTGGAGTCACCTTTGAGTTAACTTTCAAGGAACTGATATGTATCAAACTGATTTTATTTAAATATATGGCATTATTTCTCTCACTTCTTACTCATTTTTTTTTCTTCCCTTTCCTTCTGCAGCTCTTCACACAATAGTACATTCTAGGAATTAGAATACATTTTAAAAATTACTCCTTTTAGCTCATTTGTCTTATTCTGTTTGATAAAGCTCACAAGAAATAACACTAAATTCTACTGAATTCTTTTGTTTATGCTTTCTAAGGAGAAGTTAGTCATCAATAGAATTATTCCTAGAATTGTCCTAGGAATACATGGTATTTAGGAAACTGAATTCATGCTTTCTGGGATCATGTTCTGTGACAGTCTTAAAAGTAAACAAAAGAATTCCAGGTGTTTGTTAAAAACACCAAGAATGCCTTTTCACAGTGGTTGTATATTATTTCCTTGAAGTTATAATAAAATACCAGAAGCAGTCTAATTTACAAAGAACATTGTTTGATTCAGAGTTCTAGAAATCTATAATGGTAAATCTTCTTGATTCTCAACTTTATTATATTTAAAACTTTTTTATAAAATAAATAACCCAAGTTTCTTGGTATTTCTGTGGTGTTTTTTTCTAAGGAGAATTACTGATGTAGGAAAAACAGACCTGACTATAAACAGAATAACTTCATAGGCTAAGGGAGCCAACCAGTCAGGTGAGAGCCCATTAGTATCATCACTCACTCTCTCGCTCTTCGTTTCTTGTTTTTGCTTTCTTTACAGCATTAATGATGCATGTCAATATATTCCAACATGTTTTCTCATGGTGGGCTGAAACTATTGAAACAGTGATCCAAAATGCATCGTTCCTTTTCAAGAGTTTAGTTTAAGTAACTTAGCTATTTTTGATACAGCAATAAGACAAGTAATTAATATCAGCTTAGACATTGAGGAGTCACACCTGAAAATGGCCACATTGCTATTGGGTACCAAAGCAGCACAGCACACAGCATGTCAGAAAATGGGGATTCTACATGAATATATTTCTTTCAAACCTTTTATTTCCCCCTTATAAAGTTATCAGTTTTCAATTACATGAACTTTACCCTAATGGTCTTGTTTAATCACAATCCTTTGTCCATGTCCAGATTCTAAATATCATAGTTGCATTAAATTTCAATATCTCAGTATATTTGACATGCACTATTAGTTAGTAGTAGAGGACATATTCAAACAATAGTAAAGACCTTCTACAATAGCATTATTTATTTTTCTTTTAGTAGGAGAGACAGACAGACAATAGATGATAGATAGATAGATAGATAGATAGATAGATAGATAGATAGATAGAT
>JANHMN010000010.1:60683199-60693381 GCA_030674055.1 Rhabdomys pumilio | reverse complement strand
GATAGATAGATAGATAGATAGATAGATAGATAGATAGATAGATAGATAGACTGAGAGATTGTGAACTGAGTTTAGTTTCAAACATGGCAATCAAAAGCAAGGAAGAGGATTTATTGCCATAAGGCATTTCGGGGCTTGGCAGGTAGATAATAAGAAAAAACTGGAAAACAAAACTTTGTTAGATGAAGTTCAATGTACTAAAATACTGAGGTTAGCAAGGGAGGAATTTAGTTAAATATTAAAAGTAAATGTACCAGAGACCTGGGAGGTAAAAACCTCTCATAACTCAAAAGGAGGGACCTTAAATTAAATGCCCCACAGTGGGAAGAGGTAACTTGTAGAGCCCATCTCCAGCAGGAAGACAGGGCATCAAGTGAGAGATGGGGTTGCCACTCCATCATCAAAAACTCTGAACAACAAATTTTTCTGTCTGAAAAAACTGCAGGAATGAAAATGGAGAATAGCCTGAGGAAAAGGAGGTCCAGCAACAGGCCCAAAGTGGGATCCAGCTCAAGAGGAGGCCCCAAGGCCTGACACTATTACTGAGGTTATGGAATGTTCACAAAAGGGGTCTATCATGATTGCCCTCTGAAAGACTTAACAAGCAGCTGAGTCAGATACAGATATTTGCACCCAACCAATAGACAGAAACCAGGGACTCCTGTGGTTGAATTAGGGAAAAGGTGGAAGAAGCCTAGGAGGAGGGTGACCCTGTAGGAGGACCAGCAGTCTCAATTAACCTAGATTCCCAAGATCCCTCAGACACTGAACCACCAACAAAGCAGCATATACCAACTGATATGAGGCCCTCAACACACATACAGCAGAAAACTGCCTGGTCTGGGAAAAGTCAGAAAAAAGCACCTAGCTCTCAAGATTTGGGGGGCCCCAAGAAGTGGAGAGATATGATGGGGTGGGGGATGGAAGAAATGTACTCATGGGTACAGGTGACAGGGAGGCATGGGACATGGAACAGTCAGAGTTTGGACCTGGAAGAGGCTAAAATCTGGAGTGTAAAGAAGATTAAATAAAATTTTAAAAATAATGGGTAATTTTCTAAGTATATTTTTAAAGAATTTAGTTTTATTTTAAATTGCATATGTGGTTTTGTGAGGTGAATTGCATATGAATTCAGTGTACATGAAGGAGAGACTTAGAATCCCTTGAGCCAGAATTACAAGGAGTTGTGAGCTGCCAGACATGGATGATGGAAACTGAAGTTGGTCTTCTAATTAATTACTAGAAACTTTTTGTTTCAAAATAATTTATTTATTTTTATTTTATGTACACTGGTGTTTTGCCTGCATGTATGTCTATGTGGGGTGTTGGTTCCCTTGGAATAGGATTTACAAACAGTTCTGAGGTACTGTGTGGAGCTGGAAACTGAAGCCATGTCATCTGAAAGAGTAATCGATGTGCTTAACAGCTAAGTCACTTCTCCAGTCCCCTAATAGTTGAGCTATCTCTCAATCAAGAACTCTCACTGAATGGGTCATCTCAGTTACTTTCACTGTTGGGGTAAAATACAAAGGGCTGGAGTGATGGCTCACAGGCTAGGAAAAGTTTTCAGAAGAGGAAGAGTGGGTTCCTCATATGCATACAATAGTTCATAACTGCCTGAGGCTCCAGTTACAGTGATCCAATTCCCTCCTATGATGTTTCCTCAAAGTGCATCAACCTCAATTGGGAAATGTTCATCAAACATGTTCTAAAGACACAAAGGTACAAAGAATTATATACAAGGAAGAACCTGGAGGTAGCCTTTAGTGTGTGCTCCTGTCTAAAGTTATAAGCATGGCTGACTTTGAAACCTCTTTTCCACTTTGCCCAACAGGAAAGTATAGCATGCCATTCTGAAAAGTCTTCAGAAGTTGAACATGCTTCATTGATCCTGAGACTCTAGTTCCACTTGTCTGAGGCCCTCTTCTGACCTCTGCTCAAGCTGTATACATATACTCAAAACTACATAAACACATTAAATAAAATAAATAAATACTTCAAAATACCATAGCAAAAGCTACTGAAAAGAAGGGTTTATTTTGGCATGACTTTGAAGGAATATAGCCCATCCTGGAATGGACCTTACTGTAGCAAGAGCTTGTGTTTCTTGATCTGCATGAAGAAGGAAACAGAGCAAGACAAAGACAGATGCTGTATTTGATTTTTTTTCAGTCTCTGACTCTGGAACATAATAACACACCATAACAGTTAATGTAAGTTTCTTCTCCTTAGTTAACCAATCCATATAAACCTTCATAGATATGCACAGAGGTAAACATACCCTTAATCATTTCTCATAGGTATTCCCAGGAGCTTGGCTCCTGTGTGACTATAGATTTTGTCCAGTGTAAAACTACTATCACCACTAATACCTACCCTGCAAAGTTCTCACTAACATGTTTCTAGATGTTACAAAAGAAGATCCCAGTTGGGGTCTCTCCAGGGGGAAACTATAAGGATTCTGACTCATATGATTGTTAAACAAAAAAGTCTTTTGAATAGTGTTCAATAAAATATTTTTCCAGAGACACAAAAAAGTGGAGAATTATAGACAAAGAAGTACCTAGAGGTAGCCTTTAGTGTGTGCTGCTTTGTAAAGTGTTAAACATTGCTGGCTTCTGCAACTTCTTTCCTCACTTGACCATTAGGAAAGGACAGAATGTCATTCAGAAAGCCTTCTTCAGAAGTCGAATACACACAACTGCAGAACTTCTCATGATGAGAACTTTCATGTAAACATACATGTGCACATGCACATGTGCTGTTCTCATTATGAGAAGTATCACATCAAAACTAATCCATCTCTGGCCATCTACACTTCTGCCCACTGAGCCTACTTGTGAGGGCACTGCTTCTTATATGTGGTAGCCACAAACCCAATGCATACTTTGTTTAAACTACAAAATATTTTGTTCTTTTTGTTGTTGATGGCCAGATGAATAATTGTATGACTTGGTTAAAGAAGCCAATGAACATTGGCCTTGAAGAACATCCTAAGATTCAACCTCTAACCTCTGTACAAACAAGGCAAACATACAGTGTGGGAATTATGGCTTAGAGATAACAAGAGTGTCTGGCATTGCATCATAAGCTGTTGTGTCTTTCATGTCTGTCTCTTGGATTTATTCTTGATACTGACATCAGCATGCATTCAAAATCAGTAATTATTTAAGAAAATAAAAGAAGATAGGCTGAAAATCTGCTGAATCAATCACATCATAAAATCCCTTCTGTTTTAATTTCACAGAAGCATTTAATTATATAATAACGTAATGTTGAAAGAAGAACAAATGCTTTGGGTTGCTTAATGTAAATATCCTCCAGTAGAAATGAGTGACTCTGGTTTGTTACCATAATGTTTGGTAAGCCCATTAAATAGATTACAAATTACCTTATAAAAATGCATGCATAGCAATGCAGGTTTTTTTCCACTTGCATTTCTTTTGTTAGCTAAATCAAATCTAATCACAGAGAAAATGATGTTAACATTGTCAAGATAAATCAAAATTATAAAACTCCTATAAGCAAAAGACATGGGCTAATGACAGATTATAAACAAGAGAATATAATTTGATTGATTTGAAAAGCTGCAAGTTTTTTGAGAGATGATGGTTCTATACAATACACAACACAATCATCATTCATGCTTCAGAAAATATAGTGTAATTTACATAGGCACAGGAAATAGCACTGAAGGATTCTATCTTCCTTGAAGAAGTGGTCAAGAATTTCCAATCTGTTAAAAGGATCTAAGCCATAAATTTTCCTCTGCTTTAGTGAGAAAATCAAAACACCAGAGTTGAAAATCCACACAATTTTACTTAAGTGCTTACTCTACACTAAACACACTATAGGGTTTTGATGCCACAAACAAAATTCACTATGTTTTCTCACAAGAACTTGAAAACATATTAAAAAGACCTACATTAAGAAAAGACAATTGAGCATGTCACCTTCTGTCATGGGCTCAAAACCAAGAAGCAATATGACATAGGGGGATGTCCCAGAACTGATTCCAAAGAATCAGTGAGGACTTCCCAGAAAAGTAGAACACAAGCATTATGACATTTTGAGAGGAATCACATAAAATGAATAGAAATGGGGAAATATCATGCATTCTCAAGTGATATTAACTCCCAAGTACCTTTTCATCTGCATTAGACAAGCAAAGAATATGATACCTTATGAAAGGTTGATTTGTGGTAAGACATATGAGATTTTCCTGCTTATTTAAAATCAGAATTTGTTCAAAATAAAATATTTATATATTAAAAAGTATAAATCAACTATAAAATTATTATTTAATTTAAAAAATAACTTCAAATAATTATAAAAACTCAGCAATACATTAATTATGGATATATATATAATATATATATAATATAGATATAGATAGATATAGATAGATAGATAGATAGATAGATAGATAGATAGATAGATAGACATATATATGTAGAGGCATTATATTGAGGCTATCAAAGAAGAAATGAAATTAGAAGTTTCATGCAAGTATATGCAATGAGTTAACACCAACAAATAACAAAATGTATATATGAATATAATATATTTATGAATATATATATATATATGATTCATTTACTTATTTACAATATATGGTTGGAGTAGTCTAATAATGATGTTCTCACATTGGTGATGCTGAGAACATCTTAGTTGTTCATTCTGATAGGCTGATTACCTCAGCAAACTGGTTACCACAGGGACCAGTGCTGGAGGGATTACTATTCTTTATTTAGAGACAAATCATAAAACCATAGCAATAAAAAGAGTATGGTGTTAGTAAAAAACAGACAAGTAGACCAATGGAACGGAACTGAAGATACAAACATAACTATATATTACTTCATCAAATTTTTGTGAAAGATACCAAAAACAACATAAACTGCAAAAAAGAAATTATCTTTAATAGAAGGTGTTGGGGAAAATGGATATCCACATACAATAGAACATTACACACACACACACACACACACACACACACACACACACACACACACACAATCACTTTGATTTATTTTTGAATGCTGAATTCTAAGCAATTTTGTTTTATTTTCTACCATGCTATTCATCTTCTACTAGATACCTTTTCATCTGCTCAAGCCTCAGCATTGAATAATTAATATTCAATAGAGTATTTGAAGTCACCTTCAAAATTATTATCCCAAATTCAAGTCTAGTTATTTGGCTAAAGGACCTGGACTGATCAATCTGAAAATAAAGTCACTCTTATAATATGTACCATGCCTCCTTCAGTTCTTTTTCAAATACTGGAATGCTAGATTTCCTCTAGTAGCAAAAATTTATAAAATTACTAAAATTTAATTTTTACATGTAGGATGTTTTGTGTTGTTTTTCTTAAAGAAAATAGTCCACAAAGATAATGTAAGCAGAGTAATGCAAACAGAGACTGAGAGAATGGCCAACCAATAATCAGCCCAACATGAGACCAATCACATGGTCAAACACCAGTCTCTAACGCTATTAATGGTACTCTGTTATGCTTGCAGACAGAAGCATGTTGTCCTCTGAGAGACTTCACCCAGCAGCTGACTCAGACAGATACAGACACCTACAGCCAACCAGTGGATGGAGCTTGGGGACTCTTAAAAAAGAATAGGAGAAAGGTGTATAGACACTGAAGGGAATAGGAACTCCACAGGAAGACCAACAGAGTCAACTAACCTAAACTCAGAGTCTGATCCACCAACCAAAGAACATACATGGGCTGGACCTCGGTGCCACTGCAGATATGTAGGAGATGTGAAGCTTGGTCTTCATGTGAGTTCTTATCAACTAGAAGTGGGGCTGTCCTAAAAGCTATTGCTTGTATATAGAGTATATTCTGCCAGCTGAGCTTACATGCCTGTCTTCAGTGGGAGAAGTAGTGGCTAGCCTTGCAGAGACTTTAAGTGTCATGTTGGGGAATGTTCAGTGGGCCCATATTCACTCAAGGGGAAAGGGGCATGATATAAAAAGATTGTGGGTGGGAGCAACCTGGAGGGGGCCAGTGAACAGAATGTAAAGTGAATAAAAATTAAAATACTGCCTCCTTTCCTTCCCCAATTTTAAGAGTTTCATTTATGTAAATTTTGGAGCATTCCTTTATAGAACATATCAGCAATATTGAGCAAAATCTTTGATTTTTCCAGATCTTTTTAAGATAGAAAAAGAAATTTACTCTCACAAAGAACTAAAAGGATGCTGATGGCAAAGAGATTTGTTTAGAAACTATCCCAGAATGATCTCAGGACTGAAAAAGTAACAGCCCCAATAGGAAGGCACTTCTTGTGCCCAATACAATTTTATTTTAATTTTCTTTCATTCATTCTTCCTTTTTTCTTTTCTTTCCTCTTTTTTTTTCTTTTCTTTTCTTTTCTTTTTTTTTTGGTTTTTAAGACAGGGTTTTTCTGTGTATCCCTGTCTGTCCTGGAACTCACTCTGCAGACCAGGCTGGCCTTGAATTCAGAAATCTGCCTGCCTCTGCCTCCCAAGTGCTGAAATTAAAGGCATATGCCACCACTGCTCGGCTCTTACTTTACTTTTCTAGAGTCAGGACAATAATGTTTATTATAAAAATGTATTTGTATAAACAAGTAAGTGATAAAATAACTTAATATTTCAATTTCTAATGAGCAATTCAAAGAGAAGCATATAATATGACAATAAAGAGACTATAAATGGAAATATCATCTTCTAACCTGTTGCCAAAAAGGATAGCACTTAGAAAATGGGAGATTAAATGAATGTTCTTATTTTTTTTTTTAAAAAAAAAAAAAAAACACAATAGAAAAAATGCCTTTTGCAAAAATTACAATCTGGTGGTAAGAAGCCATTTTAGCAAAACTACACACAATCAAGGAATCTGAATGGATTTTGTAGAAAGTATGTTATAATTTCTATATTCAAGCTGAGCTTGGCTGGAATACATAATGACAAGCTTACCTCATCCACATACTAAATGAAATCACTAGAAAGATCTCAGGAACCAGTGTATCCATATTAGTAAGTTCGCATCAAGCCACAAGGACACCATGGACAAGAAGAGGGTGATGTGAAAAAAAGCTGCCATTGATTAACTTCAGCTGCTAGCCAAGAAAAGTGCCTATTTAAGTGATTTAGGGCTGTGATTTAGATTTTATGAAATGTTACTTTGTATATTTGGGTTTTTGTTTGTTGTTTTTATTTTTTTTTTATTTTATCCTTGCCTTTTTGTAATCAGAGATACCAAGGTTTTAAGTTAAATAACATGGTGAGAAGTTAATCTAGTTGGCAACAAAAATATAAACAATTACACTTTAGAAGGAAAACTAAAAGGATAAAATCATATCCAGTGAGGATTCTCTCTTGATATTCAGAAGTATGCCAATGCTTGACCCCTACCCTTGTGAGTATTTGTCAAAATAACATAGTCATTGTGACTCCTTTGCAGGTAAATAACCTTTGCAGTTGCATATCAGATATTCTCCATATAAAATACTTACATGTTTTAACAGTAGCAAAATTACAGATATGAAGAAGTTATGCTTGGGGTTACATCATGAAGAACTATTTTAAAGGACTGTATTATTGGGAAGTTTGAAAATCACTGCTTTCGATTATGCCAACAATATAATAGCACAATCTAATAATGCACAGACTCTAATATGCATAAAATATGTTATCAAGGAATTATGCCTCTGTGTTAACACAATGTACAGATCATAGCCATATAAGGTGTTTCTAATGGTGATGTACATTAATCAGAAAAACATACAACTGCAATGTAGCCATACTAGAGTAAGAATGTAGATACTGTTTAGAGTTAGGGAATGTATGACATTGCACAGTTTTCAAATAATTATTTACGTTATTTAGTCTAAACGATCATGCACTTGACATCCTTGAAGCAATAGATTTTTTAAAAAGATTTTTAAAAGAGACCATCAAGAAATGAGTGGAAATGATAAATATTTAAAGATAGGTAAAGTTCAAATATATTGGGATCTAGAAAACTCTGACTATATAACTAATTTGTTTGAAAAATTACTAGACTCATTGACTATGGCAAGAGGTAGCTGGACATAAAACTCCATCCAACCTGGGATGATTTGCAGGCTTTTTGTGACTGTTGACTTACCTACTGTAACATGCATTGCCTATGTGTAGGCATTATGTGTATATAGCTACGTTTCTCATGTAAGTAGAGACTATGTTTCACACAAGTTTAAAATGAATCAACTTTCAGTTTAACTGAAGTCAGAGTGTACAAGCAATTAGAGAGTTTCAACAGGAAACTTGAATAAAGAATTTTCACAGAGTGTAGTTGTCACTAACTTGAAAGAAAAAATTATTCCCCTATGGAGGAGAAAATTATTCCCCTCTTATTGGCTATTAGGAGATCTTTTAAATTTTTTTTTATATTTTTTATTTTTTATTGGATATTTTATTTATTTACAATACAGATGTCATCCTCTTTCCTGACCATTGTGTTAAAGCTTTACTTTAACAACAGCAACATGTTGACAGCCAAATTACTTGGATGGCTTGAACCTGAAAATGGACCCCCAGACTGAGTTATTAAATTAACAGGCTGGGAAATCAGGATGGGTAAGAATCTGCACAGAGACTTACCAACCTAAGACAGAAATGCATTGATTTTGATAATGCACATTCTGTGATGGGTAAGGAAGGCATTCTTGTCAGAAAGACCTAAGACAGGCTTAGTCTTGTTAATAAAATTAAAAAGGAGGACAGGCAGAGAGCTTTGGGGGCTGTTTGGCAAGAATCTGACATCAGGCAAGGAAAAGAAAATGGGCTGTTTGGTAGGAATATGACCTTGGCCAAGGACAACGAAGTAGGCTTCAGACAGGAATCTGACATTAGGCTAGAACAAAAAAGTAATTTCAGGTAGGAATCTAATATTAGGCTACAACAAAGACGTAATCTCAGGCAGAAATCTAGTATTAGGCTAGTACAAAGAAGTAATTTCAGATAGAAGATCTCTTTTATCAAATTAGATTGAAAAAAATGTAGAATTTGACAAGATGAACACGGAGCTTGCTTCAACTCCAAAATACAGACGATTTCTATTTCTATCTTCATTCTGTCCTTTTCCAATGCAATTTTATTGGTAGCCTGCTCTCTTTCTAACCCTCACACGGTTGTCTTTTTAAGGCTATTTTGCTACGTTTATTTATTTATTTACTTATTTACTTATTTTCTTATTTATTTATTTATTTATTGTATGGTTTTGTGTAGATATCTGTGCCATGGCACGGGAATGGAGATCAGAGGGCAACTTGTGGGACTCTCATTTTACTATATAGGTCCCATGAAATGATTGGCTGTCATTTTCCAGGCTTGTCAGAAAGTCTCTTTAGCTGCTGAGCCATTCAACCAGCCCCTATATCATTCTCTGATTCTATGGTGATAAAATGGCATAATTAAAGGCAGGCTTTCCATTTCTGATGTTGAAAACCCCAGTTCTGTCAGCCTGTCTGGGAAGGGCCCATTTTGTCTCATGGAAGACACCCGCCTCTTCTTACTAATGGAAGAAGCAGAGGTCTCTGTGAAGCCTCTTTTCTAATTCATAAGCTCTATGCTCCAGAATACACTCACCTCTTTAAATTCCACTTCCTAAGCTATTATGGTAGGAAATCTATTATGCCAAACATTCAGACCACAGCTGGCACTGATGCTAAAGGAATGAGACTCAAAATGTAATGCATTTTCTTTAATAAGACCACTATTATATAGGCACACCTACCAATGAGAGTCTTGCATAGCACTGAAAAGTACACTTGGAATGAATTTGAAAGGCCCTGTAAAAGTAAACTTTAAAAACACTTTGGACTCACTGTATCACAGTAATCCCCAAATTGTCCTTTGAGGGAATGCATGGGGTAGGTTATACATTCTAAGTGATAATATGCTCAGGTCATTCTGCCTACAATATACCAAGAATATGTGTGCAAAGTTGTTTTAAGAGACAGGAATGTGCTTAGGAGGAAGTGGCTCCTGCTTGACCAGCCTCACTCTGTTTATCTGCCTACAGGTTCATGAACTTCTCTTAACAGAACATAAGATAGGGGTATAGCAATATTTAGTGCAGAGATTCTAAATGTTCTTAATTTCTGGCACCAGAGGGAATTGCACTTATTAAAGATAATTTTAATATTTTTATTT
>JANHMN010000010.1:60661236-60683189 GCA_030674055.1 Rhabdomys pumilio | reverse complement strand
TTCATAGCTGGGTGAAACAGCTATGATTAATTTTTTTCACAGCATATATAGTGCCTTCCAGCACTATGGATGCTAGTCTCTCTGTGTGTAGCTTCTTGAACTGTTTTTTATTTTATTTTTTAATTTTCTAAATAATGATTTGGACTTGCATTTGATACAAGGTATGTGGAAATTTCTCTTTTCAAACAGACAGAAGAGACAAGCTTAAATTCATTACCCAGATTGCTGCAGCTACTATCTTCATATCTGTGGTGACTGTGACTAACAGCGAGATTCTGTGTTATCTACCAAAATTTCAAAGTCTCTAGTCCCTTCTGGTTTGGGCAAAAAAATTGTTAGTCTACTTTATTTTTCAAATAGTCACACTCTTTTTATAAGTATCATACATTGAAACATTGTATATCTCCTACTCTGAAGTTATTTTCTATAGTTAGTTTAGATTCATTTGAAGTATAACTTCTCTACTTTTGTCCTAAGCATATTTATAGGTGAGGATACAACTTTATCTAAAAAGATTCTTCTATGTTTGTAAAATCAGCAGATGTATGTCTTAAGAGCTCTAAGTTTATGTGTGAAATGAATTCTAGAGGAGCCAATGGAAGACAATATTTCTCAAAAAATTCTATCATAATAACCAGGAACAGCTGATTGTCTGAATACCTTAAGGGCTTCTAAAACATTCTTCCTTGTCTTCCATCAACATTTTCCTCTTTAGTATTGCCAATTACCAGCTTAAGCATCTGTGAGGTGGGTAAAACAAGGCAGCCAACGGTGGTCAGTGTTTAGAGCCACTGACAGCAATTGTTTCAGATACTGATGGGGGCTGCTGCCTATAGCAGCCAGTAATTAGAGAAATTAATTACAGCAGACTTTTCTCTGAGGGAACCAAGCTCAATTTACTGGGGCTGGCACTCTCTGTGGCCAGTAAAAAATTCTCAACTTTTTTAACTCTTTCAGTTTGTCAAGAAAGAGAAGGGAAAAAAGAAAATTTACACACACACACACACACACACACACACACACTGAGTGTTTTAAAACAAAAGGCAAAGACCAACAACTTCATATATATATATATATATATATATATATATATATATGTTATATATATATGTGTGAGTATAAATATTACATATATATGTATGTATGTGCATTAAGATAGACAGATGAACAGATATATACATATTCACACATAGAAGGATGGAGCAAAACTCCAGCAAGCAGGCTCCAAGCATTTAACACACACACACATATGTATATATACATATATGCACATATACACATTTTTTTTGGTAGATGAATGGAGCAAAGTTCCAACACACTCACACATATATATGCATACATAAATACATACATGCATACATACATAAATACATACAACAGATATACACACATACACACATACATACATACATACATACATACACATAGGTAGTGAATAGAAGGAACAAAGTTCTAACATCTATACACACACACACACATACACACACACATACTTGGAAGGTCAAAGAAACAAAATCCCAACAACTTTATTCTTACACCTATGTCTTATATATCCCAACAAATCTCTCAAGCTGTATAAAATAATAACATGACTACATTTTAGTTTTCTTTTGGTGAATGACTATGATAAAAACAGTATGGTTCCCAATACCTTTACAAGAAATAATGTTATATAGTATAGGTAAAGAAAAAACTTATTTCTAAGAACCCACATATGTTCATAACCAAGCAACTTGTTATAGATTAACAAAGTGTAAGCAAACAAGAGAGTTTTCTCATCTAGTTTTTCTCACTGGCAGGCAGCAACTTGTGGTTACACAGAAAGGATTATTTATGTTATTATTTATCTTTAAAAGTAATCTTATAAGAATCTTAAAAGAATTATGAGTGTGAACTTCTATATAAAAAACAGTCATATTTATTTTAAATCCATAAAATGTGTATCTACTCATCATCAATTCTTATTAAATCATATCAGAAAGCTGAGGGCAAAAATGGGTATAGGATATCAATCATCAGCAGTTCAGCCTCAGTGAGCATCACGTGAGTCAGTGCTGCCATTGTTGTTGTTAAATGACCATAAAAAGTCCCTAGCCTAACTATTGAAAAGCGTGCCTTTCTGAACTTCTAATCATTCCCTGATGTACAAAATGTACATCAGAGCCAGTAGTGAAATCATCTTAACCTAGCTTCGTAAACAACTTTATTTTTCCAAATACTTTCTAAGAGGGGTGGTCATAGCTGACACTATACATTCCTAAATTCTTTCCTAGGATGGTGATTGAATCATTAATCTGTTCCAGCAGCAATGGCTGAAAGAGATCTAGCACTACTATCATGATTATCAGAGATACAGTTCAGTAAGGTGCTTGAAGTCCCTTAGAGTATTCATATAATTCTTAGATTATGAGGGAAGTGAGGGCATCCAGCTGAGCAGAACCCCATAACAGCATAAAGTCCTCATGACACATAGTCATCAGGGCCATGCCTTAACCAGAGATCACCAACTGTGATTGTGCTAACCAGTGGGCCACACTCCATGAGTTCTGTATCCATTTGTTGTTCCTCCTGCATGTTCCTCAGTAAAGTATAGTTTTACTGGTGCTTGTGGGCTATTATTATGTCATTTTAGTCCACATAACTCTAATAATTATGCATATAGTTACATCCTACAAATGTTCACCTACTTTTTGAATCCTAATTTACTTCTGACCCATTTTATGATTATGAATACTTAGTTTCACCTTCACAGTTTTCCACTAACAAAGCAAAAATAGTCACTTGCAGGTTAAAGAAAGAAAGAAATCTTTGCATGCAGACACCTAGCAGTTCAAAAGCAAAATGTTCCTTGGAATAGACAGTTCAAATGCTAGTTTCTGACAAGATTTTCCAGTTAAAGGCTCCTCTTTTATTCTACTGAAGAAATCTGTATTGCTGTCCCAGCAATCACTGGAGGAAAAAGAAACATACACCTGGGTAATTAGGCATTAATCCCAGTAATGGAAAAGGCTTGCCTTGACCACATCAGCACTCATCAGGAAGATTTTGTGAGGTTTTAGTGAGAAATGTCTGTTTCTTGTCTTACTCTGCCTCTTGTCAACTTGAAGAAACACATTGTTTTCTTGATTGGATCTGTACTGTGAGGATGAGCCGATTCAGAGTTGTGAGAATAGTTGAAGATACAAAGTTATCAAGAAACAAAATGCTGCTTTCACAGACAATATCCTGCAGAGCAATGCATTGATTATTCCTGGGGACATTGTAAGAAGACTTAATTATGGCTCTTGGAACATCATTCCTATTCATCTTGTGCTGCACATGAGCAGATGTGAACAACACTTTCATGAAGACAACCATATATGCAGCAGTAGAAAAGACTGACAGGAGTAAATGTATTTCAGAAAAAAAAAAAAAAAACCCTCATTGAATACATCACTGCATAGCAAAACAATTAGCACCTATTTTGTGCACAGTTCATAATGAATATCATTAACATTTGATTTCTGATTTGTAGAACTAAAAATTTAATGGGAGATACAAACAGACTTATTTATCCATATGCAAGGGAAACTACGGAAGATATTATAACAATATCACATTCTATTTACTGAATACAGAAACCCAAGTGTCACCCAAACAACTTCTTGATGAAGTAACAAAGAACTCACTGAATCTCGAGTGAATGCTCCAAAACCAGAATTATGTAGGGTCTCCTTATACAGAAACAAGTTCACATTTTATTGAGCATTATAGTTTTTGCTTAAAAGATACACTCAGTGATAATAGAGGTGAGAAACAGAATATTTTAGCTCCATTTCTATTGCTGTAGTAAAAAGAGCCTGGCCTAATGCAACTTGGGAAGAAAGGTGTTTTGTATCTTTGGTTGTTCTTTTTCATTTGGTTAGGTTAGGTTAGGTTAGGTTTGGTTTGGTTTGGTTTGGTTTGGTTTGGTTTGGTTTGGTTTGGTTTGGTTTGGTTTGGTTTTGGCTGAGAGGTTGTTTTCTATCATTGAGACGAAGTCAAGAAGTCAAGTAGCTACATTTCCTCTATCACTAAGAGCAGAAAAACTGTTTATGCTTTTTTTTAAATTTTTTATTAGATATGTTCTTTATTTATATTTCAAATATTATCCCCTTCCCCCTTTTTCTCCACCCCTCAGAAACTCCCTATCCCATCCCCCCTCGCCCTGCTTCTATGAGGGTGCTCGCCCACTCACCCATCCCCGCCTCCCTGCACTGGCATTCCCCTACACTGGGGCATAAACCCTTCACAGGATCAAGGGTAAATTCTCCTATTGATGTCCAACAAGGCCATATTTTGCTACATATGTGGCTAGAGCTGTGGGTCCCTCCATGTGTACTCTTTGGTTGGTGATTTAGTCCCTGGGAGCTCTGGGGTGTCTGGTTGGTTAATATTGTTGTTCATCCTATGGTGTTGCAAACCCCTTCAGCTCCTTCAATTCTTTCTCTAATTCCTCCACTGGGGACCCTGTGCTCAGTCCAATGGTTGGCTGTGAGCATCTGACTCTGTGTTTGTCAGGCTCTGGCAGAGCTTCTCAGGAGACAGCTACAGCAGGCTCCTGTCAGCAAGCATGTCCTGGCTTCTGCAATAGTGTCTGGTTTTGGTGACTGTATATAGGATGGATCCCTAGGTGGGGCAGTCTCTGGATGACCTTTTTTTCAGTCTCTGCTCCACACTTTGTCTCTGTATTTGCTCCCATGTGTATTTTGTTCCCCCCTCTAAAAAGCACTGAAGCAACTCCACTTTAGTCTTCCTTCTTCTTGAGCTTCATGTTAATTGTATCTTGGGTATCCAGAGCATTTGGGCTAATATTCACTTATCAGTGAGTGTATACCATGTGATTTTTCACTCTATACATAGTTTACTCTATACACAATTCAAAGAATTGTCCATGACATTTATGATAAATCTTCCAACCCGAAGTAACAATCAAGACAGTTCTCCACAGACATGCTCACTGGTCAACCTTATTCTTGATTAAGATTGTCTTTGCAAATGATTCTAGGATGTGGAATGTTGTTACCTAAAAAACACAAAGCAGGGGAAGCTTGATGGGAATGGAAAACAGTCACAAGAGTAGTTCAGAGTTGATGGGGAAAGAACGTATAGGAGGAATTTAAAAGCAATGACTAAAAGAAACACAATGTGAGAACGGTCTTGTTGATACTTTCTATTCAATGACTGGTCCGTTTGGTTAAGTTCCTGTAATGAGCAATGAGGCTTCTTGCCTGAGCAATATTCGTGAATATAGATGACACATGACAGAAGCCAAGGGGAAGAGAAGATTATGAGGTACTCTAGGAACCAGCAAACAACCTGGGTATGGATACAGCAAATTTGAAAAATTGTTTACATCTTTAAGAGTTGTTTAAAAAATTAGAGATATTGTGGTCACAAAGCATGTGTCATTTAACAACCTGGTTCTTTACAAGTAAAAAAGGGATGAAATCAGCACTGCTTGGCAGGAAGTACTTAGCTTGCATGCCTTATGTATCAATAGAGTGTCTCTGTTCTCAGTACTCAAACAGGATGGAAGGAAGGAAACTGTCATGGGGCTTGTGGACTCTGCAGAGGTGACTGAGGGATAACATTGGGAATGACAGATTTAAAACCAGCAGTAACAGCTAAAGAGGCAACCTATTACAAGACATCCATGAATTGTGGCAGTTTTCATTTTCATAATGACCAGTACCTCCAGGAGTACTTACTGATATCCTGATTTTTGACAAATGGTTTCATAAGCAGGGCAATCATCTTTGTGACTGTGCATGTTAACTGGGTGTCTAAAATACCAGCATGAAAGTTACTGAGTCATTACAGATATGCATACTCATAAAATTATCTGCATTGCTGTCACAGTCAGCAATGTCTGTCATTAAGACATTTCTTAATGTCTGTCATTAAGGAATGTTTCTTGGTGTTAGGATTGCATAAACAATGAAATCCAACTAAGCCTTTTCCTTTTGGAAATGACTTTTTTCTTAAGCATAAGTACAAAACTAATTACAATAGAATACTGTAGCAGCCTATCCAGAATCCATTAAAAGTGATAGGCCCACTTGATGAGATGTGAATAGCTAATTAATTAATTCTTTAAAACCTAAGCATTCTGAAGCTTGAGAATCACTGAAAATACACAAGTTTTTCATAGATTCTAGAAAAAAATAAATTTATTTCACAATTGTTCTCTTTTAAGCTCAGAGTGAGGATTGTTAAATATCAGTAATAATAAAATAATTATCAATAGATTAACTCATAAAGTGAAAATAAAGTTAAAGAAATAAAATATCTATGTAGGTCAATTATGTATGCTGACCTAACTAGGCTAAAATACCCAGAAAGAGGTTTGGGTTTGTAAGAAATTTTCTGTAAGAGATTAACTTTTGCGTTTTGCACCTAAGTAAAGATCCATTATCCTTGAGATAGGTAACACTTGTCTAATTCTCTGGTGCCTTAGCAAGACAAAGAAGCATATGGAAGTGTGACTAGTATCTAGCTTTGACCTAAACAATTAACCTTCTCTTGGAGGCATCAGAGCACCTGCTTCTTATACTGGGAGTGACTTCACTGCCTGGTTCTCATGTCTTTGGGCTTAGACTGGATTATTAGACCTGATTTCCTGTTTCTTCTGTCTGTGATGATAGACTAAGGTTTTCTTATACTGGATAATGACATGAGCCAATTTCCTTTGGAAATCTCTTCGTTCATATCTGTGTCTAATCTGTCTGTATTGGTGTTCACATCTATTCTATTCTTTCCATTTCTCTGGAGAACCATGACTAACACAGGACTGAATGGGAAAGGTATTATTTTCAGGTTCAGAAAGAAAAGCTGCAAAAGAAGTAAGATAGAGTCCTTTTCTTTTATGTTGAAGAAAAAAAATAAAACGAGACAGAGAGATTGACAGTTATATATGTTTGTATAGAATAAAGAGATTATATCAGACAACATGTCAGGCATTGAGAGAATGAAAGGTAAAATCTCAAAATTATTATTGAAATACTTATTTTAAACTTTCAAAACAATACAGGTCAACAAGCAACATCACCTGTATATTTCTATGAAAGACACATGTATACATTTTTCAGAGAAGAGGGAATAAACACATCTAAGACAACTAAGCCAGCTGTTGCAGAGAGCTGCAGCTTTCATCTGTTTTGTGTGATTTGAAATGTAGAAGTGTGCAGGAACTCCAATTTGATAATCAAAAGGAGAGAATACCATGAATTAATGTCTTTAATTGATTTAAGTTTGTTTATTATAGACATATGCTAACCTAGATCATTTAATAGATTACCAGCTTAATTAAGCAAGCCATGTGTTTAATATTAACTCATTTTAACATAACAATTACAGTGAAAAATTATAGAAAATCCAAGAGTGCTGGCTTATATCTACAATCCTAATATGTGAGAAGCTGGAAGATGATAATCAGTTTGAGGCCAGTCTGGACTAAATAGTGAGATTTATGCCAAATCGAGCTAGAGTGAGACACTGTTTCAAAAAATTATCCTATAAAAGACAAAAAATAACAACCAACCAGAAAACCCTTGTAAGTTATGAAACACACACATGTGCACATGTACACATGTGCACACACTTATGAATGCACATATTCATGCATTCAGGCAAGCATGCAAGCAAGCTCACACAGACACACAAACAAAAATACATAATATATATTTCCCATCCAACCTTAGACAAAATCATGTCTCAGTGCCCTTCTAAAACTTGCTGTGAAAATTACTGGAGTAGGAATGTCATTTGCTGTGGTTTGACTTAAGTAGAAAATATAGAAATGAAGATTCAAAGGATAAAATTATAGACTATACAAAAATCAATGTTTCTGATACTTAATTTCTTCTCTTTTTCTTAGGAATTTGAATTCATATAGACCACTGACTAATTCTTGAGTACAGTGAGAGAGAAAACATTATGGCAGAACATAAAAGTGTGTTTATTCATTAGTGCACTGTTAGTTCCTATATACCATATGTCCTTTTTTCTCAAATACCACTATCTTGCTGGAAATATAGAATTGCTAAAGTTTTCTTTTCATTAGAATTATGACTTTAAAGAATAATTTTCATCTTTGAAATTTGAGTTTTTGCTTGCCTATATAAGAAACAAATAATCTAGCCTGGGGCTAAGACCATGTAAGTCTTGAATCACAAGATAATTTCCAATGAAAACCCTGAGTTCTTGTTCTATTTAGGCCTGCTATTGTCAAATTGTGCAATATACTCTCATATGCTGGCTTCCCAAAAGTAGTGCATTTTAAAATCCTGCACAATTTTCTTTTTGATTTTTTAATTTACTTCAGAATCTATGTTACAAACTTAAGTAGAAAAAGATATCAGAAATTATGAGTGATTTGGCATAAAAATGCAATTATGTCTATGACATCTGTTTTCTGGAAAAAAATGATATTCATTTGTCTACATACTGTGTGTATTTGTTGTCATTGGGTCCTCAAAACCACATATTGGTTATTTAGTGCTGTAAAATAGTATAATTAATTTCAAGGTTCTTTTTTTGTTTGTTTTTCTAAAATGTTAAATCACTGGATCTAAGTTGTAAATGTAAGGAATTTGAACACCATACTTAATAATTTTCTGTGTTTAATTGGTGGAAAGCATGCAGGTAACCTGTAACATCTGTTTTCTGGAAAAATATGATATTTATTATAAGTTCATGCTTTTTGTAAATGGCATTAAACTATAGCGTTCCAGATTTCATCTTCATGTACCATGAGGGAAGGTGGTCATTTACTTCCTTGATGTTATGAATATAAATACAAGTTAATGATTAATCTGTAGCCACACCCAGAGATAGAGAAGAGAATTGGGAGACCATAATAAAATTAGGGCCAGAGTTCAGGTGAATATGATCAAATTATATGGTATGATTGTATGAAATTCTCAAAGAATTCATTTAAAATATTCAAAATTATGTAAATGATTGCATAAAAATTCATTTTTAAAGGTGTTTTAAAATAATTTTGTCTGTGTGATTTAACCATGTTATTCAGTATATATAACCCTGAGCAATTCCTGCTTCATGTATAATTTCCATTGTATGTTTAAAGTATGTGCATTTAGTAAGTTATTACTTTCACAATTTCATTTTGATTAGTGCTGAAGAATATGTACTTTATTGCCCATTATTTGTATAGATCTTCCTCTTATGTCCTTTAACATATCAGAGTTTATTTAGTAATAGAGCAAAGCATAAGAATAAAATTTCAAGAACTGACCTTAATACTTGCATGTAATTTAAATGGCATAAAAGCAAAAAAGGAGTAGGAGGGATGGAATGGGGGTAAATAGGGGGAATGGGGAAAGGCGAAACATCTGAAATGTAAATAAATGAAATATTGAATAAAAAAAGAATCAAATTTCAGTGTTTTCTGAAAGAAAGCTCATTAGTGCACGGCCCTTTATGAACTGGTCAACAATGTTCTCATTGTTTTGTGAGGGTAGCAGTTTTACACATCAGGCTTCCACGGATCTTCTCATTCATCTTATAGCAATAATTGCACTAGATAATTAGGTGAAGTTAATGATTGAAAGCACATGCAAACATCTCAGTGACTAAGAAATCTCTGTAACTGTAATAGGCTTCTCTTTTTGATTTATGCTATGCATAAAAGTTATTCTTCTTTTAATTATGAATATTTTAACATTTTGTAGCTCTCTTCCAACTATAGCCAGCTATGCCCTTCAAGTTTTCAGTGAAGCCTTTTTACTGTTTTTCAGTGGTACGAATATTTCAATTGACATTTTATTTTTCCTTTTGTCACTTTGACATCTCTATACACCAGGTTTTCTTGGGCATTTGTTAAAACAATTTATTCAGACTTCACTTTTCAGTATTTGCCCTTTATTATGGTTCTAAGATGTTTATTGTTAATGGTGTACAGCTATATTTTTATAGCCATTCTGATATAACTTTTTCTTATTTTTATATACATACATCATTTTGATTTATGATATATTTTATTTATTTTGACATTATATAGTTAGATTCCTTTGTGCTTCCAATAAATATTATTTTTCATTCTATATTGCCTATTTGAAAGTAGCGATTTGATTTTATTTCCTATATAAACATGTATGCTTAATACAGACATCTCTATTTGTTTATTTTCAATTGCCTTCATTGTTCCCTGTCTTCTCTCCCTCCTTTATTCTCTCCTTTTTCTCTTATTTCTCCAATTTTTTTGTATCTTTTTAAATAGGTTACCTGCTCAATAATTCCAAAGAATATTACTATATGGAAAATCTATTGCTAGAGACCCTTGCTAAAATATAATTACTGTCTTTTTCCTTTAGAATTAATTATATTTTTATGAAATTTTAAACAAATCTCAATATAAGAAACATCTTATGTTACATATCATAACATGCTATATAATTCACAATAAAATATCAAACATCCCTTCAATTATATTGATAAAAATTAACCCTGACTCAATATTCAATGCTGGATTAGTTTCCACCAATATGAAGTCCTCAGTTGAGTGTATGTACACAAATTCATTCAGTTTCATGGGGAGTTTCTATTCTGATCTCTTGTATTTAATATTTGTTGTCTGTTTGCCTCTTAAGTCTTGATATTCGATGGATATCTTTTATTTTTATTTCATTTTATTTGGATTGGAAATTCTATGATGATTTTGTTATAAATAATTTTAAGCTTTTGACTGGGGTTTCTACTTCCTTTGTATTTGTTATCCATAGGTTTGGTCTCATCATAACATTCCAGGACTTTTTTACATTAAAATTTTTTTCTACCTTGTCTTTAAGACCTGAAATGGTTTCTTTCAATTTAAATTGTTGGTGAAGCTTATCCCAGAGGCTATGTTTTATTTTCTGAGTTTTTCATTTCCAGTTTTATTTCACTTTGAATTTTTGTTAGATATTCTGTTTCTTTGTTAAATTCTACTTTTAATGTCATGGATCATTTTTATTATCTTGCTCATCTTTCTTCCCTCATGGTCTTCACTAAGACACATAATCATGTCCACTTTAATGTCCTTGAACATATCCAAAATTGCTATTTTAAAGTCATTGTCTTATGTTTGGTTAACTTGCATTTCCTGGAGCCTATTACAGTGTGGTTTCTGGCTTCTGGAGGGAACTTATTTTCTCAGTTGTTCATATTTGTGTTTTTGCATAGGAATGAAGGCATTTGAATTGCTAAGTTTGAGATGTTATTTTGTGTAGATTCCTGGTCTCATCTTTGTTGCACGGATGTACCTTTTTGTTGTAGATGTTTGTTTGTTTTGTTTGTTCATTAGTTTTTCTGTTTGTTTTTGCTATTCCTGAATTTAGGTTCTTGCCAAGCAGAGGTCATGGTGAAGAACTAGAAAAACCCAGAATCTGTACCAAGAGATCAAGACCCTAGGGGATGTGGGTAGGCTGGGAAGAGGAACTATGTGCAGCTAACAATGAATTGTTCTGCTACCACACGGGTTCCTCACATGCCTCTAAATTTGTCTTATGTTGTCTTTAATAAGTTATGCATACATACATCTGAATTTTTATCTACAATATGCTATTTCTTTAAAAAAAGACATAACTTAAATATATTTAAGCTACAATCCCATCCAACAGTCTTAGGAAAACACAGCACTCACCTGAAATCAGCCCAGAGCTGCCCATTTGCCATGGAGTGCACATTGCTCACTTATGAGCTGATATTAGCACAGTAGATGTTGTGTTTTCTGTTTTTTTTTTTTTTCCTAGTGCTGGTTGTTAGTTTATCTGAAGCCGTAGGAACTTTTTTCTATGTCCATTTAGACATTTTAAAGGAAAGTCTGAGATTGTTTCTAACACCAGAAACTGGTTGCTATATAGAATATTAAAAGCTGAACATGTCAGTGGTCATGCTTTTCTTTCTAACCAAAAGCATATGCCACCCCTAAATCTCCATTCTCCATTCACAGGCTCATGAATCTTGTCAACATGTTACTGTATGTGTGTTTAAATTGTGGTGCTCCTACTAAAAATGTTCCAGTCTCTATTATCCCCACTATAGTCAGCACATCTGAGGTAATCTCACCTGGGTCTGCATACTAAGTGAGAAAGCCTGCATGTGCTTATTAGCTTTTAACCCTATGCTAAACCTGTTTTACGTGGGAAGCCACATGCAGTTATTTAACTGGCTGTATATCACTGAAGAAGTATCTTAATGCTTTATACAGAAATCTCGTTTTGTAGTTCCAAGATAGCAATAACAAAAGTGACTGAAAACCTGTTCAGAGTCCTTACTGTATATGTGCAACTCTGCAAAGCGTTTAACAAGTTCCTCCATTTCATTTTCACAGCAAGCCTGTGGGCCAGTAACATTATTATCCCTGTTTTACCAATGAGAAAATTGAGGCTCATGGAGATTTCCCTGTCTGCTGAAGGTTTTTGCAGCGAAGATGGAGCTGAATCTTAAATGAGATGTGAATGTCAACAATCTAAGACTCTGCTGTGCTCTGGATAACTGTTCTTTAACCCTTTATACTTAACAAAAGAAAAAATAGCTGAATATATATGCAAACTAACCATAATCAATCATGTTTTTAAATGAATGTCAGCCATTTTATGATCATATTTCTGCAGAGTCATTTAAAAGACAATGGAAGTCTTCAGATCAATGGCAAAAGTTTAAAGATTTGGGGCAAATGAATTATGAGTATAAGGTAGCTTTTGCATCAAAAGAGATGTATAGACTCTAGTCAATAAAGCCTGCTTGTCTAAGCAGAGGGCATCAAAGACAGGATTAGCACAAAGAGTTATCACTAACCTCAACTAAAGTTGATAATTATGGTGACTAGAGTTGTTTAAGAGTTACTCTAATAGTCCATTGATTTATTTGCAGCAGTGAATTAGGGAAAGCAAATCTTATATTACACCAAAGGTGAGAAGGAATGCATAACAAACAACCTGATAGGATGTAATGGATTCTGTCAAGAGACCAGAGATGAGGTCAGATTATTCTGGGATGTCTGCTTTGAATCCACTTTAAAAAGATGGAAGCAGTTGGCCGTTTTCCTAAAAGCACTCATTGTTATTCCTCATCACGTAGAAAGAGCGCAGTGCCTATCAACGTTGGTCAGTGCTGCAAAAGCTTCAGTTTGTGGAAATTAATTTGAAGTTCTCTTCCGGAGAAGTGCTATTGCCTGTTACTACATAGACACTTGATTGTGCTAACCCAAAATGTCCAACTCCATAAGAGACACAGAGCTGGGGAAAAGCCTTGGGTGTCAGAGGCAAAGACATGGAAATCTTCAGAGGGAAAGGAATGCAGATAGTCATGTCAGTCAGCCCCAGTTACTGAGCTACAGAGTGAGTGGCTCAAACAACAGACATTCATGTCTCACAATTCTGGAAGCTAAGTGGTCCAAAATCAAGGTTGATTCAGCATCAGATTACACAAAGGCCTGTTTTCTGGTTCAATGATGGTTTACTTTTCAATATATTCTCAGATGTAGAAGTGAAAGGGATAAGGAGTGGGTCTCCTTGTCTTTTAAACAGAGATAAATTTAGTTTTCATGGACTTCATTTTCATAACTTGATGGCATCCTCATCATGGGCACAATGGCTTGAATGTATTCATTACATTGCTTCATGGCCAGGGAATAAAACCACCACCACCAACTACTACAAGATCTAATTCAAAGCAAGCATGCTAATATCTTAAAGAAAGATAGAAGAGACAACCTCCAATAGATAGACATGGCCCCCAATTGAAGGATGGGGCCACCCACTCATATCCAAATGTTCAACACAAAAATGTTCCTATACGAAGGACATAAATTGGAACAGATACTAAAGGAAAGGCCATCCAGAGACCACCCTACCTAGGGTCCATTCTATCTGCAGACCAAACACTGACACTATTGCTGTTGCCAAGAAGCATTTGCTGACAGGAGCCTGGTATGGCTATTCCCTGAGAGGTTCTACCAGCATCTGACCAATACAGATGCAGATATTCACAGCCAACCATCAGACTGAGCCCCAGGAACCCCAAAGGAAGAGCTAGGGGAAGAATTGAAGGAGCTGAAGAGAATTGCAACCTCATAGGAAGAACAATGTCAACTAACTGAACCATCCAGAACTCCCAAAGACTAAACCACCACCCAAAGAGTATACATGGAGGTATCCTCAGCTCCATATGTAGCAGAGGATTACCTTATCTAGTGTCAATGTGAGGGGAGGCCCTTTGTCCTGTGGAGGTTTGATGCCCCAGCACAGGGGGATTAGTTTTGAGGTGGGAGTGGGTGAGTGTTTGGAGGAGCATCCTCATAGAGGTAAAAAGGAGGGGGAATAGGATGAGAGGGTTGTGGAAGAATAACTGGGAAGGGGGATATCATTTGAAATGTAAATAATTAAAATAATACAACATAAGTAAATAGTAAAAAAAGAAAGATAATCAACCAAATGTACCACTTTACCTTAACATTTAATAGAATAATACTACTGGCAAATAATTCTTTGAAAATACTAATGGCTATCATTCCCCAAACATAGGACGTTCACAGCATTGAGTACTACCTATACATCACAAGTAACCCCCACTGTGAAATGACAAGATAAATGACAGTGTCCATACATTAAAGAAACTTAAACTGAGGCCCAGAAATATCAGATATTTTAGTTATGTTGCCATAATTCATAATGAATAGAACTAAAGCAAGCCCATTTTTTTAAAGCAAGCATTAGCTCTTTTCCAAACATACCTCTTTTAAGATTTGTTGGAATGGGTGGATATCATAAGGTAAGCCATAGGAACTACCACTGTCCTTCTCACTTTCTCCCTGCTCAGAAGAATTGTGTAGATTTTCCTGGGTTACATTTATTTTCTTAGGCAGATAGATAAAACATTAATAGAATAGAGTCACAGAAATTACTTCCTTGCTAGACCTATATATAAAACAGTACTGAATTAATTAACAAATAAATTATATGAAGAGAGCACAAAGTGGTCTAATGTAACAGTGATTGCCTGTTGCTTTCTTGTAATAAAAAGTAAGACATAAACACTTGTTTAGGTTTATCAAATGATCGGCCCTATGTATCAACTCTTAGGGTTGGAGTTATGAGCAATCAGGGATCTTTTGATCTGCAGTTTTCTCATTATCATACGACTTTAATTCTAGTGCTTAAGGGTTTTAGAATGCACCAGTTCAATATTACCCTAACACCCATTTAAAAATCTGAGCCAACCTGAATGATGATGTTATCTAGCACAGCACATTGAATACAAGCTGTGTAAGATAATTGATTTTATTAAGTTTTGACATTAAAGAGTGGTAGCAGACTTGTCGGTGTGACTTTGCAGGTATAGCCTCTCAGAATACTATGAAATATAATCTGATAAAAATATCCCTATTCCTCTGCTTCTTCCAATCTTTACACCTCCTCTTCTGTAATATTCCATGGGCCTTAGGTGTAGGAGTGCTTTTTCGATGTATCTATTAGAACTGGGTTTCACAGTTCTGTATTTTGTTTGGTTTTGATCTTTTTTTTTTTGTAATTGTCTCCATCTGCTGTATATTTTCCTCGATGATCTGTGAAGACAAATGTTTGTAGCTTGCTCTTAGAGATTATGCTTGCTTAGTAAATAGGTAGCGGTACATTCTTCTCCAATCACCATGACTTCCTTAGCTTTGAGGAGTTAACTTGTTTATTCAACACCAGAATGATCTTAGGTCCAAACAGAAAGATGTTTTTGGTTACCACCAAATCATGTGTGTTACTAGTACATCTAAAGATTTACCGTGACATGCTAGTGGTTCATAGACATTGTACCTGAGTAGAAGTCTCAATTGCGTTCCTCCGTTAAAAGCTTGCTTTTTGCCTTCTGGTAGCATAAAAGCTAGTTTTCAGAGAGGTTCACCACATGATGTCACAAATGTGACCTGAAAAAAGATGACCTCAAGAAACATACCAAACACACAGTGAAAAGCCCACAGGCCTCAACCTTGTGTTAAGAACTATATAAGCACCTAAGTAAATCTGGTAGCAGGGGAGATGGTCCTCCACAGAAAGAATATGTCAAACTGTTTATCTAGTGCCAAATGTTTAGCCCTGAAAACATACAAAAGAGTAACATTATATGCTCTTAACTGGTTATATTTAGGAATATATGTACAAACCAACACATATATGTATGCAATAGCACTATGTGAAAGCAAAGGGCATGTACCTGAATGTTGGGCTGTGGCATGAGCCTGGACTTGGGTCCTGTTGGACTGAATTTTGGATCCTGTGTGTCTGCCGCCCCAAGGGGCTGGGGCCGTGACTGGGTGGGAGGGGCAGAAGCGTGGGAAGTTGACTGAGTTCACTCCACACTGCACAGGGTGAACACCGGGCTGTGAGAAGCTGCATGTCTCTGCTCAGGATGTATGGAGAAGAGTCTGAGAACCCATGGGGTGCCGGAGCTCTTAGGTTGGAGATCTCTGGGCCAGGCAGCAACTGGGGACAGACTGGTCTCAAGCTCTTGGGCTCTCAGGAGCCACTGAGAGGCTGCAGAAGGATCCGAGACTGGGTGTATGGGATGGATGACCTGCAACCTAAAGGGCAAGGGGGAGAAGATGAGCTCTGGCGGTGTCCCGCAGGAATGAGACTCTTAGTCTTGGTGACTCCCTTGTCTGGGTCATGGCTGGCTCTAGTTGCTGGGCCTCCTGTGATTGGAATGCTGGAATGCGGAGAGGTCATCAGCGAGAGATTAGCTAGCACTGGCTCGGTAGTTGAAGACCTTTTCTACGGTTCCCCACGACGGGCCCCAAAGAAGAGAGGTAGTCCTGGTCTTAAGATATTTATTGTCATGGCAGAAAGTGGATGAAGCTATACCCCGTGTTCTCAGGGCAGGCCTGAGGTTAATTTTCTTTTGCGAGGAGGAGGAGGAGGGCCTAAGAAGAAATGCTTAATTGGCTATACTCTCTGGTCTTTAGGTATTTTATGAATACCGAGATGTCTTGAGGCTCTGTGGGCTGTAGTCACGCCCTCTACCTGTGCTATGTGACCGAAGGCCACAAACCTCTCTTTGGGAGGGCCTGCAGAGGGCTGTCCTACGTGTCTGAAAGGCACTGACTGATGGAGGTCTTCAGCCTCATGTCAGGACCCTGGAGTCTGGGAGTGAGGCAAAATGCATGCCTTGCCTTGCAAGGAAACCTGTGAAGTCTTCAACCTGCTGGATCTCTGACCATCTCTAGCCAGGGCTCAACCAGAAACCATGCTGTCCTTTCAAGGTCCTACACTTGAAGAAGAGCAGAGGTAGAAGTATGGGAAGGTTTGACAGGAGTTTAGAAAAAGACAAAATGATATAATTAAAATATAACCTCAAAAATAAAGAAGAGCAGTGGGTGTGAATGGTACATAAATGACTGCAGCACAGGTGTTCAGTGAAATCTCCAGAAATAACTGTGTGGAAGGAAAAAAAAAAAAAAACGAGGTAAGAGGTTCAGGAAGGGAGGAAATGTCATCCTGGCTGCACCTGTGGGGAGAGGAAAAAATGTGTGGAGGAGCAACAAGGAGACAAGTGAAAGGGAGTGTGGCATGTAATTTAAAAAACAAAACAAAAACAAGAAACAAAAACACATAAATAAAAAATGCTTCCACCTTTGGCTGGGACTGTGGCCTGCTCTCTGGCTTATTGGCTGCCGCCAGCTCCCTCTCTCTCAACTTGCTTGTTCCTCTTGGCTTAGCTCCTCCAATGGCCAGCTGGCACCTTTCCCCAGAGCTGTGACCATTCTCTAAGCCCCTCTCAGCTTAACTTCTGATTGGTCACAACCAACCCCCAACCAGAGAAAGCAGGGAGCTGCTGTCCACACTCTTCCTGCTCTCTCTTCCTGCTGGCTAGCTCGGCCAAGCCTCCAGCTACCACCCCATCTTCTCTCTTTCTCCACCCACCTTTGCTCTGTGGATGGAAAACACTAGACAGCTTTATTTTGAAATTTGCCAGATAACATCATTGCTGGGCACAGACTCTCCTGCCCTATCCTCATCAGCTAGCCTACATCAGCCATCTGCAAGTGGTAGAGGCTGCCAGTTCTAGCAACTCCAAGATCTTACATGGCTGTTGCTTGCTCCTCCTTCTAAAACCTGTCTGAAAAGGCCCTAATTCCTTTCTCACCTTTCCTCTTCCTTCTGGGACCTGGAAGTCCTGCCTTTACCCTTCACCCAGCAATTGGCTTCCACCTTCTTTATTGACCAAATCAAGAACCAATTAGGGAACCAGATTTTAGTATCAGCTCCTCCCACTACAGGGGAGCGATACCAAAAAAAGAAGAAAAAAAAAAGATTGACAATATTTTCTGGGTTGTTCTAAGAACAGATCCTTATCACGTTGGATTAACAATGATGTTGCATGCTATGGATCAGGGTTTTTTCAGAGGTAAAGCAGAAACTGACCAGAAAATTCTGAGATAGTCAGTCTGAATTAACTAAGATAAACAAGTGGCACTTAGTCATTCCTTATCTCCTTGACACATGCAT
The DNA here is from genome assembly GCA_030674055.1 of Rhabdomys pumilio. NCBI lineage: Eukaryota > Metazoa > Chordata > Mammalia > Rodentia > Muridae > Rhabdomys > Rhabdomys pumilio. The sequence goes on along the minus strand of JANHMN010000010.1, from coordinate 60,664,674 downwards.
GTGGGGAAACAATTTGGTAAGCATTGTGCAGAGCAAGGACTAAGCAGTGATGTGAATTGATGCCTCCAACCTCTCACATTCATTTTTCATTTGGAATATGTCCAAACCTCTTCACCTGCCCTTTCCTAAATGGTCTGTGTAATTGCTTCAGCTCTCTCCTTTCCTTTAGCCAGGAGAGCTGAGTCAGGTTAATACTTTCAGATAATACTCACTTGGCCCAGGGGCTCCAGCTGAAGCAATAGGGTCAAGACTTGTCGTCAGACCTGACAATTTAGATTGTCCAAGTTCCTAAATGTCTTCAAGTTTGAAAGAGGGAAGAAAAAAAAATGGCAGAGACCTTATTCTACTTGGACTTCTTAAAGTGTAAATAATTAACCACATGTCAAAGTTGGTTGCAGCTGGGTCTCTCTTTCTGACTCTTCTTTTTTCCTCCCCACAGTATTCTAGTGCAGAGCTGAATCTTTTGAGTAGGTAGAGAAATACTCTACAGATGTCCTGTTTTCTTCTTCATAGATGATTCTTTCCACAGCTCAGTCATTCCAATTGCATAAATAAAAAACAATGATGACTGAACTTAAACATTCTTGCACATAAGTTGGCATTGAAGAGTATAAAGTATTTCACACTAAAATTAAAAAGTGATGAAGCTACTGGAGGCTATCTAAAGTTATTTGATGAAAAGGAAGAAAAAGGGCTCTGGAAATAGGCTTATGAAAACACAAGTTTGTCATGAGATGCAACACATGTCAATAAATATTTTCATTTTGTGCCCAGCTCCCCAAATGGCCATAAGATGTAGAAAAGTTAAAGGCATGGCTTTCACAGAAAGCATACAACTGCTGACTCAAAGCTTACATCTTTCTTCCTCTGGCTATAGAAAAGACGATTAACACAGTGCTGGTGATTTAGAAGGCAAAGCACAGAACCCTTCTACAGCATCACATGCAAAACAGTAGCAAACAGAAGCACCAATGGTCTAAGGCAGAAAAGTGTGATTTTGTGCATGTTATTGAAAAGATCAAAGATTGGAGCTCCATAGACTGTAAGACTAAAAGCATGGGAGGCATTCCCAATCTTTAAAATGGGAGAATAAATATTATTTGATCTAAGCAAATGTATACCTTGCCTTTTAACCTCAACATGCTATAAATTTTGGTCATTTATAAATTAAAAGTGTACATTGTAATTCTAGAAACTGCTCATAGCCAAACACATGATGCTTATAGAGAGTAAAGTAGAAAGATCACTGAGAAGTAAAACAAGGGATTCAATAGTTCTACAATTTGATGCCTCTGTGGTGCAGATTTACAGGGTTGTAAAACAGATATCTGCTTAGCAATTTAACCTAAAGTGCAAAAGTATCAATTTTAGTTTTCTCTTTCTCCATGAGTCTGCAAATAAAGATTTAAGATACCTTTTGCCAATCTCAGTCATTGTGATGTATTTGAATTATAAGGATGTTATCTATTTAAATTGTGTATGGGTATGTTTATGAATTTGGTAACATAACATAGATTTGTAGAGTTTTTATACATAGCAAAACATAAATGAAGTTCATTTCTTTGGAATACAGAGGGGGTGTCTTTTTCTAAGAACGTAAGTTCCATGAAAATTTAATGATAAGTTATCTTAGAAAGATGAAATTTCAGTTCAACCTAATCATTAATCAGAAAACGGATTGCACGAGATCAGTGGTTCTCGACCTTCCTAGTACTGTGACCCTTGAACACAGTTCCTCATGTTGGGGTGACCCCCGACCATAAAACTATTTTATGGCTGCTTTATAATTGTAATTTTGCTACTGCTACAAATCGTAATGTATCTGATATGTGAACCTGTTAAAAGGGGGTCATAATCCACGGGTTGAGAAACATTGTCCTAGAGTCTAGGTGGCTTGTTTATGATCATAGAGAGAGAACTAGTGGGTCATAATATGGTCATTGACTTGAAGTCTGAGAACGTAAGTATAGCACACCACACACTTCTTTTTCATTTGTCTTTGTCATTTTATTTTATATTACCATTGAGATTTTTAACATGAATTGAAAATATGATTATGAAAGGATGATAAATTGTTGCCTTGATCTGAGATTGATTTTCAGACAAGGCATTGATAGAAAACGATGCATTTATCTACATGCATGATATTTATAAATATTATAACCATACTATTTATTTATTTTCTTTTTAAATGCTACTCCAACAATCCAAACTCATTAAACTGAAAGCTTGCTCTCTACCAGGAGCTAGCATACGTGCCACCTGAACCTGTCAGCTGTGATTGAGGGGGAGATTTGTGTAGCTGTGGAGCAGGACGCAGGAACTGTGTAACTCAAAATAAGCCTTATCAGAAGAGAAAATTGCCTGAGTGACTAGGATAGCTCTTGTGGGAGGTGGATGTGGGTCTGTGTTACTTGGTGACAGGCAATGCTGACACCAATGATACAAGATGTCATTTAAGGTAATGGAAATCTCTAAAAACATGTTTAAAATGTTTGCTACAGCTTATAACACTCTCGCCAAGCTGCAAGCAAGCCTTTTATGATATTGTTATTGTCACAAGGGAATTGGATCTGGAGCTCACTGCTGCCTACCACAAAGGTGACTACTTTTATACTGATTACAGGTTGCCTGGGAAGCCATTAACTGTAGAACTCAGGCTCATGACTTACATATATTGACAATTACAAGGCTAAGAAAACCTTGATATTCTCGTGAGGCTCCTGTATGTAAATCACTTCATTATCAGAACACCCAGATTATCACGTTAAACTACATAGATCACCTACTTTCTCCATTTCCAAAAATATCAAGATTTTAGAATTAAAGGATTAGCCTAAATCTGCCCACAAGTATAACTCTTAAAAGTAGTGTTCTCACAGCTAACCATTGAACTGATCAAGGTGTTCCCAACGGAGGAGTTAGAGTGAAGACTGAAGGAGCTGAAAGGGTTTGCGGCCAAATGAGGAGAGCAACAATACCAACCAACCAGAGCTCCCAGGGTCTAAACCATCAGCCTGGGAGCACATAGGGAAGGACCCATGGCTCTAGCTGTATATGTAAGGGAGGATGGCCCTGTTGGTCATAGGTAGGAGAAGAGATCCTTGGTCCCATGAAGGCTGGATGCTGTGTGTGTGGAAATTCGAGGGTGGGGAGGTGGGAGTTGGGAGAGAGGTGGGGGCACATCCTCATAGAAACAGGAGGAGGAGGGATGGGATATGGGGTTTCTGGGTGGGGGGGTGGGGTAAAGGGATAACATCTGAATTGTAAATAAAATATCCAATAAAAAAAAAGAAAAGAAAAGTAGTGTTCTCACCACCAGATGACCAGATCATTAATTAACCCAAAATAAGGAATCCTCATAGCTGTAAGAACAGCCAGAGTTTCTGCTGTTACTATGTATTCAGTCATTTGTAAAGTAGGTACAACAAGGAACTC
>JANHMN010000010.1:60638149-60661226 GCA_030674055.1 Rhabdomys pumilio | reverse complement strand
GTTCACAGCGTTGCCTATAGCCTTCTGTACAACAGACAGAAATGCTCATGCTGCATCATCTGCTTTGCCTGCAGCATTCATTATACTGAAGTACAGTCTTCTTGTTTCAATATATTCTCCAGACATCCTAAAATTGTAGCTCATGGGTTCCTTCTCATCCACCATGTTGATTATTCTTAGTTTCTCCAGTAGATGATTTGTGGCATCATTTACTATTATATATAATTCTTCATAGCATGCATATTATGCTATAATAGCATAATTAAAAATAAACAACCTTATCTCTTATCTCAATTATCCCCAAAGGCTCTAATGACTGGAAACATGGGTTGAATGCATCTACGCTTAAAAATAATTTGAAAATACTTTCCTTTCTCTCTCTCTCTCTCTCTCTCTCTCTCTCTCTCTCTCTCTCTCTATGTATATATATATATATATATATATATACACACACATACATTCAGATTGATAGATTTGATAGAAAAAGAGAGAGATAGTGTATGTGTTTGGAAATATATACAATTATATATAGTATGCTATATAATACATTATATTATATAATATGCACTATATTCTATATTATGTAGTTAATTATTGATTATTTTATTAAATATAACGCATATATATATATATATATGTATGTTGCGGCCCGAGCTGCCCCACGTTGAGCACCAAAAATGTCAGGGACCACTCTATCAGTGTTGAAACCGGCACTGCCAAAAGCCTTGGGGGCTAAGTTGTTAGAGCCCGTACTGCCCCAAACTGCTCTGGTCCAAGGGTCAGGGTTCAGCAAGAGAGAGAGTGAGGATGGACTTGAAGAATGGAGACCAGAGTGTGATTCAATCCCATTTATTCTTCAGTCTTTCTTCCTAGTCCAGGTCTTACATCTTGAGTTCCTAGTCCCTAGTTCCTAGTTGCTAGTCTCTTTCCCAGTTCCAAGTTCTCTTCCAAGTGTTCTGCAAGTGCTAAGTGCCTAATACCTACTAATTTCTTCTGTCTGCCTCTCACCTTTTATATGTCTCACTTCTAAGCCACACCTCTAAGTCACGCCCTTAAGTTACGCCCTTAGGTCTTATCTCTAAATCACACCTTAAGTCACACCCTTACCTTTAAGTCTCATATACCTAAGGAAAGGTCCTGGGTATCTAAAACAAGATGGTATCAGAGTGTGCTCAGCTGTTGTAGGCTGTTGTAATCAAGTCTCTTGTTAGGGTATATGACTCAAGATGACTGCAAGGATGATAGCCACCTTCTGTCGGCTCCCCCCTCCTATATATATATATATATATATATATATATATATATATATATGTGTGTATGTGTATGTGTATGTGTATGTGTATGTGTATGTGTATGTGTATGTGTATGTGTATGTGTATATGATGTGTATATATATATATATATGTATATATATATATATATATATATATATATATATATATTCCTAAACAAAACACCAATGGCTCAGACTCTAAAATCGACAATTGATAAGTGAGACCTCACCTTATGAAACTGAAAAGCTTCTGTAAGGCAAAGGATACAGGCAATAGGACAAAACAGCAACCTACAGATTAGAAAATGATCTTCACTAACCCTACATCTGATAAAGAACTAATATTAAAACTATATATAAAACTCAAGAAGTTAACCTCCAAAAAAACCAATTAACACAATTTAAAAAATGGGGTACAGAGCTAAACAGAGAATTCTCAATAGAGGATTCTGGAATGGCTGGGAAGACCTTAAAAATGTACAATATTCTTAGTAATCAGGGAAATTTAAATCAAAAGAACTGTGAGATTCTACCTTACACTAATCAGAATATATAAAATCAAATACTTAAGTGATAGCAGATATTGGCAAGGATGTGAAGAAAGAAGACCACTCCTCCATTGCTGATGAGATTGTAAACTGGGTACAAACACTCTGGAAATCAATGTGACAGTTCCTCAGAAAATTGGAAATAGTTCTACCTGAAGTCCCATATACCCAAAATATGCTCCACCATATCACAAGGACACATGCTCCTCTATGTTCATAGGAGGCTTACTCATAATAGCTAGAAGCTAGAAACAAACCAGATGTCCTTCAACAAAAGAATGGATCCCTAACATGTGGTTCATTTACACAGTGAAATGCTATTTAGCTATTAAAAAGAAAGAGATCATGGATTTCGCAGGAAAATGGATGGAACTGGAAAACATCATCCTGAGTTAGGTAACCCAGACCCAAAAACAACATGCATGGTATGGTTTCACTAATAAGTAATTATAACTTATATAATTATAATATATAACTAATAATATTATAACTTATATAATTATAATATATAACTTATAATAATAACTAATAAGTAATTAGCCAAAATGTACAGAGTACCTAGGATATATATATATATATATATATATATATATATATATATATATAAAATATCTCCTACAGATTTTAAGAAGTTTAGCAAGAGGAAAGGCCCAAGTGAGGATGCTTCAATCCCACTTAGAAGGGACAACAAAATAATCACAGGAGGCAGAGGGAGGGATAGGGAAAGAGAAGAGAAGAAGAGGGGAAAACAGGCAAACAGGCATAATATAAAATTATATATATCCTGTTGTTGAATAGCCTGGTTAATCTGAATAAAATGGAATGCTATTAAAACTAGGAATGCAGACTGGAACTATTGTGTTAAACAGTAATGGATAGCATGTGTGTGCCAACTCATTAATTTATTTATTTCTTTTCGTCTTTGATTAAGATATGGAGCAGGGACAGTACTTGATATTTCTGAAGACATGAAAATTCTGACTAATATTTGTAAATGATTGCATAAAAATGTCTAATTGTCTATGTTTGTAATTTACTTTTAAATTAATGTTGGCTACTAAATGTTATTTCAATTATCTAGGTTAATGTAATAAATGTCATTTATGAAATCCATGGGTTTTTTTTCACATAAATACACAAAAAGTACAAAAAGTAAAATTTACTATATAAACCATCTGAAGAACACTTCTGTGCCACTGAGTATATGTACACTGTTATGTAACCATCAGATACTAACAGTTCTCCGATTCATGGACAGCGGGTTATGTCCACCTTTTTGCCTATTGTAGATAATGCTGACATGCACAGGATTTCAACCACTGTTCCAATTTTGTGTTCACTTCTTTCGATATCATAAATTAAGCATTACTGCCTTTAATCCTGTAGATTAAAATGTACTTATACCACCTTCCTATGACCTTGTAGAATTAATTTTTGAGTGAGTAAAGCAATGTTTTCCATCATAGCTGGGTGACCTTTTGTATTTGATAGAGGTAAATATATAATACCATTTTTAAATATGTATATTCCCAGGTTTTCTAACAGTATTTATTGAAACTATTTTTATTTTTTTAATGAGTGCTTCTGATATCTTGTCAAGAATATCTGGTAATACACATAAAGACTTATTGATAGATCCTCTATTTAATTCCACCAAAAGGTGTGCTTTTAAAATTACAGCACAATTTTGTTTAAAAACTGTTTTTTTCTAAAATTCTTATTAAAATTTAATTCCCATAGCAGGGATAACAAAATTAACTAGGCCTTTCTGGATAGCTCTTTGATGACTTAGTGCCTTTGGAAGGTGAATGGCAATCCTCCTCTTTTACTCTATTCTGTCCTCTACTTTCTGAACTATGGAAGACACATCATAGATGTCATAAACCTCTCATCCACTGAAGATGCAGCAGAAGCATACTGTTCATGAGAAAGAAAGTCCAAAATAGTCACTAAATCTTTCGTGTCACTCAGTTGTGACTCCTCAGCCACCAGAACTACAAGTAACCAATTTAGAGTATTTACAATTACTTGATCTCTGATACGTTGTTTTAGCAATACAAGCATACTGATAGAGAACATACCTCCTCCTGAGATATACAATCAAGTGAAGGTGTTTATTTCACTTTTCTTCAGGACAAGAGGAATAAGTCAGACTATCCAGGGGTCAAGTCCTTTGAGGCTTGAAAACAGAAGAAAAACAATAGCAACAAAATGATCAAAGCCCTGTGTGATTAGTGAGCCTAAATAGTATCCTGACTTGGGCAACAAAATTTTGTTTATATTCTTTTTTTTTCTTTACTTCAAATTCTTTCTCTCTTTTCTATTTAGTCACACAGGTATCAGAGATGAGACATGTTTCAGGCTGATGATGTAGACCAATTTAATCCGAAAGCTATCCTGCTTCTCATTGTGCACACAATCCCCAAGTCCTTCCCTTTCATTTTAAACTCAATTTTAAACTTTAGATACAGAAACCTACAGACAAATATTAGGTGAAGTTCCAAGAACTCTGCAGAAGTAGAGGAAGGATTGTAGGGCCCAGGGTTGTTAAAGACACTAGGAGAATAAAGCCTACAGAATCAACTAAACAGAGCTCACAGGGGCTCACAGAGACTGACTCAGCAAACACTGAACCTGCATGAGCCTGTGCTTGGTCCTCTGCATACGTGCTTTGTTTATTTAGTGTAGAATTTTTGTGAGACTCATAAGAATTAGAGTGGGGACATTTCTGACTCTTTTGCCTGCTCTTGGGATCCTTTCCCTCCTGTTGACTGGGTTGCCATATACAGCCGTAAAATGAGAATTTGTGCCTAGTCTTATTGTATGTTTTTATGCCATGTTCAGTTGATATTAGTGGGAATTCTGCTCTTTTCTGAATGGAAATGGAAAAACAGTAGATCCAGAGTAGATGGTGCAGCAGAGGTGTCACTTGAAGGAGTGGAAGGAAGGAATGCTTTAGTCAGGATGCATTGTAAGAGAGAGTAAGAAAATGGAAAAATGTGTAAGAATAGAATTACAGAACATCGCCATGTTTAGCAATGAAAAGGAAGCTAATTCTTCTTTCCTGAAGAGAAAACATGGAAAACCTCAATAGTAGAGATAGCACCACTGAAAAATACTAATCACATATGAGAAAAAAATGTATTTCTATCCAACATTGTTTTGGGACTCTTTAAATCAAAAGAAGACAAATAGCCAAATAATGTAAGACCCAAAGAATATAGGCTAGTAGGTTTAGGAATGAGAATTGTGTTAAAAATTCTTTCCCTGTTGAAATTCTATCCCTGTTAAATTGTGCCACAGGAAATATGCCTGCACATACTCCTATACCCTCAGGCAGGTGCTCTTCTAAGATGCTCCGTAGTGAAGCAATGAGTATAGAGTGGGTACCTCAGCATAATTTATGTCTTTGACAAGATGCTCCTGAGCTCCCTACATGGTTGGTTTGCTGGCGTTCACTCCATACAACACTGGGAATGAGTGTCACTTTCTTGAATCTAGGCTGATCCTTGAAAACAGGACCTCACAACTAAATTGTGCAATTCCTCCATTACTTATCTTTGCTCATTAGACTAGCTATTTATGATGAGTAGAGAACTGTATTCCTCCTTCTAAGATATCACTCCCTTGAGGGTTTGAATGGTAAAGTGTTTCACTTTTATTTAGCAATCTTCTGAATTATTGACTATTTTTTAATTACCTGTTGTAGGATTAACTACTAAAGCTTAGAACTGCTATGTAGATATCTATTACTTATCAAGAGAAAGAAACACACAATATTATATTGAGAAATGGAGCTAGCCACCAAAAAGATGTGGACACATGGCTGCTTCAGGGTTACTGAACTGTAGGGCAAAGAACTTTTTGTTTTCATTAAAAAGCTCATTGGTATATTGAATAATTTTTTTAAAAAAATTGAGTATGCATTTCTTTGGATTTGTAAATTTTTTTAATTAATGGAAAGAACAATTTAGTATTTGACAACACCTGAATCTAAATCTTATTGCCTGTAAGAAATTAATACCATATAATCCCCAGGCAGCTCATGCACAAAATAAGAAAAATATAGCCAACCTCATAGCTGTCTTCTGGGAATTAGTTATTTTTTAAATGTCTAACCATTATTAGCTTCTGTTCTCTGCCCTAGTGGCTTTATGTTTCTCCTTTAAATCACTTATTATAAATTGTCTCAATTTTATTAAGTTACGGTTACATCAATAAATTTAATCATCACAATGTATAAGTTAAATTTTTAAATTCTGTGTGGATTTTCCCATAGAAAACACTACAATGAAGCTCAGGATAAATGGTAAGTTTGCATTACAGATTAAATGCATCACTTAAAACCGGTGGTAACAAAATCCACAAGAAAAATGACTACGCCTGCATTTAAATTTATCTATCAGTACAACTTATATCAACCGATGTTTTACAATGATATTTGCAACTAATTTTGCATTAGAAGGTAGCCTGGGATGAAGACATTATACTTGCCTTTTTTGTTGCTGTTATTTTTTTTAATTATTCTTTAATCTTTTTATACACTCCAAAGTTAATCCCCCCCAGGTTCACATTTTGACTGTTCCACATCCCATACCTCCTTCCCCATCTCCAAGAGGATGTCCCACCATCCCAACCCAACCCCACAAGCCCTTCCCACTACATGGAGTCTCACATCTCTTAAGGGTTAGGTGCATCTTCTCTGACTGAGTCCAGACTGGGCAGTCCTCTACTGTATGTGTGATGTGGGCCTCATATCTGCTAGTGTATGCTGTCTGCTTGGTGCCTCAGTGTCTCAGAGATCTCAGGGGTTCAGGCTGGTTGAGCCTGCTGGTCTTCCTATAAGATTGCCCTCCTCTTTAGCTTCTTCCAGCTTTTCCCTAATTCAACCACTGGGATTCCCAGCTTTTATCTATTGGTTGGGTGTAAATATCTGCATCTGACTCTTTCAGCTGCTTGTTGGGCCTTTCGGAGGGCAGTCATTATAGGTCCCTTTTGGTGAGCACTCCACAGCCTCAGTAGTAGTGTCAGGCCTTACATCCTCCTTTTGAGCTGCATCTCATTCTGGGCCTGTCACTGAACCTCCATTTCCTCAGGTTCTTCTTCATTTTTGTTCCTACAGTTCTTTCAGACAAGAACAATTATGAGTCAAATTTTGTGACACTGGGATGACAACCCCACCTCTTCACTTGATGCCCTGTCTTTCTATTGGAAGTGAACTCTACAAGTTTTCTCTCCTCAATGTGGAACATTTTATTTAAGGTACCTCCTTTTGAGTCCTGAAGTGAAGCCTCTCACCTGCCATGTCTCTAGTATATTCTAGAAGTTCCTACAACTTCCTACCACCTGAGGTTGCCTATTTCCATTCCTTCTGCTGGCCCTCAAGGCTTCAGTCCTGTTTCCCCCACACCCAATACCTGATCATGTTCCCCTCTTCACTTCTCTGTCCTCATATTTACCCAAGTCCCTCCCTCCCTCCTCCACTCCTGTGATTGCTTTCTTCTCCTCCTAGGGATTGAGGCATCCTTGCTTGGACCCTTTGGCTTGTTAATCTTGAGTTCTGTGAATTGTATCCTGGGTATTCTGTACGTTTTTTCTAATACCTACTTATGAGTGAATACATATAATGCATATCCCTTGGGGTCTGAGTTACCTCACTCAAGATGATATTTTTTAGTTCCATTCATTTGCCTACAAAACTCATCATGTTCTCTTTCTTAATAGTTGAGTAGTATTCCATTGTGTAAATGAACCACATTTCCTGTATCCATTCTTCTGTTGTGGGACATCTGGATTCTTTCCAGTTTCTGGCTATCACAAATAAGGCTGCTATGAACATAGTGGAACATGTGCCCCTGTGGCATAGTGGGCATCTTTTGGGTATATGCCCAAGAGTGGTATAGCTGGGTCTTCAGTTAGATCTATTTCCAATTTTCTGAGGAACCTCCAGATTGATTTATAGAGTGGTTATACCAGTTTGAAATCCCACCAGCAACAGAGGAATGTTCCTCTTTCTCCACATCACATCCTTGCCAGCATCTGCTGTCACCTGAGTTTTTGATACTTTCCTTTAAAGCAACCACATCACATGCAAAAGATAAAAAGCACTCTTTAACAAGTCACAGCTCACTTCAAAAAGAAGGATAGACAAGAGAGAAAGGAAATATAGACTATTTAACTCTAGAAAACTTCAAATATTATAACTACTGTCTCATTGATGGCAATGGCTTGTGGATCATTGGGCAAAGCTGCTCATTGCCAAATCTGATGCTGTATGAGGGTGATCTCCAGGCCTTATATGATGAAAGTCAGCAATCACCTTCTGTGACTTGTTCTCTGGCCTTCACATATGCTTGGCATGTGTACACACACACACACAAACATGCATACACACATTCAAACACACATTCAAACACACATACACACACATAGAAGAGGTGTGGTTGAGTCAAAGAAAGAGAATAAATAAGATAGCTTAAAAATAAAACTAAAATAATGCTTGTACATATCTTACACTAATAACTATTTTTTATAAAATGAGAGAAGAGAGAAGAGATGTTGGGGTGAAGGAATTAAATATGGATTAGAGAGAAATGGTGAAATGTAAGTGGTTTAACAAAATCTAAGGGGATATAAAAAGCCTTATGGAAATCTACCAATTAGTAGGCTAATTTCAAAATAAAACTAAAAAGGAGTTGTAACAGAATTATCTTGCATAAGTAGACAATGTAGCTCCCAGAATACATGTGTTATTCAAGGAAAATGATACTGGAGTGTATGGGATACATCCCTATGAGTTACTGGTCACAGGGCTCTAGAAATCTCCAAACCACACAGCCTTCAGCATTTGTTCTTGGTTTCTCACTGTAACTACTTGATTAGACCTTATTGATGGAGACACCACACACTTCCTGCACATCATAGAGAAATAAATGTCAAACTGACAGTGAACCACCCCTTTTCAGTAGCTTACAAAGTGGCAAAAGGTGCGACTGGACTGCTGGAGTGAAAAAAAAAATGACACTGAAAGTTTTACCCAACAATTGACCCTGAATGTTACAGTACTAACTTCCAGACAAGATAGGCTTAAAGGAGCAGTAATAGCATGATTCTAATGGACTGCCAAGCCACATTTGGGTTAAAAGGAAAAGGGAATAGAAGAGATATTAAAGTTGAAGGATTGGGAGAAGTGCCATGAATTGCTGTCTTCTGGACATGACACAGCTATTGGACTCAGAAAATCACATCTGTGTTTACCTGCACAAGACCAATATTATTGCATAGTTAGGGTACAAGAGCTCCACCCATTACTAAGGAGTTATTGGCAGTGAGAAGTTGCTGAGGTGTGTGAGGAGGGGGTTCGGGGGGATCACTCTTTTTGAGACTATAGACAGTTGTGAGTTCCCCACAGCCCAATAGATGGCTTCACACTCATGCTTATATGGACAGCACTAACTAAATGTAACATATTTTTTTTTAAGATATAAACTTAAGAGAATATTTCAGTGGAAAGGATATGGAAAAATAGTAAGGGAAAGCAGAAGTAGATGTGATCATATTTCACTATGAATTCTCAATGAATGAAAAACTAAACAAGAAGCTGCACCCTGAAAGGTACTTGTAAAGCCTTGTATGAAACAGAGAGAACTGCTTGTGTGATCCATAGGAAGAGGCTGCCAGTGGTGTTACTGAGAAGGGCTGCAGCTGACTGTTTTTACTTGTGAATGGGTACCTGTCATTATACCTACAAATGTTCCCTTCAGGCCTTACTAGCATAGTAGTTTCCTTGGACACTTCACTCCCTGTAGCTTGTGCTTAATTGTACTTAATTAATGGCATTGTTGTCTCTGTACCCTCAGCCTGAGACAAGAGATGACTGCATTCCAGTCTAGACCAGTCACTGTCACCAAGAAATTCATTTGAATCTTGGAACTGAGTTAGTTGTAACACCTCCAAAATCTGGGGTCCTCCATCAGCATGTTTCAATTTTCTGGTATTCTCAAGGCCCTGTTACTACTTTGCTTTAATGCGTCACTTAATATTTGCCCAGTAAAAAAAAAAAAAAAATCTGTGCATGTGTCCAGGTCCATATATGAAGTTGATATATATATATGTGTGTGTGTGTGTGTGTGTGTGTGTTTATATAAATTTTCATTTTATTTGGTTGGATCAGAACCAGATCCTATAGACTACAACTAATAGCTCAATCTTTAGCTGAGAAATAGGTCTAAGTGATTTGTTTATAATTTGCAAATAAGAGCCAAATTTACCACTTATTGAGAAGTCATCGGATAAGGATATAATTCAAGTTAGTCTTAAGCAACAAGGTATTAAACCCAGAGTACAGGCAAGAGAAGATACACTTTTATGTAGAACTAAGAGGACTAAAAATAATAGAGACATGTGATATGAAGATTGTCAACAAGAATATCAGGGTTAAGTGGACAAAGAATCAGAATTTGAACTTTAAAACTGTACTTTAATTCTTCTCAGGTTCTATAAAGCTTCCAAATTCCACAAGGAGTTTATGATGAGTGCTGAATTCCAAGTATTCATGTATTCATAAGAGAGACATTAATAAGCCATTCACTCTCTTGTTTTGAGTACATAGTTAGTGGTACATACCAAATACTACAGGTGACCTCTGTTGTATACAGTGGGTGTTCTAATTAATGCTCTAAATCTGTTCGCAATTTTAGTATGCAAGGGATTGATTCTCATACATAAATAAAAGGCAAAGTTATCACTGATCTCATGAGACTGAAGCTAGGAGATATAATAGATATCAGGAACATTTGAATATGTAAGAAGAGTTGTTTAAAAACAGGTATTATTCTCTAAAGTTTATTTGCCTCCCATATCCACATGTTCCTAACTAATTTCCCACTGTATTAGTAGTCAGAAGTGGAGCTATTATGAGTTGACTAGTCCATGAGGATGGAGCCCACTTGAATGGGATCAATGACATGCTCTGGTAGGAAAAACATTCTACCTAAGGAAATAGACTCAAAAAACACTAAAGATGCTGGTATGTTGATTCTTCACTGCAAGCCAGTGCTGTAAGAAAATTTCTGTTGTTTGTAAATAACACAATCTAGTGTATTTTGCTGTACTAATCTGAAAGGATGATAACTATGAAAAAGAAGGAGTTCAGGAAAAAGAATTTTAGAGTTACTGTTACAAAGTGGGAAACTGCTGAAGAATGTGAAGCTAAGATAACAAGTACAAGAAAAAAAAATATATATATACATATATATGTGTGTGTGTGTGTGTGTGTGTGTAACAAGTATATAGTACAGTTTACCATATGTGTGTGTGTAATAAGTATATAGTACAACTTACCATATATATATACATATATGTGTGTGTGTGTATCTGTGTGTGTGTGATAAGTATATAGTACAGTATACCATATATATGTGTGTGTGAACTAAGTATATTGTACAGCTTACCTTATATGTGTGTGTGTGTGTGTGTGTGTGTGTGTGTGTGTGTGTGTGTGTGCGCGCGCGCAACACACAGTATACTAAAAACAGAATACAAAGGAAGTAACGTCATTTATGAGGGACCTCACTCCCCCAGAGAAGTTTCTTCTCTAGCCTCGAATGGTTTTTGTTTTGCAAAATGAATAAGAAATACACAAATAAATGGACTCAATTCTGCTAGATTCATTAGTGAGTCTTCTGGGTCATTTGTTTGGTAGTCATGGGAGTAGAGATCGCTGCAAGAAACTGCCTCCTCCATGCTTCAGAGTTGGTTCCTTTTTTATGCATAAGAGGTTGTTGTTAGTGGAGTTACACAGGGTACAATATGAATTGAAAACAGAAAGAATTTCCCACAAACAAATTAACTGGTTCTGTAATAATAAGTACTTATTTGAGAATATAATACCAATCATATAATATAATGTCGCCATATAAATTGACATGAACTAAGTGTATAAAAACAGCAGGCATTTCAGGAGCACATAGTCAATGCGGTCTTTCTGTGATTCCATTGCATCTTCGTTGACAGTTATAGTTACAATATTTAAAAATAGTTTTAAAGAAATGTAAGGAAAAGTATGCAATCAGGATTAACAGCTTATTTAGGAATATATTTTTCTTTTAGCTATGTCTCTGTATATTTGTGTGTGTATCTAATAAAAGTCAGAAGAGGTTGCCAAATCCTTTGGGTCTGGAGTTAGTGTTGTGAGCTCCCTGACTGGGTACTGGAAACTGAACTCTAGTTTTGAAAGACAGAAAAGTTATCTGAACTGCTGAGCATCTCTCTAGCCCTTATAGTTTTTATTATTGGAATGTTTTTAATCACAGTAAACACTGAAATTTTAAGATGTATTTTGACACAATTTCCAAGAGAGTCAATGTCTTTTCCAAATCACTTTTCTGTAATAAGCTTCATTTCCTTAAACATCAGATCATTGTATTGCTTTTCATCATGAAAGCTCAGATCCTCCAACACAGTTTAGCTATCTATAGAAAATTATGTTATATTTAATAATAAAGTTTATTGCTGTGAGCTCATTAAATAACAAACTTTATATATACCTCATTATTGATTTAAAAATAATATGAAGGAGAAGGAGGATCACATTATGCCTTTTTTTCTGAACTTAGGGGATGCATTAACCATGTGAGCTTCTGCAGAGAGTATCTTCTCATTGTTGCTGAGAGAGTATCTCTTAAACTAGCTCACTTAGATACAATATGCCAAGATTGTTTTCTGTGTCCTCCATGGATAACTTCAAATCCAAATCATGATTTTCATTATATTCCATTATATGCTCATTATTTGCTCTTGCAAGTGTTCAAATGAGAAAACCCAAGCAAGAAAACCCCCACCCATGGCATTATTAACAACACTTAGAATATTTTGGTTCTCCCTAATATCTCACTTACATCAAATAACTTTCATTTATTTTCAGACAAAAATTTATGTGTTGGATGCTTGGAAACATTATACTGAACACTGAATTTCCCCAAAGTAAAACAGTAATGTTAAATAGTATGCCAATATAAATGTTCATGTTTTGTTTAGTTCTCCTGTTTTTCAAAGATATATGCCAATATTTTTGTGAAATCTAAGTCACTCACAAACAAAAGCTTATGTTAATGCTTAGAACTAATGTCAACTTTACATGAACTGAACACAGAGCATAATGCCCGGAGGTATTGGGGAAGCCAAGGGAAAGGTTCTGAGTGGGCATCATGACTCACATCGGGCAGTTTCCTATAGCTCTTCAGCATTAAAAGATCCCCGTGAGCCAGCTCAAGCCTCTGCAGTCTGTGATTGAATCTCAGTTGCTAGATTCTGTTTTCTGCTTAGATGGTGATGAGCAGGTATGTTCAATTACTGACAAGTTAGCCACATTAATTCCATAATAGATATAAATACATTTTCAGAAAATAATATGATGTCACAGTCTCTAAAGGTCACTGCTAGAATTGGACTCTCCTGGCTAGTTGCTAATGGAATAGCTAGATTCATTGTGAGGCCCTTTGTTTCAACCAGCACATAATTCTTATCTAGAAGAATGCATATTGGGCTGGTGGAGAGACATACTTGAGAAAATTATAGATACACATTAATCTTCTGTTTCTTTTGCATATAAAAAAGGAATTTCAATTGTTAATTTTAGTGTTCTTTCTATACTCCTAAGCAGCTGGAAAAGGATAGGGTCTTTTCCTTTAAAACATTTATTGTCTCAGCTATAAAGCTCTGGAATTTTATATTTAATATGTACATGTATGGTAACTATCTTTACAAAAACCCAAAGAAACTGTCACTCATTCAAGTCTTGTAAGCTTAAGAGGTTCCAGGTCAGAGGTATCATTGAGTGAGTTCTCTCTAGGATAGAAGTGCAGAGAACACAGTCATGGAAAACCTTACTTCCTATCTGTGTTGAAATTGAATGTTTTAGGTCTCTTCCCTGGTGTGGAATTAAATTGGAAGCCAGAAAAAATTGTAAAAAGCATGTAAGTCAATGAAATGGAATTACTTACTTCAAGCACATGAGGTGATTATTTTTGGAAGGCAAATCTTATTTCATCTTGTGCTTCATGAAAAAGGCACAGGGAAAGATTTATTTCTACTGCATATGGGAGGTCAGAAGTAAAGTAGTATCACAAAATGCATCAAGTGTTATATAGCTAAACAATAACATCTCCAAACTAATTTCATAAAATAGAGAAAAATACTAACATTACTTATGATGAAACATGAAAGGTAATTTCTGGTAATCTGTTTAAATCTCAGAAAAAAAGGGAAATGATGTTCTCTCTGCACTTAGTCATCAGTTTCCAGTAACAACAATAGCTGATAGATATTACTATTCCTTCTCATTTTATGTGTTGAGTTCCTTAATCAATTCCATAGAGTGTATGTGGAACAAATGAACAATCTCCTGTAGATATTGAAGGGTTTTTTTATACTTCATACATAAGCATCACTTACTACAAGGTCATGTCTCTCTCTAATTCTGTGCTATGATGTTTCCAAAGTAACATTTGTAACTCAACAGTAGTTCTAGAATGAACTCCAAACTAGTGTACCTCTTGTTCATTTCAAAGATCTGAGCATGCTCAGCTGCAATATAGCAGACCAGGTATTGACAAATGTAATTTTGTTTTGTTTTGGTTTGGTTTGGTTTACTAAAAAACAAGCCTAGGTGAATCTGGCAAGAGGTAATCTAAACTGAGAAAATCCCTCCAGAAGATTGATGTAGAGACACGTTTGTAGGGCATTTTCTTGATTAATGTTATATGTGAGAGGGCCCAGTCCACAGCAATTGCTGCCACTTTTAGGCAGGTGGTCCTAAGTTGTGTAAGAAAGCAAGCTGAGCAAGTCATGAACAACAAGATGATCTTGCAGAGATGCTTCACTACGGAACTATGATGAACGAGCCCTTGGAGGCAAGACTCAAGGGACAAATCTCTGGATTTGATTCCTGCTATTGATATGCTTTTCCTGGCATTGTTAAATTAAATAATAATCACTGGGGATTTCCCCACCTTATTGAGCAGATTTCCTGCAGGCCAATGAAGATGTACTGTCCTGTAATGATGGTATACAGACAAACAAATGATTTCTTAATTCCTAATGATGATTCTGTAAGAATACCTAAAATTACACTCATCATTATTATGCCCCTTATAATAGGACTGCTATTAAAGCCCTCTCTTTTATGAAAAGTGCAATTAGAACTCTGACAGTCTTCACAGGTCACCAGTAAATTGCTTCTGAGATAGAAAGCAGACATTTACAACTTAGAATGCTTTCCTTAGGGCTGTAAAACAATTAACCAGAGGTCATAAATGGGAATGAGCCATTTATTGTAGGTGCAAGAACAGAAGATAAAATATGAACTCGGCTTATCTATGAAAACTTCAATGCCAACTTATACATGAAAACCATAGTTCTAGACTCGCGATGAGTCTGTAGAGCTAGGGACAGATCTAGCTAGTCAGTCTTAAGGAAAACACATGTAAACATTTCTGTTACAAAGTTCCTATTCAATTTATGGTTTGAATTAATGTTTAGACTTGGGGTGAATTTCTGAGATAGATATCATGTGATCATGTATTCTGAGAAAATGGATAAAGAACTGAGAATACCGAGGAGCAGCAGCAGAGTACTATGGGAGGAGCATAATGTGGAAATTAAGAGAGCAGAGTAGCTTAGAAGCTAAGAGGGCAGCTAGTCAAAGCAATAGTCTGAGAGGTATTCCCCCCCTTTATTTTCTCTTAAAAAAATAAAGATTAGAATTCCTTTTTTAAGTTTTCTTTTCTCTCCTTTTCTTCCTTCTGTTCTCTCTCTCTTTTCTTTCTTTTTTGCCTTCCTTCTTTTCTTTCTTTCTTTCTTTCTTTCTCTCATTGTTTCTATTTTTCTTTTTCCTGCAAGCTGATCTCTCCTAACTGAGAAGGAGTTAATAATTTCTCAGCCTTAGGGCCTGTGGAAGACCTGTGGAGAAAGAACAAAGGACCACTTCACTTACTCCTCCATTGTTAAGCAGCAGGTGTTAATTTGCCCAAAGGCCTGCATCTTCTTGCTTCAAAGTAACATAGAAATTAAGGCAGGTAAAGCAGCTTCTGACCTCACAATAACAGAGTAAAGAGAGGTAAATGTTATTATAGAAAGCAACATTAATCTCTCATATGAGCAAGTCTTGCTCCAGCCAATGCTCTTTCCCTTCAGCTACCTTCAAGAGAGAGCTAGAACTACAGAACTGGTCTCCAGCAGCTTCTGCCTCAGTTTCTTGTGCCTCTAGGCCTCTGACTTTAGTTCTTATCTTGACTTCCCTCAGAGATGGAGAGTGACCTGAGAGCTGTAAGGTAAAATAAACCTTTCCTCCCTAAATTGCTTTCAGTCACACATTGTGTTTTATTACACTAATGAAAAGCAAGCTAACACTTAGAGAGTGGAGGAATTTATAGGTGCAGATAAAAAGGCTGGAATGTTCATTAGGGGAAATGATGAGTTTATAGTAAGAAGTGTTTGGATTCAATCTCTGTCTTTTTCATATTTCTTAACCCAGTTATAAATATTTGAGCAAGTTGCTCCAGCTTTTATTTTTACTGTACTGAATACACCTATTTTATGTTTTTGTTTACAATGTGTTGGAGATAATCAAAGAAAATGTGAGGATAATGACTTATCAGAGTTAGTATAAACGAAAACCAGCATAATTCCTAAGAGTGTTAGGCATACATATTTTTACTCAAGAGTAAGTGTAGCCCTCATCACTCATCAACGAATCTTCTCACTGCAAAAGATTGAGAACGGCACAGAAAACTCCAACCAGTCAAAACACAGAGAATAAAGAAAAGTGAGCTGTCAATTGATATATCTACTACTCAGCTCCTGTACCTAAGGCTCAAGAAATATCATGGAGAGAGCTTAGTAAAATTCTAAGTACCAGAGTTCTAGAAAAGCTGTTATGCAGTTGCATCTTCCAGAAATGATAGGGGAAAAGGGAAAACTCACCCATAATACCTCAACCATATGTCTGCCCCCCCAAAACTTGAAGAAGTACAACAACTAAAATTATATGATTTCTAGAGGGGGCATGGATTGATAAATGGGAAGATTTGAAAAAAGGACAGGGAAGAGAAAAAATATATAATTACATTTAATTTTACAACAAATAAAAACCCATGTCTTTGATTACAAGCAAGAAAGGGGTTTCTGTTTAAGAGAATGATTCCTCAAACTACTGGTGAGTAATAACTTATTTGTGTGCTACACAATTAAAGCCCAAAACTATAAGGGGTAAAAGATGCGTTTGTGAATTATGTTTATATAAGGAACAAGTTCTGGGAGTTGTGAGAACACATTGCATTAACAGGCATATTTTTCTTCATTGCATAAAGAAATAAAATGAAAGAGAATGGTCACTCATTGCTCTGTGACTCAGCGAACACAGTGTTTGAAATGACACAAAACTACAGCTTATTTAGAAGCATTTGGTGTTTTGAATTCTAATGAAAGAGGAGTCGGCCAGAAACTCCAGGGTACAAATCACAAAGCACCATTTATGATTTCCTCTGTTTTTATTGACAATGTAACCACATTCCTAGAGACTTGGTTAGTCACATGTAAGATGTCAACATTTATTCTAATTCCAACACAAGACATCAATGTTTTCAGTGCAAATTATTTTGTGATTTTTTTTATTAAAATATATTTTATGTAATATATTCTGATTATTGGTTCAACTCCCCCTACTCTTCTCAGTTTTTCTTTATCTCCCTTCCCTTTCCATACCCTCTCACACTCCTCTTAGAAAAAAAAACAAAACAGATGTATAAGAAATAATAATACAATAAGTAAAATAAAATAAAACCAAATAAATTGGAATAGACCAAAACAACCAAATAATAAAGAGTCAAATACAAAAACACAAGAAACACATACAGATGCAGAGACACATAGGTTCACCCCACACATAAGTCCTACAAATATACGCACATGCACACACAGAAACACACAGGAACAAAAACACCACCACCACCAACAAAAACAGAAATGGAAGCCATAATATATATATGCAAAGGACCTACTAATGGTTAAAAATAATAGACAGATAGACAGACAGATTGACAAATTCTAACTTAGCATTATGAGACAAAGAATCTCCAAAGATGCCTTTGAGTTCCTTTGTATTAGCCATCTACAGCTTGCTAGTCAGTGTACCCTTAAGAATAATATGTTTCCTCAGTAAACCTCCCTTGGAGAAAACTAAATTTTCATTTTCAAGTGACTGTCAATTGGAAATAACATCTGTGTTGGGTATTGGAGCTTGAGTCCATTTTTCCTTTCATCTCTATGACTTCATCTGGAATAAATCAATACTAAAAACACCTGCAAATCTTGTTTCCATTGACACCCACATTCTTTGTAGCATATACTTTCACATTGAAATTAATATGTATTTTTCTTCTTTGGTTGGGGAAAAGACACAGAAACTATATGTAAAGCATCATTGTAAAGCTTCTTTTGTCATTAATGGAATCTTCTGAAAGTCTATTCAAAACCACATACATTTTACATTGTACATACTACACATGGGAATACTCATACCCTGAATGTGTATAGATATGTGCAAACACACACTTTCGAGTCTATACAATGTTACAAACTATAACATCATTTTCTCCCCTAATGAAAAGTAGACTGTTTACTTGCTATCTTGTATTCTCCAATAACTAAGTGATTTAATAGAAGCACAGTCCTTTACTTTCACTTTACATCTTAGTAAAGGACATGGTGAGAATAGTTCTGCCCATTGTGCATCATTGCCTAGAAATCAAGTCTTTTCCATGTGAGTCTTTCTGTGTGGGCTGGGGAAATATAGATAGATAGATAGATAGATAGATAGATAGATAGATAGATAGATAGATTGTGTTAACTGTCAAATCTCCCAAGAATAAAAACCTACCATCCCCAAACTCTCCCCTTTTCTATTGTAATAGTAGAAAATTTTAAACTGGCCAGTATCTCAGAATAACATGGGACCGTAAACTCATGAACTCCAGGGAAAGGGCTCCAGGGCAAGAACATACAAAATATTTCTGAAAACTGCAGCTGTGTGTGCGTCGATAAGAGACACGATCAAGAGCACTCCCGCCTGGGAAGTCTCTATTCCCCAGTCCCCCTCCCAGCCTGTGTTTTTTGCCTTTATAAGCTTGTGTGATTTTGTGTTCAGGGCTCTTCTCTCCTTTCCTCTTGCGACAGGTATGAGACGAGTCCCAGTGTGCTGGTTCCTGAATACAAGCCTCTTGCTGTGTTGGATCAAGTGCTGACTTCAGTGGTGATTGGGGCGAGTGCCAGTCCGGGGACTTTAGCTAGGGTCTCTTTTTGTGGGATTCTTACAATGAGGGCTCTGGAGGGATTTGGTGGTGGCTCTCTGCCCATGAACTCGACCTTGGAGGTAAGAAGGGCGCCTAAAGTGTCTGTTCTGTCCATCTTCAGTGTTTGAAGCACTTTCGGTTTGATTTGCAGCTGCTCGATTGCTTGTGAGAGTGATAGGGCTGTGGTCGGTAGATATACCAGGAGGGCCACAGGCTGCTGCCCTTGGGGATGCCCCGGGAGGATTTGAGAATCAAGGACGCTTGGTGGTCTCCTACTTAAGGGACCCTGGTCAGTCGGACTGAGTCTTACTGATTCAATGCGCTGCCTCTCAACCATCGCTACCATCTGATTCACTTTCTTTTTTGTGGTGAAGTAGGCACGGCCATTTGTGACTCTTCTGTGTTACAGTTTCTTTTCTTTCTTTTTTTATTTGTGTTCTTGACTTTCCGACTGACAATGGGTCAGACTCTGATCACACTCCTTAGTTTGACTCTTGATCACTGAACTAAAGTGAAACGTAGGGCCCGTAACCTGTCACTTGAAGTCCAAAAGGGACTTTGGCAGACTTTCTGTACCTCAGAGTGGGCCCACCTTTGATGTGGGGTGGCCACCTGAGAGGACTTTCGATCTGTCCATTATTCTTGCTGCTAAAGATAATTTTTTTCAGAGTGGACCAGGACAGGAGAACACCAGGACCAGCAGCCCTACATCACGGTCTGGCAAGACCTAACTCAGAACCCGCCCCTCTGTGTTCAGCCATGGGTCCCCCGACAACGGAACCAGCTGAGCTCCTGAGTCTTGGCTGTTCAGAATTTGAGCCCTTCAGAGGAGCCCACCCGACCAGCTCCACCAAAAAAGATCTATCCCAATACTCAGGGAGATTTCTTCTGTCTCAGCCCTCCTCCCTCCTTCCCCCTGCTTTGGTCCCAACAATTCAGGCAGGTCCTTCGGCTTAGGCAGACCCCTCAGCCCCACCTGAAGCTGAGGTCCCTCCGGGGCTGGCTCAGGGGACCTGCAGTCACAGGGGAGTTACACCTGACACAACAGTGGCACCCCCATTGCGCACTTATGGGCCCCCACCAGCGGCAGATAACTAGAATGGCCAGGTACTTCAGCCACTTCAGTACTGGCCATTTTCCTCAGCCAATCCTCATAACTGGAAGACTAACCATCCCCCCTTCTCTGAGTACCCTCAGAGGCTCACAGTCGGTATGCCTTTGCCACTGCCCATGTCCATGGCGCCATCTACAGGCAAAGGGGGCTACTAATTTCAGCACAAAAAGACATTAAAAGCAAAGAAATAATTCTGAGCCTGGTAGAGGCCATACACCGACTGGAGAAGGTTGCAATTATACATTGTCCAGGACACCAAAAAAGGGGACTCCTCTATAGCAAAAGGAAATCAGCAAGCAGATGCGGAGGCAAAAAGGGCAGCACAGAGGTTGGACATCTTGGCTCTACCCCCCCTCACTCCCCCCCCAACGAGATGCCAGTTCAGTTACCTTCCATAAGACAGCTCAACTATTCAGAGCAAGATCTACAAAAGATGGCTAGGTAATTGGGTCAGATAATGGCCCACCTTTGTTGCCCAGGTAAGTCAGGGATTGGCCAAAACATTGGGGTTTGATTGGAAATTACATTGTGCATATAGACCCCAGAGCTCAGGCCAGGTAGAAAGAATGAATAGAACTTTAAAAGAGACCATGACTAAGCTGTCTGTAGAGGCTGACTGTGCAGACTGAACAGTCCTCCTTCCCTTAGCCCTGTTCCAAGCCCGGAACATGCCTGCTATATTTGGGTTGACCCCTTTTGAGATCCTTTTTGGAGCACCTCCCCCTTTGAGCATGATAACTGATGAGATAGAAACTGTTTGTCATAGTAACAGTGATCTGTATGCCAGGCTAAAGGCACTTGAGGTGGTGCAGAAGGAGGTGTGGACGCAGTTGGCTGAGTCCTACAAACCCAGAGACCTACAGGTGCCTCACCAGTTCCAGGTCGGGGACTCCACGTATGTGTAGCGACATTGGGTGTCTAATCTTAAACCCTGCTGGAAGGGATCCTACTTGGTGAGATTAAGTTTGATGGCATCTCTGCGTGGATCCATGCGTCTCATGTTAAACCTGCACCTCCACTGGACCCTGAATGGAAAGCAGAAAGGATGGACAACCCCCTCAAGCTTCGATTTTGTTGTGTGGCTGCTTCTATTGACCCTTACCCAGCTAAGTGATACTCTTAATTCCTATGTCCCTCAAAAGATGACCTGACAAATTTCATCACAAACTGGTGAGATGGTGTGGTCTACCTCCAAAGTAACTCCACCACAAACCTGGAGGCTAGACATGGTCTTTGACCTTTGCTAGATTAGACTCATGGGATATCCCCGAGTTTGGCCCAGATAAGTTACCAGTGCTATCAGAGGCCACCCACCTCCAGAGAACCACTTCCTAGGGTTGTGCCAGACCCTGGTCGAAATGCCAACTGAGGATGGCTCCTTTCTATGTGTGTCCCCATGATGACATAACAGGGAGGTATCTAGATGCCGTGGAGACTTAGAGAGCTATTATTGCAAGGAGTGAGGATACGAGACCTCTAGAGAGGCCTGTTGGCATTCCTCTTCATCCTGGGATTTGATTACGGTGTCCGAAACCACCCTGAGCCCACCCAGTGTCCCCAGAGGGGGAGGTATGTGCCATCCTCTAGTGACACTTGTAACTACGAGGGGTAATGCAATCCTATAGTCATCTGCTTTACTGAAAAAGGTAAATTGTTCACTGACTGGATCTGAGGGCACAGGTGGGGGATCCGGTTTTATGTGACTGGTACCGACCCTGGAGTTGTATTTTTCGTGCGGTTAAAAATAGAGAGCCCGACCTTGGTACTAGTAGGGCCGAACCAGGTCCTGTGATCCACTAGTGTTCTAAAGACCCTGCCTCCTACGCTCAGACCTCCTGTTCCTGCCCCACCCCCTTCATCCCCCAGCCTACCCTCTTCCTTGCCCTTCACTTCCCAACCTATGCTCTCAGGCACGAGCCAACACATGCTTAACCTGATCCAGGGGGCTTCCAAGTTTTAAATGCTACCAACCCCGAGGTTACCAAGTCTTGTTGGCTATGCTTTGCCTCAAGCCCCTCTTACTATGAGGGTGTGGGCATAGTGAGGTCCTTTAACAAGAGCTCCGACCATCAGTCTTGCAGCTGGCAGAGCTTCAAAAAGTTGACCCTAGCTGCTGTATCTGGGACTGGCACCTGAATAGGTAAAGTACCCCCAAGACAAAATCACTTTTGCAATCATACTGAGACCATCATAGATTCTGGTTCAAATAACTATTTAGTGCCACTCAGAAAGGTGGTGGGCTTGCAACACGGAGTTAACTCCTTGTGTTTCAAACTCAGTTTTTAACCAGACCTGAGGAGACTTTTGTATCCTGGTTCAGCTAGTACCCAGGCTCATCTACCATGAAGACACCTCTTTTACTGATGAATTTGATCACTGCACTAGAAATAAAAGAGAACGAGTCTCTCTGACCCTGGCTGTTCTTCTGGAAGTGGGGGTTGCAGCAGGGATTGGCACAGGCACAGCAGCTCTAATACAGGCACCACAACATTATGAAAGCCTTAGGACAACTATGGATGAAGACCTTAAGACTATAGAACAGTCTATTTCCAAGCTAGAAGAATCCTTGACCTCCTTGTCTAAAGTGGTGCTCCAAAATAGGCGAGGGCTAGACCTGTTGTTTCTTAAGGAAGGGGGCCTGTGTGCAGCACTCAAAGAAGAATGCTGTTTCTACATCGACCTTTCTGGAGTAGTAAAAGATTCCATGAACAAGCTTAGAGAGAGGCTAGACAAAAGACAGAGAGATAGAGAAGCCCACCAAAGTTGTTTTGAAAGATGGTATAGCCGATCCCTG
>JANHMN010000010.1:60614902-60628149 GCA_030674055.1 Rhabdomys pumilio | reverse complement strand
CCATGAACACCTGGCCAGGAGGAACAGCAAAATCTGGGGCACACCGTTGGAGAGATAGCCAAGCCAGCAGTTAGAGGAGTAGATTAGGGATTAGCCCTGAGTAATTGTCAAGGCCAAATAAAATAACCATAGTCTGCGTCTCATTTGTTTGTAACCTAGTTGGGGATATGCTTAAAGTGGTTCTATAACATCCCAGCCTCATTTTTGCCCTTTCACATTAGTTAATATTTGGCTGTGAATGTTCTTTGGCATTAGATAGGGCAATTGCTAATTCTGCTGTGTTGCATAAACATTCCTAACTTCAAAGAGATTGCCTGTCCATATCCCTATGGAATTATTTTAAGCCAGATGTCCAATTATGTCTAACATCTTACATGTTTTCCAAATCATCTTGAGTGTTGCTAATGGAGGATCATTAGGTACGGTTTGAAACTTTTTAATGGACATTACATAAATTCAAACTATTTGTGCAATGTGTGCTCATGTTTTGGAAGACTTTAGGGGATTTTCTTTCACATACCATTTTCCTAACACTTCTTTTTTTCATCACTTGGCTTGGTTTTATAGTTATAGTAAACATTATCTTTCATTTTGACAGATATATATTAAAACTGTAGCAGTGTACAAACATTATACAACCCACTAATGTAAGATATAGCTTCTCTCCTGTAACTCCAGTTAAAAGGAATGGTAGAAATGAACGATACTGTGAATGTATTTATGTTTTCAGTGTTGTAAGGAGAATGAAGGAATGACATGAACAGGGGGACAATCTCCAGAACCACACAAATATAATCACAAGAACTTAGCCAAAGTTATGTAAAGATGAGTTCTTCTGAAAGAAAAGTGACTATTTACTTAAGAAGTATAGGATAGAGCAATGTGTATTCCAGACAAACAGCTGGTGTTTGTTTTCCTTTACAGTAAGGAGACTATGGACTTTTTGAAATAGGATTAAGCATACTCAAAAACATATTGAATATGTATAAGCCTAAAGGTTGCATGCTGGATAGATCACATATAAAGCCAGCTCAGTAACTGGCCAGCTAAGAAGCAGTTGAACCAGTACATATGAGGCATTTTACTAAATCAGAATGGGGAGAAAAATATTATTCAACAGGAGACAAGCCAGATACTGTATCAATTAGTTATCTAGCTCACATCCATAAGAAGCTGTAAGTAAATACTTCTCAACTAAGAAAACAACTGAAGCACTAAATATAAGATTTCCAGAATAGTATAAATCCGCTGTTCTCAGTCTCCCTAATGCTGAGATTCTTTAATACAATCCCTCATGCTGTGGTGACCTCTAATCATAAAATTATTTTTTATGCTAATTCATAACTGTAATTTTGCTAGTTGTGAATTGTATTGTAAATATCTCATATGCATGATATCTGATATCCAACCCTTGCTAAAAGGTCGTTTGACCCCCCAAAGTGTCATGGCCTACAGATTGAAAACCACTGGGGTAAAGGGTGGGTCGTCATCTACGTTTGTAGTTTATTACCACTTCTCTTTTTGTAAAAGGCTGAGATATTTCTAAGTAAACATGAAGTTTGTATTTGTAAATTGAAGGCAGTTGATCTGTTAGGTGTTTTCATGTGCATAGGTGTGATAAAGGAACGGAACGCCTCTGAGCACTCCTGGGATCCTTGGTAAGTCTGAATCAGTAAACAGAGATTTCAAGCTTTCCTCTGTGTTCATAAGATCAAACATTCCAGTTAAGTGATGTTTCAGGATATTTTTTTATTAGTTTAAATCACATGAGAAAGAGAGATAGCCCTAATCTACTGATCCTTCAGGTTCTAAGCAGTCAGTTGCCAAGTGAAAGAGGTTAACCAGAACTGCAACAAATTCTCAGAGTATATATGAAAAAAAGTAGGAATTTCCTGAGTGCAACATTGTTTCCTTAGTCAGTATTTCTAATCTTGTAAAGAGAAACCATGAAGCTAACTCTTATAAAGAACAACTTTTAATTGCAGCTGGCCTGGAGGTTCAGAGGTTCAAATTATTATGATCAAAGAGGAAGCATGGCAGCATCTAGGCAGGCATGGCATGGGAGGAGTGGGATTCTACATTTGGATCCCATGACCTCCAGGAGAACATTGTCTTCCAAGCAGCTAAAAGAAGGGTCTCAAAGCCCACCCCACAGTGACACAATTCTTCCAACAAGAGGCCATGTCTACTCCAAGACCACACCTCCTAATAGTTCCACTCCCTGTGTAAAATATATTCAAAACACAATTTTTCATCACAATTATTGTTTTTTGTAGCTTTTACCTTCAAAGATAAGATATAATTTATTTCTTTCAGTGCCAAGAAAATTAATTTTCATTCAATAATAATTCAATGTCACCTAAGGGCCATTCCTCAACTCTATCAACAGCAATAGTATTCAAATGTAGCAATGCTGTTGATATTGAAAACGAAGGTTAATAATAAACTGTATCATATAATAGAAGACAGGAAAAAATGCAGCCACAAAGTATAATAAGAGATGTCAGATTCTTTTGAACTAAATTCAAATTCTGTAAAGGATATTATTGAGATAATTAAAGGAATTTGATTGGAAAATTATCTTCAAGTTATTTTCATAAATATTAATTTTCTTCAATTGTTCATTTACTCTTCTCTAGCGAGTCAATTACAAGTACACAGATTTTATTTCATAACTTCATTTAAATCAATTTTCTCTATTGCTGATTTTCCTTTTCTTGTATTATACTTTTGTTCATGGTTATTTCCATACTTACTTCAATACTATTAAATTTTTATTTAGCTGTATTTCCAGAATGTGCCAAGCATCGTTCTTCAGTTCTTTTCTTTTTTTCTTCTGATTTGTTTCCAGAAAATGATCAATACCTATTGAATTTCAGCTCTTATGCATTTTGATTATTTCATTATTTTTAATTACATATTTTAAATACACATAAATGAGAATATAAGGTTTGTTAATTAATCTGATCCTTTTTATAAAAATGTGTTCCCATAAGGATATTTTGAATGGGATAGTAAGGAAATTTTATAATCCTAATATTTGTCTTTCCTTCTTTTGTTTCTTCTTTCTTCTTTCTTGATTAGTTAGTCATGGCATTGCTCTAATGTTCTATTTCTAGGCATTTTATACACAAACTCTGTCATGAATATTCTCTGCTGCCAATGTAATGACAGATGGTTTCACTAACATTCCGTATTGACAATATTGTGTAGGGAAGTTCACTTACTTTTGGTTCTATAGTTTTTGCATAATCAAAACAATTTTCTCCTTATTCTCCTTGTGGTCACTACCACGTGTCTTTCACATGTCTCTGAGAACAACCTGTCCATTCTGTGAAAATGATTCTAAGGTGACAACTTTCAGGCTATTCTCATCTAGGTTCCTTGTTCTAGCTGAAGTTAGGATCTAGCAAGCCCAGAACTGAGTTGTGTTTATATCTTTAAATATTTTGTATATATTTGAATGACACATACTGAGTTTTTATGCTTTGTTTTCTGTGATTTTGTTTCATCCCATTCCAACAGTTTCTGTGTGCATGTTGTCTATGTGTGTATGTTGGTTATGTGTGTTTATTTATGTACATGTTTTTAGGATGTACATGTGTGTATACTTATCCATCTGCATACATACAGATGTCAAAGGAGGACATCAAGTGTCCTGATGTTACATTCTCCACTTTGTTTCTTTGGGACACGGTCTCTCAGTGAACCTGGAACCAGATTGACAACAAGCAAACTCCAAAAATCCTAATCCTCCTGTCTCTGCACTACGTAGTGCTGGAGCTTCAGACATTGTTAGAGCCGCCCCTTTTCATGTGCATGCTGGGCATCTTTTTACTTTTTCTTTTTGTTTGAAAGTATTAAAACAACCATTTATTCGACCATTAACTACAATACATACATTCTATGGAATTTTTATTGATTACAATTATTTACATAAGGTCTGAGCAGTATCAAACAGTAGCTATATCCCATTAAGTATAGCAAATAGGTTATTGCTATTTTCAGGATCACAGCTAGATGCACAGAGAATCACATAAGCTATTAGACAGGAAAATAAGGGAACAAAAGTACTGCTTCTCATGTCTCTCTGAGCACAGGTGTTTTCTTCCAAGTTTACATTTCCAAATTTTCTAAACTATCGTGTACAACCCGTACTGATTTATTTTAGACAAGTAACAACTTTAGACAGGACTACACAACAATGTATTTGCATTAAACCAGTTAAAGAAGAAAGGAACTTTAAAGAATACAGGGTCAAATACATAACTAAGATTAACACATTCATTATGTCATTTTACAACTATTGTATAGTGAAGGAAAACTTAATGGCAGTCATCATAGCTTAAAATCAGTGAAGCTTATACATAATGTATTTTCATGAATACTTCTAGAGGACTCACTAATGCACATACTGTTCTGCTTTAAAATAGTATGGACTCAATTCTACCTATCTAAATCTTATAATAATACAAAAATTAACTTTTTTTTCTGTTAATTTTTTTTTATTGGATATTTTATTTATTTACATTTTAAGTGTTATCCTGTTGGGCCATGGAAGGGTATCTTGGTTCTTGGTCTGTGGGTTCGGCCATGTCCCCAGAACCCAGGCTCCTGACATGAGGCCTAATCTCCGTTCCACCTTTACCATTCAGTCACAGTACACAGGTGGGCGTGATAAACAGCCCCCAGGCCCTTGAGAGATTTACATACTAATGAGGTACCTGAAGACCAGAGGGTGGGCTAAACATTCTTCCCCAGCCCCTCTCTCCTTTTCCCTCTCCCTTTTTCACTCAGGCATGGCCTGGGTTTTATGGGGTATGAATCCAGATCCATCCACCATCCGCCATGCCAATAAACCAGTTTTGGAAACCCAAGGACTTCCTCCTGTGTTGGGGCAGAGCTGTGAGGAACAGTGAGGAACCATGGAGAGGCTTTTAGTTAATGAGCAGCCCGGGCCTAACTTCCAGCTTACGGAACCCAGAGCGTTCCCAGCCAACTACCCACAGCATGGCAGGAGGAACCCTGGGTTCCCCAGCCATAATTTTCCCACATTATCCACTTTCCAGGTTTCTCTCTGCAACCCCCCTATCCCGTTCCCCCTCCCCCTGCTTATATGAGGGTGCTCCCCCACCCACTTCCTCCTCACTGCCTTGGCATTACCCTACATTGGCTCATCAAGCCTTCACAGAATCAAGGGCCTGTCTTCCCACTGATGCCAGAATAGGCCATCCTCTGCTACATATGCATCTGGAGCCGTGGGTCCCTCCATGTGTACTTCTTTGGTTGGTGGTTTAGTCCCTGGGAGCTCTAGGGGGTCTAGTTGGTTGATATTGTTGTTCTTCCTATTCGGTTGCAAACTCCTTCAGCTCCTTCAGTCCTTCCTCTAACTCCTCCATTGGGGATCGTATGCTCAGTCCAATGGTTGGCTGAGAGTATCCACGTCTGTATTTGTCAGTCTCTCGCAGAGCCTCTCGGGAGGCAGCTATACCAGGCTTATGTCATGCTGGGCTTCTTAGTCAGCGTGTTCACATAATAATTGGTCTTACTCACTGAGAGATTTCTCCAACTATACATTTCATGCTTTTTATTAATCTTACACCTCCTTTTCAATTTTTAAAACTTTTTAATGTAACTTTCTAATTATGAAAATAATAGCAATTTAAAAACTTTACAAAGTATATAAAACAAAAAAATTCATAAACAATTTTATCTCCCAGCGGTAAGCACTAACATATTTAGTTTTTTCCCTCAGAGTGATTTTTATACAAATGTACCAGAGATAATACAGCTCCTTTAATTAATTTCCCTGCCTTTTCATTCAGTTAAATTTCATAATCATTTTTCTCTGTATTTAAATTAGTCGTATATCATGTTCAATGGCTTTCTGGTATAAGACCATATGGACACTTTCTTTATCATGATTGAAATTTTCATTATTAACAAAGGCTTATAACAAAATCTTTGCATAAATTAGCATCTGTATTTCAGATTATTTTCTTAGAATATATATCTAGAAAGATCTCTAGACCTAAACTTTACCATTACAGAATACTTAATGGTAATTCTCAACAGCTTATCTAAGTATGGCTTTGTTTCCTCTATATACTCTTTTTGTGCATATACATATCTTTAACGATCATTTATGCATTTATATGATGAATTATTGGACATTTTGTAGGTCACTGGCCCATCTGAACAGTTATAGCTTCTTTAGATCTTGTACATATTCTTAATACACCCTAAGTTTTATTCCTTTGTGGATTCTACATGTTTACCATTTGAATATTTATTTTTTAATAACAAACTTTAGCTCAGGGCTCCACAGAACATAAAAATATAAATGGAATAGTAAACTTAATATTTCTACTATAGTACCTAACAGATAATACAATTTTAATATGAGTTTCAAACTTAAGAAATCACACAGATATCTAATCTCTGTTATATTTACACAAATCACACAAATACACACAAGCACAGAGAGAAATCCACTGTACTCTTGCATATATGCTTTAATATCCACCTATTATCTAGGAAAAAAGTAAACTTTTTAAAATTTTTTCTCAAATTCCACATTCAGTCTCTATAAACATACAAATCGTTCCTTCAAAATATAACCTGAATGTAGTCACTTCTTATTTGTGTCACCATTACTAATACACTGGTTACTTCTCTGGTTAACCTGAAAATCTAATATTTTTAAAGTTATTTGAAAGTTTTTGCAATGAATCTAAAACAAAAAATAATATCAATGGGAATAATGACATAATTTCTTAAAATATGTCCTATATATTCACTTGAGGTTTATGTTCTTTTTTTCCCCCCATGTTAAAGATTGGAGGGATATTTTAATGCTTTAATTATATTATGTAATAATACCATAGTGTGGGGAGCCAACAGAAGGCGGCTATCATCCTTACAACCATCTTGAGCCATATACCTTGACAAGAGACTTGTTTTCAACAGCCTACAACAGCTGAGGACACTCTGATAACATCTTGTTTTATATACCCAGGCTTTTCTCTTGGGTGTATGTGACTTAAAGGTGTGACTTAAAGGTGTGACTTAGAGAGGAGACTTAAAGGCGTTACATAGAGATGAGACTTAAAGGCATGACTTAAAGGAATGACTTAAGTGAGACTTATAAAAGGTGAGAGGAAGACAGAAGAGGGGACTGGAAACTTGGAACTTGGAGGCACTAGGGACTAAGAACTCAAGACTTGGGGCTTGGACTAAGAACAAGGGACTTGGAAAGAGAGAAGAAGAGAGACGAGAATAAATGAGATAAATAAACTGAATCGCACTCTGTCTGGTCTCCATTCTTTCTGTCTGCCCTCACTCTCTCTATTGCTGAACCCTGACCTGCTGACTGGAGCAGCAGTACTAGAAGGGACAATTTAGCCCCCAAAGCTTTTGGCAGTGCGAGCTCTAACAATTTTGTCCCCCAAGCTTTTGGTAGTACAGGTTCCAACATTTGGCAGAGTGGTCCCCAACACCATACTCTATTTTACAAGGTAAAGGTATGAAAATGTATGTAGTAGAAGTGATAGAAAAAAATCTAAGTGGGTCAGAAAGGTAATTTTTTTTCAATACCAGAGGTCAAAAATGCCTGTAGGGCCCAATGAGGACACAGAGCAGGTGATGGGCACAATGTGGTTCTTAGTGTGGGTTTGTTCCCATGTTTACACAAGGAAGGATTGGAGGCTTCTTATTCTAAAACCTCCAGAAAAAAACATTATAATAAGATGTTCCTCTCTAAAATGTTCCTCAATATTCTCATACAAGATTGTTTCTGTTTCAGTTAAATGTTCATCTTCTTAGGTGAACTCTATCCAAGTACCCATCTCTAATTGACTGCTGATCATCTGATGTCATGTCTTTTATTCTTAGTATATTTATAATCACACTTACCAGCGCTGATGTCTTATTTTCTTAATACACAATTTTTCTGCCTCTCTTAGAAGGAAATCCCAAATTGTTAGATGTTCATTGCTCATTTTTCAGTTATCTTCACCAAAAATCATTCTTTTATATTTCCTTCTTTATGTTATTGAGAGTTTTCTCTCTTTTTAAAATTTACTTACACAAAAAGCTGCCCCCTCCCAGTCCCCTTCTCACAGAGACCCTCCCTCTTCTCCCTCTCCCCTTCTCTTCTGAGGTGGTGGGCCTGGGACATTACTCTTTCAATATTTATTTTATGTTAGTATCATCTTAGTTTTTATTTTATATTTTATATCTGAGACTATTTCAGCTGACCACAAGGAAACACTTTCTTGAATACTTAGATTATTAGGTTGGGCTGTGCTGTTTAATACTTTTGATAGACATATGTACAATTGTTGGCTCAATTCTAAGTCAGGAGAGAGTTTAGTTAGAATCATTGTTGACTTGCTTCAAAAACAGTGACTATGTGAATTTTTTTATTGCCTTTTGGTGCTGTGGTTACAAAACAAGTCAATGCATACAACTCTCTCTGATGAATTCTCACTTGTGAGTCTCTCTGTGGAGTAAATGTGCTGATATCAGCTCTGAATCTATGCCCAAAATGATAATAATATCTTCCCCTGACTGTGGGAACTCGTTTTCTTTCCGTTTCTATATTCAATGCCTGATTGTGAGGGCTGCAGCTTCTAAACATAAGATTTCAGTGAGTGCCTTCCCCAGTTTTGTCATCACTCTTTGGTGGATCTTAAAATGTAATTATGATAGATAAGAAACTTATGAGTTTCTTATGAGAGCTTTTCTGTACTCTGGCTGTCTGGCTGGTAAGCAAACAACACTTCTTATACTATCTGTACTGTAAATCCTGTTACTGTGATGGTACTTTTATATTTTCTGTGCAAATAAATTTACTTAGGACAGTGGATTAGGAGTAATAAAATTTTCTTTTAATAATTTTATGTTTGACAGTCCTATGTGAGCCTCTGATAGTTCATTTCAGTCTGGATCTTCCCTTTGTCTAGAGTTAGGAGACAATCCAACCTATCTAAGGCAATCAATATATTCCTTCTTTATATTTTTCAGTATGTGTTTGCATATTTTTAATTTCATTTTTATTTTAATATGA
This sequence comes from Rhabdomys pumilio, assembly GCA_030674055.1. NCBI lineage: Eukaryota > Metazoa > Chordata > Mammalia > Rodentia > Muridae > Rhabdomys > Rhabdomys pumilio. Next base: position 60,619,079 of record JANHMN010000010.1, on the reverse strand, counting down.
AGCTTATAAAATGTTACCTAAAAATTTTCCTAAGGAAATTTTGAATGTGAGGTCCACCAACAATTTCTTAAACAATGTAACATTGTCAGTTGTCTGCTTGCTAACAGTGCTTTACTCTACTGTTGGTTGCGTATTTATTACTGACAGACTTAAATGAGTATGCAAGTCAATCAAAAGAATTTCCTCACAAAGAAAATTTCTCTGTTTTACAGAGGAATGGGGCTTGCTAGCTTCTGAAGACAAAATCATTCTAGAAAAAAATCACACATCTAAATCAAATACAAGCAATAACTGGGGTCCAGATTAGTTGATACTCTTGGTTTTTCTATAAGGTTGCCATCCCCTTCAGCTCCTTTAACCCTTTTCCTAACTCTTTTATAGGGGTCCTCGACCTCAGTCCAATGATTGTCTATAACAGCATCTGTCTCAGTCAGCTGCTGGTAGAGCCTCTCAGAGAACAGCCATGCTAGGCTCCTGTCTGAAGACACAAAATAGCATCAGTTATAGTGTTCAGGTTTGATGTCTGCCCATGAGATGGATTCCAAGTTTGGCAAGTCACTAGACAGCCTTTCTTTCAGTCTCTGCTCCATTTTATTCCTCGCATTTCTTTTAGACAATAAAATTTCTGGGTCCCAGGACTCAGTGGGGTTAACCTCAGCTGAAATGCCCAACAGTGGAGATATGGAAAGCAAAGTTCTTGTGATCAAATTAGGAATGTTTGCATCAGGACTTACGTATCAACCTTAACCATTTATCCAGATGTTTCAAATTTGCAGTTCTATACTTTATACATTTCTAGGTAGCAACTCATGTTTTTATTTTTCATGAAGAAACATTAATTCACACTAAAATACATCATTTCATTACTGAGCATTAGTAATATTAATAAACCACAGTGGTTTTCCTCTTACGTTACTTTACTTTTAACTTCCTACCTACTTAAAGTTCTCAGTAATTAATATTAAAGTCTATCCTTAACCTTTGTGTATGTTTAATTTTGTCAGAAAAAAATTTTAGTGAATATCTAAATGTAATTCTAGAACACATTTTCCCATTACATTATGTGAAAGAAGAACTCTTTTGGTTGGCTCGCATACTGATTTTTTTCTTTAAGTTATGTCCCTTCAAAAAAAACTTTGTTGAGTTATTCAGTATTCACTAACTATAAGCTAGTAGATAATATTATAGAAAATGCATCAAAACACTTTGAAATGAATGAGACTACTTAGAGAAAATTATATCCAAAGATAGAGCATAAAAGAAAATAATTTATTTTTAAGTGCAGGATACATGCAAAAATTGCCTAATTCACAATTATATAGGTGATAATGTGATGTTATGAAAGTGGATAAAAACTGATGTCACGGAAAGGTACTTAGGTTAATGGATTTTGCTTTTAAAATAGACATGTATGATCTAAACTCAAGCAGAAGTGGCAAGTCAGTGATTTGTTCACATCTCCTAGATGCAAAAGGCCACTCTCTGCTCCAAGCATGTGACAGCTGCAGAAATTAGCTTTACCATTAAGGAAGGCACTCTGGCTGTAGTGAACACCTTGTAATTTCTGAGAGGTATAAAGTTTGACTAAGAGCAGAAGATACTCTTTCCAAATGAACAGCATAATTTGTTATCATGTACCAGAGAAACATGCTCTATTACTTGTACTTCCGCAATGATTTGTTTGTTTTCTGATGCAAGAGTGATCCTTCTCTTATGCTTACCAAAAAGCCATAAGAGAGATAAAAATGGCTTTTGGTTTCTCGAAAAAGACTATTGATTGTTCAACAAACCAGTAAAGGAGAGTTGGTACTAAATGGAAATCATAATAACCTTGTGATGATTTCTGGAGACAAAAATCAATAGAAAGGGAATGGTTTATATAAAAGATATACAACATTATTATTCTAATACCTCAGGTCATCAAGCTGGGGCATTTGAATGTGACATGATATATTACTTGAAGGGACTGAGATGCTCCAATGACCAAAATGACAGCTGCTATTTCTGACAGTAGTTATCACCAATCTTTTTTCCCCCAAAACCAAATAGTCCAGGAGCTCCAGAAATACTTGCTTTCAATCTTTAGTTTGTTTTAGTTGTTTGTTTTTACATATGAGTCTTTAAACATATTATTTCTTCTGCCTTTGCCTGGAACTCATCAACCAGATAGTTAATGAATTCTATCACCCAAATCTCTATACAAAATAATTACTTATGCCAAGAATTATAAAACAAGTTTACCTAGAAAAACAAACAGTAACTAACATTTTTTGCTATACTTTATACTAGATCCACTGTCCGAACCATTGTCTTCTTTGTGTGTATTGCAAAGCCCATAATCTCTTTGTAGCTATTTCTTTTTTTTTTACATATTCTTTCTCTCATTTCACAAGAATGCAAGATTATTTTTCTACCTTGTTCAATAGTTCTTCTCAAGATTCTAGAATCTATTTGAAATGTAGTCTATGAAAATTAAATACTAGAAAATAAATAAATGAATACCCTGTTAACAATTTGTGTCGACACTGTTTTGTTTTCTGTTGTTCATTTGCTTGCTTGCTTAGAAGCTTTTTGATAATAAGGTGAAGACATCTCCTCTCTTCTCCCATCACTGTTAGAAATTTCCACACTGTGGGTCATTCTTTTATAGACACTTGGCATTTTCGTTTTACTCATTGAAAAAGAAAAGTTTTTTATTGTAAAAGAAGGACTGACATCCATCCAGTTTAACAAAGTGAAATTCAGTATGACTGAAGTTCATAGAACTAGTAATCTGTTTCAAAAATATTTCTGAATACACATCTCCATCATTTTAACAAGGATATAATCTATGCATAGCTAGTATGCAAGTAATGAAGAGAATTAAGATCTCACTGTATTTTATCTAGGTGGGATCTGTATACATATGAATAATGTGATGAGACTGTTTCCTAATTCATTGAGAACCTGTGACTGTTGACGCTCTGCTGCTCTGATGGAATAATACTTAGCAGCTTAGTCAAAAGACATAATCAAAAATTGCCTCTGTCTACACACCAAACTTGGCCCCAGCTCATTATATGAGAAGATAGCTGGGCAAAAGTTTACTACCCAATTAGAAAAATAAATTAGTCTAACTTTATTCCAGTTTATCTTACTTGAGATATATTGAATGTTTATTTTGTTTGGTAGTTGGAAAACACATTGCTCTATGTATAATAAGACAGAAGCAAAACATTGTCAAGATTTGTCTTCCTGTCCTGACATTCTAGAGAGAAAACATTTTATATTATATCAAAAAAATAGAATTTTTTGTTTGTTGTTCGTATGTAGACATAAGAAACAGGATGAAGCTGAAGAGAGCAAGTCAGCATTGGAAGACTGTCAGGCAGCAAGAAATTCAACTGACTAACTGTTTCATATACTTCAGCTACTACCTCATCAACTATAGTAGAGTGGTTAATATAGTGGTTAAAGCTAAAGACAGGCCATAGCTTTTATTCCACAAGGTGAAATCCAATTATTCTTTAAAGAGGATATGTGAGCAATGTTGATAGAAATGGGGATGAGAACTGGTAAATAGCCCCTCTAAAGTCTTCAATGGATTCCTTCTAGCTCAGTAAAATTTCTCATCATTTTTTATAAGATAATAGGTATTAATTGCTTGTGTTCTTTTGGTAACTAGAGATATTTTACCTTGTAGCTCATTTTCTGCATCTGCTATAGTTACGGTTATTGTCTGCTTATTTAAAAGATTTTTAAAAATATATACCAGTAATTTGTGAGTCTACTTTTAGGTTGAGAATTACCATTTAAATGTTATCTATGCACTCCTGAGAATAAAACAGCTAAACTATCATTAAAAAAAAATAATGTGCTAGTATTTACATTTTGCCCAACTATAAATTAAAAAAATTATATCAATTTACTTCCCTTTTTAATCTAAGACTGACATAATTTTGTAGTGCCTAGTGTCTCCCTGAAGTTCTTGGTATATTTCTCTACTTCTATGGCTATAATTTTCATATATATTTGAATTTGATCTTGAAATAAAATTAATAGGTTTTGTATTCAGAATTACACTGTTTCAGGTAGCAAATGAGAGCAACTTAACCAATTCTCAAGTAGCCAACCAGTGTATATGGCAATAATGATTTTTGAGAAAGTTAACTAAGTACATCTATCACTTTGTCATGTG
>JANHMN010000010.1:60542718-60614502 GCA_030674055.1 Rhabdomys pumilio | reverse complement strand
TGCTTTATTCCAGGTTGTTGTCTCTTGGAGATAATATGATCACTTAAGTTTTATCTTCTGTCACTGTATTATTTAAGGACTCACAAAGAAACATGTGGAATAGCTGCCACTTCAGTTCTCGATGTGTTATTCCATTATTTACTACCACTCTGCAAAAAAATTCACAGTGGAGATCCTTAAAGAGTTTATTCCTGAATACATGGCATTAGAAAGTCATTACAACAAGATTCTGCTTGTATTTTTTATCTTCTTGTATCCAAAATGTGTCTATCTCTGCACACTCTGACATCTGAAGCTTTATTATAAAGCCTGAACAAAGAAAATTCCTGAAAGTGAAAAATAACTGCTAAATGAGTAAGAAAACAAAGGGACAAATAAAAGAGGACAAAGACATCAGGTCAACTTTGAGTCTCCAGGACATGAATAGAAAGAACCAGAACCAGGAAGGATCATAATTGTAAAGCCATTGCTAGAATAAAGCAGAAATCAAAGTCCATATGAAAATAATTACTAAGGAGATAGAAAATTTCAAAAAGAAAAAAAAAAGAAAAAAGAAAGAGAGAAAGAAAGAAAGAAGGAAGAAAGGGAGAAAGGGAGAAAGAGAAAGAGAAAGAGAGAGAGAAAGAGAGGAAGAGAGAAAGAAAGAGAAAGAAAGAGAGAGAGAGAGAGAGAGAGAGAGAGAGAAAGAAAGAAAGAAAGAAAGAGGGGAAAACAATACTCTCAAACACACCCAATAAAGTGAGAATTGGTATGTTTCTGTCAAAAATGTAAGTTTTAATATCCTTTCATATATTTCCATTAGAAATTTAAAATGTGAATCTCACAAAACCCAGAGGAAGCAGGCCTCCAAGGAGCTTTAACCTGGGCAGTATCTTAGAATATACAGCCTTGGTGTATCTACTCATCAAGCAAGCTGAGTAGATTGGCTCAAACCTCTGATGTCCTGGAATTCCAGCTGAATGCAGTGAAGACATAGCATTAGAGGCTTATCAATTTAATCTTCCCCCCACTCCTCTTCTAATATCTCAAAGCCCATAATCAGCTTGAAGAAGTTAATGAAGAGTTGGTGCCCCTATTCCCTGGGCTTGGGGACTGAGGTGGTTAATATTGGGCTGTCTCTCTGGGGAAAAGTAGTGGTTTTGTTGGAACAGGGAGGATTAGCTAGGATTTATGGCATAGCCATAACCTATTGGTAGAAATCTGTATAATTTAGTATCAAGATGAAGTTAAAATTTCTTAAATGGTACAAAATTCACTTGGATTTCAAGTTTAAGGTTCTCATTGATATGAGTTTCTTACTGATATTAAAGTGAGATTAATATTGTTAGTCTCATAGGCATTGTGCCTGTATAACACATTTAGGAATACAAGGCTTAGACCCAGTCTTTATTTAACTATTTAAAACCGATTTGAGATGGTCAGCCTGTGATTTAAGGACCTATAGCAAATTCAGGAATTTGAGTTTATTGTTAGGGTGTTTTCTATATTTTATTTAGAAATAGCTGAGAGGAGTTAACAGACAACAGTCCAGATTACCTTACATGGATAGTTGGTTTTCAAAACATCAGAAATCCACAGAATTGACGTTACAAACATTATTGTATTAATGTTCATTTTGATTAGAGACCTGTCTGCTCCTGACAGCTTTCTGTCTTGGATTCGAAGAAAATAATGAGCAGCTTTGGAATTACTCCAGTTGTGGTGAGACAGCCACTAGGCAAGAATTGCCTCTTTTCTTCTACAGACAAATTACTGTCCAGAAAAGGACACACTTGTGGAATAGTTGACTGATTATATCTGCCAATACAGAGTAATCAGCCCTTAATAATTCTGCATTACTAGGTCTGTCAGATGATCCTGGGCCAGAAGACTGAAGATCAGATGCTCCAATGTTTTGTAGTATAAAGACTGTCCAGGTGTTCAGCGGTCTCTATAAATTGGCTAAGTTTTAGAAGCTATGCTTTGTGCTTTCCATAATTTCAGTTAACTCAGTCATTCTGGATTTCTAACAGGGTTGAAAACTTATAGTCTCATAGCCAATCCTGGCTATTTACTTTGAGAGAAAAGGTTTGAGATGATGGTTTTCAGCTGACATTCATTCTAAAGCCAAGAAAAAAGCCAGGTTCAGAACTAAGACTTTTAGTTAGGAGAGATGACAGAGGTTTTGTTTAGTCAACAAAATGATGGACTGAGTATTAGGTCTATCTTGCACCATACTGACACAAATTGGTATAGTTATGTGCTAATTGTATTTTGAGAGAAAAGTTTTATTTTAATAGGAAGGGTGATAAGTAAAAGGAGCTAAGGTGGAAGGAGTACAGAGAGAAAGAGGAGTAGTAAGGAGAGGAGGAGAGGAGGAGCTAAGTGATGAGAGAGAGAAAGAGGGGGAGGGAACATGGAGAAGGATGTTCACATGTCTCCGCCAGTCAAAGATAGCTGATGTATCTAGGTTGGGTATTGGGTTATACTTCTGATTGATATTGAGCATTACCAAACGTATAAAGCCTTTGATTAACATTAAGAAAATTGTATAAAAGCAAAAAGGAGAAAGGGGCATGAGATAAGGGGTTTTGTAGAGAGGGGAAATGGGGAAAGGGAATGGCATCTGAAATGTAAATAAAATATCCAAGAAAAAAATTAAAAGTAAAAAAATAAAAAAAAATTAAAATGTACTCCAGGTTGGTCACAAATGTTGATCTACATTCTTCTGCCTCTCCTGCATACACTGCATGGATGCTCCACCATAACCTACAAAAAGACAACCTTTAACATAGGAAAAAATCCTTTGACAGTCATGCATATATCAGATGATTTGTATTTAGAATGTATAAAGAACTAAAAAAGTATAATCATTAAGAAAACAAACAAACAGATATACCAAAAATGAGTTATGGAATCCAACAGTACATTCTTAATAGAAGAAATATAAATGGCTAGTAAACACTTAGAAAACAAGAAACAATCAGTATGCAGATTGCGGAACCTAGTGCCAGTAGATACATAGACAAGCCATTTCTGTAACTAAGGCATAGAGAACATTGTAGAGGGGAGTGGAGAGATTCTATGAACCAGAGGATTGGGAATGCTACTGTGTCTCCTAACAACATCAGAATGTGTGCCAGTAATGTTTCATTTACAGGACAACTCAAGCATGATTGGAGCATTGATGACATTAATGAGTATACCAAACTACGTGGAGGAAAACCATGAGGCCTCAACCACAAACAGAGAACCACAGGGAACTGAGCAAATTTGGAAGATAGAGAAATGGTCTATCCCAAAGAAAGAATATAATTTAAATATATTATAAAAATCAACAACAAAGTATCCACCTTGCTTAGCTGGTGGGGATCTGATAATTAAAACCACATAAATATTAAATTTCACTCCAGTCAGAATGGCCATCATCAAGGATACAAGTGGCAATGAATGCTGTCATCAAAGTGAAGAAAAGCACCTTTATGGAGAGTTTGTGAAGCCACTTTGGAAATAATCTTTGGCCTTTCTTCAAGAAACTAGAGCTAGAATTACCATATGACTGAACTATGCTACCACTGGTCATATACCCCCCAAGACATATCCTACTACGTTATATTTGGATATCTATGTTCATTTCTTCTCTATTTGCACAAACTAAGAATTGGAATCAAACTAGATGTCCATCAAGTATTGAAGAGATCATGAAAATGTGCTACTTATACACAGTAGATTTCTCCACTGTAAAGAAAAAAGAATAATATCATGAAGCTTGCTGATAAATATCTGAATTGAAAAACAGTAATGCTGAATGAGGCCACCTAGGCTCACAAATACAAACACATTTTGTTCTCTCTGATATGTAGATGATTATTAGATCCAAATCTTTTATATGTTTATCTGAGAACACATGTGAAAACCAGAAGATTAGAAATAGACCACTGTAGATTGTATGCACTTAGGAAGGGTACGTAGTCAATAAATGCTTAAACAAAAGTGAAGGGGTAGATGCTAGAGGCAGAAAGGTTGAAGCAGATTGTGGAGTGGGGAAAGTAAGAAAACAAGAGGGCAGCAGAAGGGTCACCCAATCAAAGCCTATATGAACAAGGTATAAGGAAACCTACAGTCACGGACACAAGTAGGAAAAAATAAAAGTGAATAGTAAAAGTGTGATATAAATGTTGTGGGAGAACTAAGACCTAAATGTAAAATTAGAGCTGAGGGCAGATAGATAGGGGAAAGAAGAGACAGAGAGTGGGCTAAAGGAAAGTAAGAATATAACAAAGAATTCTTCTGTAAGTGGGCTAGATTGAAACTAATTAATATATACTTTAAAGAAAGTTCTTGATGTACCCTGCATGCTAAAAAGTGCTGCTTTGAGAGTACATGGGATGTTAAATAAAATTTACTACTACATTAACATTTAGGTATAAAACTATTAGTTTTATACCTAAATGTTAATGCTCACAGAGGTCTAAGAGGCAGCACACACAAAACAAGCCATTGCCTTTGTTCTTGATTGCCGCCTATAAGTACTCTATCTACATGTTAGCTTTCATAATGCTTGGACAATGCATGACATCAATCATCTTACTCTGTGATATCTTTTGTAGGGTACAATACTGACCACCTAGACAATATGTACCCATTGGAGCAATACTGGCAAATATTTCATATGGTGCCAACCAACCAGCCATCTGATTGGATTTGAGACCAGTCTTTCCCACAGGAGGAAATGTATGTCCACTACGCCAAACATGGTAAAATATGACTAGGGGTCATAGGCCCTAGAAAAGAATTTACTTATGTTGTTTGTTACATGGTCATGTTGGCAAAGTTCCTTCTTGATGTCTACTAGCAAGTTGTGCTGTTTTCAGCCTTAGTAAGAGGTATCTTATTAAATTGGTTAATGGTTAATAGAAAGAATGGTAACTGTTTAAGGTATTGAGATTAAACAACTATGGGTATTTATCCATAGATTGAACCTCTGCATTGCACCACTCGTCCAAGCTCAGAGACTATCAAAGAAAAGAAATCAGAAATGCAGTTTGGAAAATAAGTGCTGAGAAATACTGTCCCTGGGATATGATACATCTAATACATACATGAACTCACAGCCCTTGGTTGTCTATACAAGATCAGCAAAAGGTTTAGTCATTTAAACATACTGACATAGAGTTGAGAGAGACTCCTAATGTTTCACATCTATTGGAAGAGGTATTGGTACTGGTTCAAGCTTTGAGAAGGAATATTGCTTTTATTTAGAAGAGAATGACTGTTTTTGATCTGCCATGTCCCAGTGGATGATACTATGCCATTCTGCATATGATCAGAACTAATTGGACTCTGTAGTTTATTAATAAGAAATATTTTTAAGAAAACAAAGAGTTGGTAGATATATTAGAGGGGTTTGGGAGAGTTGAAAGGAGGGGTGTTGGTGGATAAGACCAAGACACATTGTACACATCTTTGATTTTTTTTTAACTAAGGAAATATAATAGTAACAATAAGCCAAGGAGGTCATATGATATATTGTAGCTGTTACTTGTAACCAGAAAACTCCTAAAATATCTTAATTTGTAGCAATAGAAAAATATTGTTGTATATTTTGGTACATATATTCTAGTGGATTTTTGGAAACTAGTTTATGGTGATTATTGTTTTCATCAAATAAACCCTGTAAATATCCTATATATTATTATACTATGTTTGTGAATATATATATATATGCTCATATGCTCTATGTTTCTCAATTTGCTAAAAAAAACTTGACAAATAATTTCATGATAATATGAAGCAAAAGTTGTAGAGAAAACATATTATGATATTATTGACTATGTGTGGGATTTTAATAATCTGATTCAAGTTGTTTCATTACATAATAGAAATATTGTATGTTTGTTGGTTTCTAGATTCATCTAACTGTTTAATCAGGATAGAGCCATGTGAATTATCTGGATACTGGTCAAAAAACTATAAAAGTCATTGCTTTCTTATTAGCAATGGGGAAGACTACATTCTTCTATCATCCTTTCCATCTTCTTCCAGTGTGTCCCTCCAGTCTGTGTGGCCACAGTAATGTCCTGTAAGAGGAGGGTAGTGTACTCTACACTGTGGGCTGTAAAATGAGAGAGAAACATACTTGATTTAAGCCACGGAGTTTAAATGGATTGTCTATTCTAATATCAGAGCCTAATCAATTCTACTATACATTGATCAATCTATAAAGCTGAGATTCAATTTTTCTATGTCTCTCACTTGGATTCAAGGTTGGAGACTAGTAATAATATATCCCATAAGACTGTTTTTATAATTTAGTAAAAAAAAAAAAAAAAGCCCAGAAAATTAATGCACGCTAATACTTTAGGTTAACTGTTAATCTCTTTTAGGCAAAAGAATCAAATCATATCTTACAAGCTTTTTCTTGCAGTACTTTATTTTCAATCATTTTCTCTCTAAACAAGAGTACAAGTGCTACATGTTGAATGATCTTTTAAAGACAAAATCAGTATCAAAGCACACTTTCTACCCATATGTAGAAATACCAGATTGAGTCCCATTATTGTGCATAGTTAGCGTGTGTTAATAGTTAAAATATATTGCATCAGAAAGCACAAAAACTCTAAAATAAGGAAAGCTTCGGGTATAGGAACAGGCTAAGATAAAGTATAATTTGCAGATGAAATAAACTGGAAAGACAAGAGGAAAAAGTGGTTCAGCCTCTAATAGTAAATTTTGAGAGCTTTATACTAGCATAAAATATGGAAATTCATAATGTTCTTAATATAGTCACTATAGATATAAGTTATATGTATAATTTTATACTTTTTTGGTGATTAAATACATCAACTCATAATGCATTATACATAAAGTTTGTTTCCTAAAGAAGAAAAGAATAATTTTCTATGATATGTGGAATAACAGCAGTAGTTATAGAAATTTAAAGGAAACAGGGCAGCACGAAGAGTTGTATAGTTTGCAGGGGAGGAGATCAATAACTAACACCACAGCCAAGAGAGTCATTGACACACTCTTTTAAGATAGTCCAAACCCTTTGAACCTGTTTCACAAGATTAGACATTCTACTAAGAGAAACAGCGATTGAACCTTAGAATTGTCTCTGATAGTCCTACTGAGCTGTATCCACAGAATATGTGTGTGTATATATATGTGTGTGTGTGTGTGTGTGTGTGTGTGTGTGTATACACAATTTGAATCCCCTTTTGGTTAAACAAACACCAAAACTTTAGTAATCCATCTATAAGTCTTGAAAGATTTAAGTAATAACCCCAAGGGAAAATGTACCAATCTAATCACTTCAGTACTGCAACATGAGGCGCTGAATAGAAAAGTCAATAAAAGCATCCAAGCACAGACAGGCAAGCCGGAGTCAATACAAGATTTTGATAGGAGCTGTCACATAAAAAAAAAAATCACTTAGATTTACTAAGCTTTGTTGCCTAATATTAGTCTGTATATAGGCTAAAATTCAGAACACATATCCAGACATGTTTAATCCTTGTTTGCCCTTTCTGTAACATTCTCTAACTGCTATAATACTGATACCATATCCCTTTCAAGATAAAGTCTACCTGAGATGTAACTGGCTACCTCATAATATAAAGAAGAAACATAATTTGTAAGAAAGAGCTGTAATGCTTTTCAGTCTATATATTTACATCTAACCATATCTAAACAAAATGACTTTTTGATAGGAAAATAAGAGATGGAATCCCAAATCTAGCCTAATGGTGACTTTGTGTTTTGAAGCACAAGTCTCACATGAAAATTATACATCTCCTCAATATCACACAGCAAAGATAGACTTCTCTAGTTGTTTCCTATTGCTACAGTAAACACCATGACTGGAAGCAACTTAAGTATGAAATGATTTATTTAATTTACACTTCCAGGTAACAGTCAGTTGCTGAGGGAAGTCTAGGTAAAAACTCAAGAATTTGCAGAGTCTCGGAGGCAGGAACATATCCCAGCTAGCTTTTTAAATCAACCCTGGCCCAATGAGCTAAGGATTTACTGTCCAAAGTGTGGTCATTCTATCTAAATATTTAATCATGACAATTACTCATAGATAGAAACACTGCCCAAAGTGATGAATGTAATTATGTACCTGAGGTTTCCTCTTCTGAGGTTATTGCGGATGGTGTTATGTTGCAGAGTAAAAGATCAATGACTCAGCCAAGGGAGTCATTGACACATTCTTTCAAGGTGGCCCAAACCCTGTGCTTCACAAAGTTAGAAGTTCTACTAAGAGAAACAGTGGTTGAACCTTAGAATTCTCTCTAACAGTCCTGCTGAGCTGTTCCTCTTCACCTTGCCTTGTTTTCTTTAAAATCTCAAACACTACTGCTGTTATATCCCACATGTCATAGAGAATGGCTCTTTTATTCTTTAGGAAACAACCTTAAGCTTTATGTATAATGTACTGTGAGCCGACTTATTTAATAACCAAATTATAAAATCACACATCAACATAAATTTATGGTAACTGTACTAAGGTGTGACATAAGCCTAGAGTGAAGCCTGCCAATCATTCATTGGAAAGCAGAATGCGTGTACATAGGAGCTTTACTGTAGTTCCATAACCAAATTCCTTACCATGTACAACATAGAGTTGGTGCTGTCTCTGACTATTGGGAGCTATAATTACTACACCAGTTGATAGCATCAACACTTTTTCTTATCCTTTTCCCCTTAGTGAAGAATATCACTTCTACAGAAGCTTTCAAAGCTGTACCTCAGATTTCAATATGACAATAGATCTTCAGTTTTTGAATCCTAAATCAAATACAATTAGAAATATGTTTTATTCCTTTATATAGCCCTGTCTTTGTCTGAAAGAATAATACAATTATTGCATTATAGGTTACAGAGATGAAATGATTACATTACCTCCTTGCTTAGAGTTTATGTTATCAGGTGCAAACAAAAAAACAAAAACATGTACAAAAAGCTAAGAAAGAAAGGAGAAATGAATCCAACATGAATAACAATCAAAAGGAAACAGGGTGAACTAGTCAGGTGCAGAAAGGAATTCCTGACAAGGATGGAAATTCAGCTTTAAAAAGCTGGATATAAGAGAAAATACATTTGTTTTTGGTACTGTAACAACTCTTTGCATGACTAAATTGCATTTCTTTTCTCTGCAATTTGTGGAGTAGTGATAGTAGACTGTATCAACCTCTTTAACTTCCTTAGGGTATGAAAAAATTACTGTGCTATACTGTAGGAGCTAATATCTAATGCCCCAGTTGCTCTGCAATAAATTAAAATAGGAAGCACTGAATCAAAAATTAATATAGAGTTTGTATAGTTATGAAATATGACACATACCAAAAATTTTACTAGGAATAATTAGAAAGGCAGTGTTGACAGCAGGTAAGATGTGTAAAAAATACTAAACAGAGAGTTATCAGAAGATGAAGCACAAGTGACTGAGAAACATTTTTAAAATATTCAATATCCATATCCATTGGGGAAATGCAAATTCAAACTACTTTGAAATTTGTTCTTATTTCAGACAGAATGGCCATAATCAATAAAAGAAATAAGAGCTCATCCTGGCAAGGTTGCAAGAAAAGGGGAATGTTCTGGATTTAGTCTAATGCTACTTATGTTAATTAGGTCCCCCAAATTACACAGTAATCCACACATAGGATGCTGAGGGTCCTTGCCCCCAGTTGGTTTTTGTTTGTTTGTTTGTTTGTTTGTTTGTTTTTGAGACAGAGTTTCTCTGTGTACTCCTGGCTGTCCTGGAACTCACTCTGTAGATCAGGCTGGCCTCGAACTCAGAAATCTGCCTGCCTCTGCCTCCCAAACGCTGGGATTAAAGGCGGGCACCACCACTGCCTGGCCCCCAGTTGGTTTTTATTGGTAAATAAAGTTGTTTACAGTCAATAGGTGGGCAGGGAGACAAAGATGGGACTTTAGATTTTCCAGTCTAGGGGACCAAGGGAGGAGGAGATTGAACAGCCATGCTGGGAACAGAGTAAGAACCAGGTCTGAGAGGTACAAAAGAGCCAGCATACCAATCATATAAGAGCCAGAGAAAAGGAGCCCCAGCCTCTCTAGCTCCCCATTGGGTCTAAGCAGCAATGATGGAATTTAGATTTTTAGTAAGTAATAACTCAGGAATATCAGACGGGAGGTGTTAGGCATGTGGCGATATGGGTGTGACCCAACCACTTAGCTGTTTAAGACATATTAAAATATAAGGCTATGGTTGGTGTGTGTGTGTGTGTGTTGCCTGTGTGTCTTTCATTCAGGAACCCAGAACATTCAGGTGGGTAGCAAGAAATGCACCATTGCCACAGGGTGAATTTAAGCAGGATTTAATTGGCAAGCGCAACAGGGAAACACTTATTTATTGTTAGTAGGAGCGCAAACTGGTACAGCCACAATGGGAATCAGTGTGGAGGTACCTCAGGATGATGAGAACCAATCTATCTCAAATCCAACTCCACAACCTGTGGATACATACCTCAAAGATTCTCTGGTATTCTACAGGGGTATTTGCTCGACCATGTTCATTGCTGTTCTATTTACAGTAGCCAGATATTAGAAATAGCCGAGATTTCCATTAGTGATTACTTTTTTAATGTAAATGTGGTGCATTTGCACAATGGAACATAATTAAGAATTGAAGAAATATGAAATTACAAAAATCTGCAGGTGAATGGATGGATTTAGAAACAATCGTGCTGAGTAACCCAGACCCAGAAAGAGAAACTCTGCATGTTTTATGTTGTATGTGAAGCTTAGCTTTTATATCTTATACACGTGTGTTTTGTAGAATATTCACAGAGGTTAGGTAGTTGGTAAAACAACAATGGGAAAGAAAAAAGGGGTAATTAGAATATATGGTTACAAAGGAATAAAGAATTCAATGTGAAACAGATGGAAAGGTAGGTAAAGGAGGAACTATGAGGAAGAACAACAGACACTGAAAACCTAGAGATGAGTGACAGGTGAAATTATAAAACGTGGTGTAGGAGCCACCTTTGAGATATTCTAGTCAAACCTACTTTACTAATGAATAGCTTGATTACAATTGGCAAAAATGACCTTTCCACTGTCACCATCAATTTGTGTGAAATTTTCTCCCATTCTAGACTAGGTCATGATAACTTAGAAATAAAAAGAACTCTTTCAAGGAAAAATATGTACATCTACCATATCCGTCTTGGCTTTCTCATAAAGTGGCCTTTAATCAGCCAGAAGGAAAGAACAAAGTGCTTGGGTTCTAATTTATTTCAGCTTAGCTCACCTGATCCTTCCACGATATCTAGAAAGCTCCATTATATCCAGTGGCTTTGCACTATATTTCTGTGAGTGGAGTGTCAAAGAGAATCCAAATTCTGAGATTGTAAGGAGAGCAGTGCAATCGCTGCCATTATGAGGTGGCTCTTCCTGTGTCATAAGACTTCTGCTTTCACTAATTACTGTGCTTAAATAAACATAAGGCATTCCTGAGAGCTAACAGCAGTTCCAGAAAGACAAAGGGACAGCATATACATGAATATTTCCAGGCTGCTCTCCTCACTAACAATATTTAATGCTGTTGGCAGGACACAAGGCCACTACTTTCAGCATCTATGATGAGTTTGACAGATAAACATAATTTTTTTAAAAACTGAATTTAGTGTAATAAAACTGCTGTTGACATTTAAAAGGTAAAGATGGGGTATATCATGTTAATGATATTTAATATTGAACATTTTTTGATTTAAAAGATGAAAGTATGTTTTCCACTTGGATACATTTCTTAAAAGGATTTTCTGTTGAAACACCCTAGAAATAATCATGCAGACATTGAACTATCAAAAATAACTTTGTACCAAGAAGATGAAATCTCATGTGAATGACAAGACTGTGAAAATGGAACTATGTTTACCAAACTGAATGTAGCATGCCTTAACGTGATATGATTGAAGCCACTTCTCTGATACCTATTACAGTTTGAATCTGTGATGTTCACCACTGGCTTGTGTTCTTGAAAGATTATTCCCAGCTGCTGTTTGTTTCAGACAGGCTGGAACCATTAGAAGGTGGAGCAGAAACATTAGGAGGCAGAAGCTTGTTTGTGGAAGCAGCTCACTAGAGATGACTTAGTCTGTGGTTCAGTCTGCTGGCTGTTTCATGCCAGACTTGCCTCTTCCTGGCCTGCTGGAATATGAAAAAACCTATAACACAGTTCCAAAACTGTAAACGAGCCACCTCTCCATGCATTCATAAAACAAAGTCCTCTGAAACTGTGAATCCATAGAATTTTTCCCTCCAATTAGTCATTATTTGGTTTTGTAATCATGGTGGATGCAAAATTATATAACAGGTTTTAGAAGACTTCACAAAAATGGAAAGGTTTTGCTATTCCATATTCAAGAAGAAACTTTTTATTCCCACTCTGTGTGGTATTTACACTTGTTTTGTATAAAAAATTGGAATAAAAATTTACATAGTGGTTGAATAAACATAAATGAGCATAGAATCTCTCTCAAATCTTTAAGTACAAAAATGGGAAAGTGAGATGATTTTTCTATGTATTCATTGCAACTGAAGCATGGAAGCATTAAAAACATTACAACAACATATTAGTCCCTAAATATTTGCTAGATATTTGCTGAGAAAATCAAGCAGTAACAAATTTCACAGCTCCTGACTTCGTGGCACTTCTAATCAGCAAGGAATTGTAAAACATTAACTCTCACCACATTATTAATTCTTCTATGGAAAATTACAAGGTTTTAAAGAGAATTTGCTTAGGGAAAAGACTCTAATAGGTTCTATAAGAAGGAATGGTTTGGGTGGTGAGGACGACAGCGTAGAGAGAGTAGCTGAATGGGGAGCTGAAACATAAATAAGAGTTAACTAAATATGGTGGAGAGCAGAGCTTCTAGACAGAGGGTTTACCGAAAACCCTGGGATAAGGGCTTCACCTGAGACAGAAAAATGCCTGTGGACAAAAATGGCAGGGATAGAAAAGGTATAATTGAGGACAGTGCTCTTTTGTGCTGAGTGAAAAGAGATGACAAGAATTAATCTAAGACCAATAAGAAACCAATTAGATCTATTGGAAGGGCATTACCACTTTGGGGATTTTCAAGTTATATAAACACAAAAGCTTGATAGAAAACAGTAATTCAGGAGGGAAAATAATAAAACAGACTATTTAAAAAGAAAAAAATATTAACTGGAAGAAACAGTGCCTTGAAAATGGGGAAAAAATACTGTGTTTATAGAGTTTCAATACTATTGATTGCCTCTAGGAATTCTATTAAGAGGGAGCCTGGCAAAACACTCAATGGATTTCACAAAATAATAATCATAGTTCATCCTAGCAATTTATATTTTTGTGAACTCATTGGTCTTTGAAACAAAACAGAATGGATTAAAGAAATGAAAAATGCACTTACTCAACACTTCCAGCTGTGTAATAGGACAAAGAAAGTGACACTAAGGGGATTGCATTTGTGATCTTAAGATAGAAGACATTGGGGCTGGAGAGATGGCTTAGCCATTAAAGCTCACAATCAAAAATATAAGATAGAAGACATTGGGGCACATATGTAAATATTAATGAGAAGACCCATCGCAAAAAAAAGTAGAGATTGAAGGTTTATAATAGTACAAAATTTCTGAGACCAGAAAGAAAGATAAAAGAGGAAAAAGATAAAAGAATAATTAGAGCATACGCTTGCTTGGATGTAGTTTGGGTTTAGAAATTTAAATAATTAACTCTCTAAAGACTTGCATATATTTTAGCAAAACAATGATAATATCTCATGCCAAGAATCAGGTGTCAATAAGATTGTCGTGCTATAGATCTGAGGAGAATCAAATAAAATGAACTTAAACATTATAGGAGAACAAGGTAAGAATTTCAGGCTACCAGTGTGTGGTGGGAGGCAGAGGCCTTTCTGCTTATTGCAGTGTAAATTTCGGCCAGTGTCTTTCTTTAGTCTCTTGCTGATCTGCAGGCCAAAAGAAGTGATGTATCTTGAAATGGTGTAAAATGAACATGACAAAAACATTAGGTAACAAAAGAGTTTATGTGCTTTTCTTAAAGAGACCTGAGAAGAGCCATATGATCAAGAATGAGAATTGTGCAAAGTGAAAATAGGAAGGACTACTCGGGAGAAACAAGAGCATTGCTGGTGGTCCCATGTTATCACCAAAGTTGGACAGCAAGCTGTGTAACTAAACAACGGTGATTAGGGAAGTAATCCATCATTCACAATCACAAAAACACAATAAAAAACCACTCCGTATCCTGCAATAGGATGCTATAAGATCCCATTACATTTGTAATCCATGCTTTCCCCTATTTCCTTACATTTGTTCTTTATCATAATTTGGAATTCTCACTCTTAACAATGGTAAGTGCTGCTGAAGACAAGAAGCAGAGAGTCTAAGGGACAGACAGAGAAGGGACCATTCTTGCAAGCAGAAATAGAAGCAAACCTTAATTCTGTTGACCTAAAAGCAGATGAGCAGATGTAACTTCATTTGCAATGTAGAATTACTTTACTCACATTAACTGGAAACATGTCTATAGACATAGTTATTTGCAAAAAATATAACGAGTAAAATATCTTCACCCACAAAACATTGCCAACAAAGTCAATAGAAACCACCATATACTAAAAGTCTTAAAACTATTTAATTACTTTTAAAACTTTAAATATTTAACCTAATATGGTATATTTTAAAAACATGTATTCTGATTCCTATTTTAAAATACAGAAATAAAGCCAAACTAATCCAGTTTGTTCGGGTCACTCTACTTCTTTCAAAACCAGTCTATAGTGCTAATGACTTCAAAGACCATAGTCTGCTCACTATGTCAATTGGTTGATCAATTTTGAAAATTCATAACTTGAAAACTTGTAAAATTCAGTTAGTAATGAATGTTGTGTGAATTTCCCAATAAATAAGGCTAAGATACATAAGCAGTTCAATGATTTCCAGTTTTATTGAGAAAGAGACAGAAGAAGGCACTGTAACAGTACACATTGGTATTTTGTTGCAATTCTTCTGGGAAAAGACACTGGAGTGAAAAATCTTAAAATATATAGAATGACTATATTATTTTCTTTTTTATTGGATATTATATTTATATTTCAGACCAACATGGGACTCAATCACCCATGCAACCAAGCAAGTACAGTAACCTCTCTCCTGAGGGGTGCTGGCAGGGCCTCTTTCTTCCCCCCTCCCCTTCATTTCTCTCACTGTGGGCTAGCTGGTTGTGCTCCCCTATGTCCCTGTCTTGGTCCTTCCTCAGCCTCTCCTCTCAGCAGTCTGAGAGCCCGAGGGCTTGAGCCCAGTCAGTCCCTGGCTGCCTCTAGGCGCAGGGATCCACAATCCAAGAGCTCTGCACCCCCCCACCCCCACTCCCCATGGAACCAGACTGAGACTTCCCCATACCGGGCGGGGCCTCGTCATGCTCTGGTGCCCTGAGCGGAGTGAACTCAGTCAAGACTCCCATGTGCAAGTCTCCCATAGAACAGCCCAACAAGATTCAAGAAGCTATGCCTGAACCCACGTGCTAGCTAATCATTCCCCACCGATTCAACCAAGCTAGACACTCACCCCACCAGAGCTCTCCCTCTCGCCCCTCTCTCGGCTGCAGGCTGGTCCAGCTTACACACCCCCAGTCTCAACTCTTCCCCGGTTTTCAGCAATGCCTGGGAGCCCAGGAGTCTGAGACCAGTCGATCCCCACAAGCCATCTTGCCCAGGAGTTCCCCTCCAAGAGCTCTGAACCCCACGGAACCTCAGACTGAGTGAGAACTTCCCCACCAGACAGGGCCCATAGTGCCCGCCGGTGTGGTGTGGAACCAACTCAGTAAAAGATCCCACACTTCAGCTTCTGCCATGCTGAGCCACGGTTCCAGCCAACTGAGCCATGACAGACACTCGGACCCACAACACAATAGAGACTCATGCCCACGTGTGCCCACACGAGAGCCTACATCATTCCCTACAGGTGGTAGAGGATTCCGGCAGAGTCAGTTCCAAGAGTCCACCCCCCTCCCCCCTGCCCTGCTGGTGCCCACAAAAAAAGCCTCTCCATGAAACTCCAGGACAGTGAGTAATCCCCAGCCTAGTTCACAAGACTAGGCAGGCTTCTTTCTGTCTCTCCCCCCCCCCTCTTTCTCTCTCCTGGTGTTCCTGGCTGGCATTTTCTTTCTAATTCCTAGCTACTGTAGAGTGAAAAATTATAAAGACCATTTTTTAAAATATATACAGGCTCACTAATTTCAAGAAAGCAGAACTGAATGTAAGATTCCAGACCTTTCACTGCCCCGGAGGAATACATTCCTCAAGCCTCAGGGAAGAAAATTCACCTGTGGGTGGGGTAGGCCCAAAGCAGGAAGACACATTCCTGGCCACAAAGAAAGATGCAAGACATTGGGTGGTTCCAAGAACTAGCTAACTTTCCACTGATCTTGGTTACCCCTCCCCCCTCCTTGAGGCCTTTTCCAGTGTTACAGCTTGCTGAGTTCAAAATTTATAATACAACCAATCATGTGTAACCAACCGAAAATTCCTTCCTTTCCCTACCCCTTACTATAAAAAGCTCCTTAGCCCACTACTAGGGGGTCAAACTGTACTCCTGCACAAGTGTGCAGTTTGAACGCTGGCTGCCAGCTCTCTTCCCTAATAAACCTCTTTTGATTGCATCCAGTAACGGTGTCTTGGAGTTTGTGGGTGTTCGCGACTTCCTGAGACTTGAGTAAAGGTCTCCCGAATTTGGGGGTCTTCAGTACCACTAGCTCCTGCCTAGTTCAAAAAGATTAGGTCCCTCTCTTTCTCTCTCCATGTGTTCCTGGTCAGCTTCTCTGCTTTAACTCCTCTCTCTTCCTCTTTTTCTCTGTCTCTCCCTTTCCATGTGCTCTCCAGCTCAAGCAAGATGGCAGACTCCCTAGCCTCCACTTTGCCCATCCCCCCAGCTCCTCAGAGGGGGCTCCTTCACAGCTAGCAGCTGTCTTTCAAGCCACAGCACCTGCTGTGACCCTCATTCTAAGACTCTTTCCCTTGGCCCCTTTTGTTTTGAACTCTCAGGAGCACCTACTTCAGTCTTTTGTGCTGCCTGCTAACATAGGTTTCTTTCTCTCTCTCTCCCTACCTGTTCTCCAACTCAACAAGATGGCAGCTACTTCCTAATCTTCGCTTGCTCTCTGCCCATCCCCCCAGGGGTGCCTGCTAGCTTTTCAAGATCACTAGCTCTAAACTCTAGTCCTCAGTGTTTCTCCCCCAGGGAGTCACACAGCCTGCTAACACAGGCTAACATAGGCTTTTCCCCTCCTCCTCAGTCATTTGAGACCTGCTAGAGCTACTTAGCCCAGCCAGCTCGCCTAAAGCAAACCCTGTTTGCTCCCTTCACCCTTGTGTTCCTCACAGTTTCTTCCTTGTGGCTAAAAACATCAGGCTAGGCCTGGTTGCTGCCTGCCAGCTTCTTCCCCTGCTCCCCTCCCCCCAACCCCCTTCATTTACAGTCGACTACAGCTATTTGGCTTAGCTGTCTTGCCCGAGGCAACAGGGGTGGAAACCCTGCTTGCTACCCAGCCCTGTATTTCTTAGACAGTTTCTTTTGCATGGCTAGAAACTCCAGGTTGAGCCTGAAAAAAATGCATGCTACCTGCCTGTTTACCCCAGCTTCCACGTGTCTCTCCCATAGACATGGCCTTTCACTCTTTCTGACTCTTGGCTCTCCTATCAAGCCTATATGTCTCTTCCTCTAAGCTTTCTTCAAAGTTAGTATTTTCTCCTTCTCTACATTTTGTCGCGACCGCTCGACCAGGAAGACTCGTGATGATCTGCGTTCACTCAACCAGGAAGAAAGACGCCTGCATCTGCTCGACCAGGAAGAAAGACTCGACGACCGGGATCTTCTCAACACGCTTTATTGCAGGAGCACCCCATCGTGAAGCCAGAGAGTGCTGCTTATATAGAGGGGAGAGGGGACATGGCTTTCTCTGATTGGTCACCCTGTCGGACCTAATTTGCATACCCTCTCTGATTGGTCGTTCTACCTAGATCTAATTAGCATAGACCTATTTGCATAGTCCCCGCCCAGGGAGGGGTTGCCGTGCAGGGATTGGCTAAGGCACCAATACCTCACTTTCATATACCCACTCGGGAGGGGTTTGCGCCAGAATCTGCTGATGCATGCGCAGTAGACTTGTTTGCATGTGGTGCAACAGGAAACCAGTGCCATCTTGTAATGCCAGATCGGGATCGGCGGGCTACAACATTTAAGATTTCTAGGAAAAACAAAGGAGGAATACCGGACCTCTTTGCCAGAGCACCCAGACACCACATGGCAGAGCAAGGCCCTCCCCCCACTGCTTCTAAGCCCACCATTACTGCTTCTTCTCCCCAACAAGAAGACCTGCAACAACGTTCCTGTTTTTCAAGCAAAAATTTTAAACATTTCCTTTTCTCCCTAACAGGAACACCTAAAGCAGCAATGTTCATGCTTTTCAATCAAAAATTTTCTTGTTTTTTGTTTTAATGTTTCCTTTTCTCTCTAACACTCGTGATATATGTCCAAAATTTTTTTTCAACTTTTAAGATTTCTTTAAGGTTCAAAAGTCATCTATTCTACTTCCACAGGTGAAATCAACATGCTGATCAATATTTTTTTAGCTCTTAATTAATAACTAGTTCCCTTTTACAGACAAATTGTTGCTGTCTATCCTAGATACATAATTAATATGATGTTTTTTTCCTCAGCCATCCAAAACAGACTCAAAGTTGCCTTTTAGGACTAAAACTCCCTCAAACACCTTTGCTTTTCTGGATCTCAATATCAGATCTCAATGTCAGCATGAGGTGCTTGCT
Organism: Rhabdomys pumilio; assembly: GCA_030674055.1. Lineage (NCBI taxonomy): Eukaryota > Metazoa > Chordata > Mammalia > Rodentia > Muridae > Rhabdomys > Rhabdomys pumilio. The sequence goes on along the minus strand of JANHMN010000010.1, from coordinate 60,595,660 downwards.
CCCAAGTAGCCTAATGCTTGCTACACACCCTTTACAGACAACCCCCTGCAGGGTGCTGCTTTGCTGTTGTGATTATCCTATAGGTGCTCCCACAAGTCCAGCAGAGACAATGCCATCTTCTGAAACCTGCCTGCGATGCCAAGTTGCCTTCTTCTGGCCACCTCTTCTGACTGAAGACCCCAGAGATACACGCTGAGACCCAGACATACACACTGAGATCCAGAGACACGTTCTGAAGACTCCAGAGATGCTCACTACAGAAGACAGATTCAGACCTTCCAGCTGCAGATGAACTCTTTTGCCAAAGTCATATAGCTAAAGTTACATGTTAGTAAGGAAAACATAATGTCTATCTAGATTAATCAGATGTTATTATCCTCAAACTGTACCACCTGTGTTTAATTGTTTCAATGATCTCTTGCCTTCCTAACCTCTACCCCCAGCTCCCCTTACCCTGTGGCTTAATTGTGCCACACCCTATGGCCTTCATAGTGTTTTCTTTTGACTTACTCATATAAAATTTTCACTACAAATGACAGTGACCCCCCATTCATTTTAAAAAAAAGAAAAGAAAAAAGTTGTAGGGCTGTGGGGTGTGAGAAGCAGCTGGGTGCTTGGTCAAGAACAAGCTTGGAACCCCCAGAACTTTAATTGGACAGCAGGAGTTCAGCTCTGCTCCCAGGCCCTGGTTCTTTTCATTTAGCTTCAGCCCCATGACAACCACTCCACAGAGAGGCCAGCAGTAAGGAGGAACAGGCCTCAGGCCCTGGAGAGATTTACATACTAATGAGGTACCTGAAGGCCAGAGGTGTGTGCCAATTAAGCATTCTTCCCCAGCCCTTCTCCCCCTTTTCCCTCCCTATTTAACTCAGGTCTGCCCTGGGTTTTTGGGGGGTGCATCCAGATCCATCCACCATTCACCATGACATTAAAGCCTGTAAAAACCCATGGACTTTCTCATGTTTGGGGCTGTGTCATGAGGAACCATGGAGCCACAGCAGTTGGGCCTAACTTCCAGCTGGAGGAACCCAGAGCATTCCCAGCCAACTACCCACAGCCTGGCTTGAGGAACCCTGCGTTCTCCAGCTGCAATTACCTACGATATACAGCTAGAGTCATAGGTTGCTCCCTATGTGCTCCCAGGCTGGTGATTTAGACCCTGGGAGCTCTGGTTGGTTGGTATTGTTGCTCTCCTCATAGGGCCAAAAACCCTTTCAGTTTCTTCAGTCTTCTCTCTGATTCCTCCATTGGGAACCCCTTGATCAGATCAGTAGTCAGCTGTGAGCATCCACCTCTGAATATGTCCTACTCTGGCAGACCTCTAAAGAGACAGCTATTTCAGGTTCCTGTCAGCATGCACTTCCTGACATCTACATCAGCATCTAGCTTTGGTGACTGCACATGGGATAGATAACCAGGTGGAATGGTCTCCAGATGGCCCCTCCTTAAGTTTCCATCCCACACTTTGTCTCCATATTTGCTTCCATGAGTGTTTTGTTACTACTTCTAAGAAGTACTGAAGCACACAAATGTGGTCTTTCTTCTTTCAGAGCTTCATGTGGTCTGTGAGTTGAATCTTGGTTATTTCAAGCTTCTGGGCTAAAATCCACTTATCAGTGAGTACATACCATGTGTGTTCTTTTGTGATTGGGTAACCTCACTGAGGATGATGTTTTCCAGTTCCATCCATTTACCTAAGAATTACTTGAATTCATTGTTTTTAATAGCTGAGTAATACTCCATTGTATAAATGTCCCACATTTTTTGTATTTATTCCTCTGTAGAAGGACATCTGGGTTCTTTCCAGCTTCTGGCTATTATAAATAAGACTGCTATGAACATAGTGGAGCACATGTCCTTGTTATATGTTAGAGAATCTTCTGGGTATATGCCCAGGAATGGTATAGCTTGGTCTTCAGGTAATGCTATGTCCAATTTTCTGAGGAACTGCCAGACTAATTTCCAGAGGGGTTGTACCAGCTTGCAATCCCACCAAAAATGGAGGAGTGTTCCACTTTCTCCACATCCTTGCCAACATCTACTATCACCTGAGTTTTTAATCTTAGCCATTCTGACTAGTGTGAGGTAGAATCTCAAGGTTGTTTTGATTTGCATTTCCCTGATGATTAAAGATGTTGAACATTTCTTAAGGTGCTTCTCGGCCATTCAAGTGTCCTCACCTCAGATTTCTCTTTTAACTCTATACCCCATTTTTAATAGGGTAATTTGGCTGTATGAAGTCTAATTTCTTGAGTTCTTTGTATATATTGGATATTAGTCCTCTATCAGATGTAGGATTGGTAAAGATATTTCCCAATCTCTTGGTTGTCGTTTTGTCCTATTAACAGTGTCCTTTGCCTTACAGAAGCTTTGCAGTTTTCTGAGGTCCCATTTGTCAATTCTTGATCTTAGAGCATACACCATTGGTGTTCTGTTCAGGAACTTTTCCCCTGTGCCTAGGTATTCTAGGGTCTTCCCCAATTTCTCTTCTATTAGTTTCAGTGTATCTGGTTTTAGGTGGAGTTCCTTTATCCACTTGGATTTGAGCTTTGTACAAGGGGATAAGAATGGATCAATTTGAATTCTTCTACATGCTGACCTCCAGTGGAACCAGCACCATTTGCTGAAAATGCTGTCCTTTATCCACTGGAAGGTTTTAGCTCCTTTCTCAAAGATCAAATGACTATAGGTGTGTGGGTTCATTTCTGGATCTTCAGTTCTATTCCATTGATCTTCCTGCCTGTCTCTGTACCAATAACATGCAGTTTTTATCACTATTGCTCTGTAGTACAGTTTGAGGTCAGGGATAGTGATTCCCCCCAGAAGTTCTTTTTTTGTTGAGAATGGCTCTCACTATCCTAGTTTTTGTTATTCCAAATGAATTTGCAAATTGCTCTCTCTATCTCTATTAATAATTGATTTGGAATTTTGATAGGATTGCATTGAATCTGTAGATTCCTTTTGGCAAGATAGCCATTTTTACTACATTAATCCTGCCAATTCATGAACATGGGAGATCTTTTCATCTTCTGAGATCTTCAATTTTTTTCTTCAGAGACTTAAAGTTCTTGTCATACAGATCTTTCACTTGCTTTGTTAGATTCACATCAAGTTATTTTATACCTTGGTATAAAATATACCAAGATATTTTATAATAATAATTTAATAATAATTTGTGACTATTGTGAAGGGTGTCATTTCCCTAATTTTTTTTCTCAGCTTGTTTATCCTTTGAGTAGAGGAAGGCTACTGATTTGTTTGAGTCGATTTTATATCCAGTCACATTGCTAAAGTTGTTTATCAGGTTTAGGAGTTCTCTGGTGGAAGTTTTAGGGTCACTTAAGTATATTATTATATCATCTGCAAATAGTGAAATTTTGACTTCTTCCTTTCCTATTTGTATTCATTTGACTTCCTTTTGTTGTCTAATTGCTCTAGCTAGGACTTCCAGTACTATATTGAATAGATAGGGTGAGAGTAGGCAGCCTGGGCTAGTTCCTGATCTTAGTGGGATTGCGTCAATTTTCTCTCTATTTAGCTTGATGTTGGCTGCTGGCTTGCTGTATATTGCTTTTACTATGTTTAGATATAGGCGTTGAATTCCTGATCTTTCCAAGACTTTTATCATGAAGAAATGTAAGATTTTGTCAAATGCTTTCTCAGCATCTAGTGAGATGATCATGTGGTTTTTTCTTTGAGTTTGTTTATATAGTGGATTACATTGATGGATTTCTAAATATAGAACCATCCCTTCATTCCTGGGATAAAGCCTAGTTAATCATGATGGATGATTGTTTTGATGTGTTCTTGGACTCAGTTTTTATTTTTATTTTATTGAGTATTTTTGTATTGATATTCATAAGGGAGATTCATCTGAAGTTCTCTTTCTTTGTTGAGTCCTTGTGAGGCTTAGGTATGAGCATGATTGTAGCTTCATAGAACGAATTGGGTAGTGTTCCTTTTGTTTCTATTCTGTGGAATAGTTTGAAGAGAATTGATATTAAGTCTTCCTGGAAAGTCTGATAGAATTCTGAACTAAAACTTTCTGGTCCTGAGCTTTTATTGGTGAGGAGACTTTTAATGACTGCTGCTATTTCTTTAGGGGTTATGAGACTATTTAAATGGTTTATTTGCTCCTGATTTAACTTTGGTACCTGGTATCTCTCTAGAAAATTGGCCATTTTATCCAAATTTTCCACTTTTGTTGAGTATATGCCTTTGTAGTAGGATTTGATAATTTTTTAAGTTTTCTTGGTTTCTGTTATTATGTCTCCCTTTTCAGTTCTGATTTTATTAATTTGGATACTGTTTCTGTGACCTCTGCTTAGTCTGGCTAAGGTTTTATCTATCTTGTTGATTTTTCTCAAAGAACCAGCTCCTGGTTTTGTTGATATTTTGTATAGTTTTTTTCTGTTTCTACTTGGTTGATTTCAGCCCTGAGTTTGATTATTTCCTGCTATCTACTCCACCTCGGTATATTTGGTATATTAGCTTCTTTTTGTTTTAAAGCTATCAGGTGTTCTGTCAAGTTGTTAATGTATGCTCTCTCCAGTATCTTTTTGTAGGCACTTAGAGATATGAGTTTTCCTCTGGTATGATATTTCTTCCTTGACCAAGTCCTCATTGAGTAGAGGGTTGTTCAGTTTCCACATGTATGTGGGCTTTCCATTGTTTTTGTTATTATTAAAGACCAGCCTTAGTCTGTGATGATCTGATAAGATGCAAGGAATTATTTCAATCTTTTTGTATCTGTTGAGGCCTGTTTTGTAACCAATTATAAGGTCTTTTTTGGAGAAGGTACCATGAGGTGCTGAGAAAAAGGTATATATATATATATATTTATTTTTTATTTTTTGCTTCAGGATGAAATGTTTTATAGATATTAGTTAAATCCATTTGGTTTATAACTTATGTTAGTTTCACTGTGTCTCTGTTTAGTTTCTGTTTTCATGATCTGTCCATTGCTGAAAGTGGGGTGTTGAAATCCCCTCTATTATTGTGTGAGGTGAAATATGTGCTTTGAGGTTTAGTAAAGTTTCTTTTATGTATGTGGGTGCCCTTGTTTTTGGAGCATAGATGTTCAGAATTGAGAGTTCATCTTGGTACATTTATCCTTTGATGAGTATAAAGTGTTCTTCCTTATATTTTTTGATTACTTTTGGTTGAAAGTCAGTTTCATTTGATATTAGAATGGCTATTCCAGCTTATTTTGGAGGACCATTTGCTTGAAAAATTGTTTTTCATCCTTTTACTCTGAGGTAGTGTCTGTCTTTTTCACTGAGGTATGTTTCCTGTGTGCAACAAAATTCTGGGTCTTGTTTATGTGTCCAGTCTTATAGTCTATGTCTTTTTGTTGAAGAATTGAGCCCATTCATATTAAGATATATTAACGAAAAAATGATTGTTGCTTCTTGTTATTTTTGTTATTAGAGGTGGAATTATGTTTGTGTAGCTATCTTCTTTTGGGGTTGTTGGAAGGTTACTTTTTTGATTTTTCTAGGTTGTAGTTTCTCTCCTTGTGTTGGAGTTTTTCATCAATTATTCTTTGAAGTACTGGATTTGTGGGAAGATATTGTGTAAATTTAGTTTTGTCATGAAATATCTTGGTTTCTCCATCAATATTGATTTAGAGTTTTGCTAGATATAGTAGTCTAGGCTGGCAATTTTGTTCTCTTAGGGTCTGTATGATATCAGTCCAGGATCTTCTGGCTTTTATAGTCTCTGGTTAGAAGTCAGGTGTAATTCTTGTAGGTCTGCCTTTATATGTTACTTTACCTTTTTCCCTTACTGCTTTTACTGTTTTTTCTTTGTTTTGTACATTTGATGTTTTGATTATTATGTGAAGAAAGGTATTTCTTTTCTGGTCTAGTCTATTTGGAGTTCTGTAGGCTTCTTGTATATTCATGGACATCTCTTTCTTTAGGTTAGGGAAGTTTTCCTCTATCATTTTGTTGAAGATATTTACTGGATCTTTCAGTTGGGAATCTTCACTCTCATCTATACCTATTATCCTTAGGTTTGGTCTTTTCATCATGTCCTGGATTTTCTGGATATTTTTGGATTAAGAGCTTTATGCATTTTTCATTTTCTTTGACATTTGTGTCAACGTTTTCCATGCTATCTTCTGCACATGAGATTCTCTCTTTTATCTCTTGTATTCTGTTGGTGATGCTTACATCTATGACTCCTGGTCTCTTTCCTAGGTTTTCTATCTCCAGGGTAGTCTCCTTTTGAAATTTCTTTATTGTTTCTACTTCTGTTTTTAGACCCTGGATGGATTTGTTTAATTCCTTCACCTGTTTGGTCATGTTTCTTGGAATTCTTTAAGGGATTTTGTGTTTCCTCTTTAAGGGTCTCTTCCTGTTTACCTGTGTTCTCCTGTACTTCCTTAAGGGAGTTATTTATGTCCTTCTTAAAGTCCTCTATCATCATCATGAGAAGTGATTTTAATTCTGAATCCTGCTTTTCCAGTGTGATGGGGTATCCAGCTCTTGCTATGGTGGGAGAACTGAGTTCTGATGATGCCGAGTGACTTTGGTTTCTGTTGCTTACATTTTGCACTTGCCTTTCACCAGTTGGTTAACACTAGTGCTACCTGCACTCACTGTTCTGTCTGGAGCCTGTCTTTCCAGTTACCTTGCTTGTGACAGAACGCCTTGGGGTCCAGATGTCTCTGTGATCCTGTGATCCTGTGATCCTGTGATCCTGAGCTCCCATTGCTCTGAGTGCAGTGGCTCCTCTAGGATGACTCAGGATATGGTGTCTTCAGAGAAGCAGACCAGCTTGGTGTCTGCCCTAGCCACAAGGACCAAGTGAGGGATGGAAGGGGAGTGGTATTCCGCAGGGGCAGCATTTGGGTGCCTGTTGTGTACTGAGCACCCCAGGTTGCCAGTTGTAGCTCTGGGGCATAGGGTAGTAGGAGAGTGTTCTTACCCACTGCTCTGAGTACAGTGGGTCCTCTAGGGTGTCTCAGGATATCGTTTCTGCACTGGAGCAGACCAACTAGGTGTCTGCCCCAGCCAAAAACGACTATATGCTTAATGTATTGTAAAAGCTGTATATGGTAACATATAGTTAATAATTCTGTGGAAAGAAATAGACTAAATATGAAGTCATGGCTAGAGATGAGTAGACAAAAAAACCCAAACAAACAAACAAACAAACAAACAAACAAAAAACAATGAACTGAAATTCGCCTGTAATAAAAATTAATATATGGAATCCAGTCTTTCATCTGAACTCCTAATTATGTCAAATCCTACATTTTCTTAAACCATCTTCATATTGGTTTAATTTTTAAAATGTGCTTTTTTCGTGAATTCCTTCATGGCTAGATAGCTTATAAAGGCATTAAAAAGAGATTCCCTATGACATTGCCATTTATAGTGCATGCCTTACAAAGTCAGCTATAAAATTTTAAGACACCAACCTAAAATCAAGATACTGTGGACCTCATGACAGCTACTGAGAAACCAAATATTGATTTTCCAGGCAGAGCAGACAAGACCTTCCTTACATGAGGTCACACCAATAAGTACCTACAACTTCTCAAAGTGTATTTCAGACAATAGCAGCTGGACTCCCTTACTTTGAGACTGCTTAGGGGATTAATGATTTCTCACACAATAGGAACTACAGAAATGAAGAAGTTTGTAGAGCAATGCAAGTGCCTTTAATTACAATCTGTAGTGAGTCATGGCTGATGCAATCTGTTTTAGTATGTATGTATCATGTGATGTAATTATTAAAATATATTTTACTATACATTAGAGAAGCATAAAGCAAGTTATTAACTCTATTCAAGATGAGTAAGGGAAAAATCATTGAAAATAGTGAGTTCACTTAGTTACAGAAAAATTGATTTTTTAAAAAAATCATTGGTCGATAAGACATGCATTGAAACACATCACACTATTTTTTTAATCAATGCTATAGACTAAAATATAAATATGTTTTTCTCTAGAAAATTTAATTATCTGAGAAAAAGATTAAGAATATACGTATCATCTATACCAATTTTTATTATTACATTTTTCTGGCCATCCATTTTTTTAAGAAGATACTTTTATATAAAATGAAGTTATAAGCCTAGTCAAGGAAGTAACAGAGAGAAGTCTTCTCATGTTGTATCATTCTGAGTTATCCAAACTACAGATATTATATAGAAAGTATATAATTATATAGACTAACTATTCAATCAGGTTCTTCACTTCTCCAATACAAAATGTCAGGTAAATATTTCCACATCAAAGACAGTATATTTAAATTTCTACTATTACTTGAACTTCAAACATCTTCCACTTATTTGAGTATATGTTATCAGTAAATATATTCTGATTAAAACAGAAAAAAATCAGTAACTCTACTTTATGATAAATTTCTAAATAAGTTGAACTACAAGTGAACTCTCTTAATCCATTATAAGGCATCAATAAATGTTTTAAGCCACCAACTTAATTTTAAACCAGAATGTCCACTGTCAAAACTACTATTAGTATCTCTGCTAAAAATAGTAATGAGAGTAATGTAAAAGATGAAAAACAGGTTTGAAAGAGTAAAATGAATGTGTCTTTTTTTCCTTGCAAATTTTATTGTTACCTAGCATAAACGTCCTAAAGAATCCATAAATTCAGGGAACTAAATGTTAGATTGGCCTTGTTTTTTCAGGTAGATGGATGGATAGATGATAGATAGATAGATAGATAGATAGATAGATAGATAGATAATAGGCTACTAGACAGAAAAATAGGCTGCATATTACACATGCACACACACACACACACACACACACACACACACACACAAACTCCAGTATATATATGCCTCTGTGGTGTGTGTGTGTATGTGTCTCTCTCTCTGTCTGCATGTGTGTGTGTGTGTGTGTGTGTGTGTGTGTGTGTATGCTATTTGAATTTGTGTATGGAGAATCTATATGTATGCACATGCAGGTACATAAATATATTTGCATATATACACATAGATATTAAAGGTCAACATATGATGTCTTCCTTCTCTCCTGCCAATCCAGTCCTCAGTTTCATCATGCAGTTCTGAGGCAGACCACATGCTTCAACCGTACTACTTGCTTCTGCCACCCTTGCTCCATCTCTATCATACCACACAACTCTTCTTGTCCAAACTTCTATCCTGTTCTGCTCTCATTTTCTTATCAGAGCCCCCATCTCTACCAGGCAATCTCTAGAAATCCAGCAGCTCATCCTGCCAGACAAACAAATAAATCAAAACAGTGTATAGACAAGTTTCAGATCTTTACTCTCCCTTCTCTCCTCCAAATTCAATTTTCCACTCTCATCCACAGTTGTGTAGCAATAAACTTCTTTGCCCCACTCCTTACTCTCTGGCCCCATTTTCAGGAGACTAAACATGTGTTCTGATGGAACACCCTGTTTTACCCCTCTCGTGGCCTTCTCACACACCCTCTTCTAGTTCATTCTCATTCCTATATATATTCCTATATTCCAATGACTAGACTAGCAGGATCCCAGAAGAATTAACTACTAGGTAGCAAATTGATACTCCTTTCTAAAAAACCAGAGAGGACAACAGAAACCAAGGAATCAAATACTCAATGAACAAAGATAACCAGATACTAGTACATAGAATTACAATTACTCCAAATCCAGATAACTAGGTGTCAGTATAACCATACAATCAATAAAAGCCATATCAATATGTCCCCACTAGGGCCTAGCAAGCCTACTACAGTAGATATTGATGAATTCAACATAGTTGAAACACAAGACAAGGACCTTAACATAACCTTTATGAATATATGTCTTTATCTCTATATCATTTACATATATAGGTCTATAATTCGTTCCATATCTCCCTAAAAGACAAGAAATAAAAAGTGGAAGAAAGTGAATAGAACAATTCAAGACCCGAAAGTGGAAATAGAATCAATTAAATAAAAAAACAAATTTAGGAAAACCTAGAAATTTGGAAAAAAATTCTAGGAACTTGAAGAAGAACCTTTGACCCATGCCTTACTAACAGAATGGAAAAGACAGTTGCAATGGCCAAGTCTCTTACAGAGAAGGCCAGATAGTATAATGCAGATGCCTCTCTTTACAGCAAGGCCTGAGCACTTGGTCTCAAGTGGCAAGGATCTATGGGGATAGTCTTGCAGAATCTCCTGGACTTACCCAAAAGAATTGCTTGCTTCACTATTGCCTTGTATTTAAACTTTTATGCTTTGCTATTGGCAGTTTTTACTTTCATTTTTTTCTGTGACAAATGTTTCCCCATGATTAGAGCAAAACACTTGGGCCATATTTCATTCTTGTTTGTCTCTGAGGATCATGGGAATGGAACAGATGACTATTCCTCTGATTATTAATAGGGTTGATATAGTTGAGTCAACATGAGGGCCTGGATTGAGTACATCAGCTGATGTTCAAATGTTTTCTTCCTATGGGTACTTGGTTCTGACAAAAATTTGCCCATTGAACTGTTCCAAACCACAGCCAGATGACTATCATAGTTTTAGGAAGGTCTTGCTGGATCACTGGTTTTAAGACTAAATGGGAACAATGCAGAGATGAGCCAAGCAAAGATGTGGAACCGACTCAGGTTACTAATTTACCAAGAGCCTTGAGCATTAGAAGAATTAGATTACCTGTTCAGCATGTGGGGAGATGCTAGGTGCCAAAAATTAAATCAGAATTTCTTGGACGGCTAGTCTAACTTCTCTCTATAATGTAATTGCAATTGCTACCAACCTTGGTCACCTGATTATGTACCAATGTGCTGGGTTAAATATTAATTACTTGCTGATGCTGTTTTCTCTTTATTGATATAGTTCATGATATAAAAAGAAACCTAGGAGATAGCTTGAGGAGGAGAAGAAATGCCAAAAGGACAGTGTGCTTATTATTGTTGATAATTGTTAATGGAAGAAGTTCTTAAAATACATTGTACATAAAAAATTGAATGTAAAATCTTTTCAACTGCTAAAAATAAATGTATAAATAAAGGTGGCATGAGCTGTCTCAGTACCAGACTGTGTGAACTGAACTTCTTGGTCCAAGTCTTCTTTTGCTGAGTCTACACATTTGTGTTGGGTTTTGAACCCTCCAGAGATGGAATCTGGCAAGACATAAAAAAGAATCTTGGGCATTGAAGACATGATAGAAAAAAATGGATATTTCTGTCAAAGAAAATGTTAAATCTAAAAACACTAGGTATGAAACATGCAGGAAATCTGGAACACTATGAGAAGAATAAATCTAATTATTTTAAGAGTAGAGGAAGGAGAAATAACCCAAGTCAAATTTACAGAAAATAACTCTAATAAAATAATAGAAGAAAATTTTCCTAAATGAAAATAAGAAATGCCTTTCAATATAAAAAAACATACAGTACACCAAATAGAATATTCTGGAAGAGAAATTTTTCTCAGTACATGATAATCAAAATACTAAATAAACAAAACAAACAATAATATTAAAAACTGAAAAAGAAAAAGATAAAATAATATATAAAAGCAGGTTTATTAGAATCACGCCTGACTTCTCATTGGAGATTATAAAACTGGGAAGGACCTGGAAAGATGTTCTACAAATGCTAAGAGACCTCAGATGAGAGTCTAGACTACTATACTCAGCAAAATTTTCAATCATAATAGTTGGAGAAGGAAAGATACTCAACGATAAAAGAAAATTTAAGAAATGTCTACTAATAAATTCTGCCTTACAGAAGATCTTAAAAGTAAAGCTCTAACCCAAAGAGAATAACCACAAAAAATCCAAATAAATAAAAATAAGCAAACAAACAAAAACCAGGAATAAATAATCCCAGACCAGCAAATCAAAGGAGGAAACACACACACACACACACACACACACACACACACACAATGTTCTTTGATAAGTCTAAATATCAGTGCTCTCAAATCCCTCAATGAAAACCACAACTAAGAAAATATATAGGAAAACAAGATCCATTTTTTCTTTCATTGAAAAACATTCCTTAACATCAAGGATAGCATCACCTTAATGTAAATGGATGGAAAAAGATTTTTCAAGAGAATAAACCTAAGAAGCAGGCTGTTATAGCCAGTTAAATATCTAACAAAATATGCTTCAAACCAAATCAGATCAAAAGAGATACATAAGAGTACACATATTCATCAAAGAAAAAAATATCATTTTACCAAGATGTCATTTCAATTCTAAACATCTATGCCCAAACATAAGGGCACCCAAGTACATAAAATACTACTTTATCTAAGTCATCTATTGACTCCCACACACTGGAAGTGGGAGACTTCAATACCCCACTATCACAAATAGACAGAGCAGTTCAGACAAAAGCTAAAGATAGAAATATTGGAGCTAATTGATGTCATAAACCATAAGTACATAATCAATATTTACAGAATATTTTACCCAAACACAGAAGAATGACTACCACTGATTAAGTCTAAATAGCAGCAACAACAACAACAAAAAAATGACAAACTATTGAAACTGAACTTACTACTGAATGAAAAGTGGGTCAAGACAGAAATTAAAAAAGAACATAACTTGCTAAAACTGAAAAAAAGTAACATATCCAAACTTACGGGACACAATAAAAGCAGTTTTTTGAGGAAAGTTGATAGCACTAAATACCAAAATAAATAAATTGTAGAGATCTGTCTTGACCCACTTTTTTTTGTGGCCAATTTTTTTTATGAGGCCAAAGTTACCTGATACATAAACCACATAAAGACTCAACAGAGAAAAAGAATTATAAACCAATTTGCCTTGTGAACACAGATTCAAAAATGCTAAATAAAATACTTGCAAACAGAATCCAACAATACATCAAAAAAAAATAATCATCCACCAGGATCAGGTAGACATTATCTGAGAGACGTAGGGAAGAGAACTGAAACATATCAAGGGGATACACATTGGGAGAAAATGAACCAACTGTCTCTATTTTGAGATGATATAATACTATTCATAAATGACCCTAAAATAAAATCACCAAATAATGGGAAGATGGAGCATCAACTAGAAATCATTTCTCATCACCAAACAAAATTGAGCTCTTTGCCAAAGGGGTTTCATGAGAACCCTCAAACAACCGAGTCTAATAGAAAGGTTTTAGGTTGCTCTCCAAAGACTAACAGCAAGGTCCTACAGCTGAAAATAATACTACACAACCCAATGAACACAGAAAAATATAGTAGATGCCAACCCAAAGCCCTCACCACTTCTAGATAGTATGCTTGGTACCAGAAGGCATGTTGCATTCCACTATAAGAGAAATGTAAACACCAACCTGCCTACGAAAGCTTTGATCCCCAATGGTGTTCTGTCAGGAGATACATTAGTGCAACGGTGGCACAAAGCTTATGGGAGTATACAACCAATACCTAATTTTATTTAAGACCCACTTCATGAGTTAGAACCCATACCAAAGACTGCTTTGATTACCAAGGGTAGGAGGAGCTAAGGTGAGAGGAATAGGGAGAGGAAGAGGAGGAGTAAGGAGAGGAAGAGGAGGAGCAAGGAGAGGAAGAGGAGGAGAGGAGGAGCTAGGAGAGGGAGAGAGACAAGAGTGAGGGGAACAGGGAGGCAGATGTTCACATGTCTCCCACAGTCAAAGGTAGTTGGTATATCTAGGTTGGGTATTGGGTTACACCTCTGATTGAGTGGGCATCTTGTTACTGATCATTACCAAATATATAAGCCTTTGGATAATCTAAGCATTAGAGTCTCATTTGTACTGAGTCCTCATGGTTGGCGGGATGGTCTGGGCAATGCCCAGTCTTACAGAGATGGTGTGAAAGATTGGCAGAGCCATCTCCCATGCTGGCGTCTCATGATTGGCAGCGCTGGTGTTTCTGACTGTCCATTTCTAGCTGTGGCATACACATGACCTCTGGCCATGTAACATGGAAACTGAGCTAAGCAGAGCTAATGCAGCTTAAATAGTCGGCTTGACAGGTGACTGTTTGAATTACTTCAACAAAGTGGCACACCAACTTTGGGCACAAATCACTGTAAATTTAAGTCTATTCACCTGAGAGTAAAAGTTGTAATTTTTTTTTTTAAAGTAAGTGAGTGATTGGTGCTGCTGGGAATCATGTGACTCTAGTGCAGAAACTGTGAACAAAGAAACTGCTGGCAGGCAAGTCCTCTGCTGAGAGAAATTGTAAGTTGCTCTGAGCCAAGAGAGACAAACAAATAACCTTCTGTTGTTGTGCAGTTACTGATTTAACTACAAACTTAAAATATATGGATTGTTTGCTTTAGGAAAGATTTATCAACAGACTTGTCTGAATCAGGTGGGGATTATCGCCCACAATTTGGAACTTAGATAGGGATAATTGTCACTGGCTTTAGAATGGAGAGTACAGTGTATAAGTGGAAGCTGTTCTGGAGTATAGAGTCAAACAGATAGATGGTATGAATGAAAACCTGTTCTAGGCAGAGGACCGAACAGATAGATGATGTAAATCAGATGTATTCAGATGATATAAAGTTACATGGCCTCACAGGAGACTTATGTTCTGTCTAACATGGGCTCCATGGGAATTATGGGTTCATTTTCTGCTTGGCAAAATAGGGAAGGCCTAAAGAATAGGCACATACAGTATTTTAGTTATTAAATTGATTTTATTTTCAAGATGGCTGTGATTTTCAGTTTTGTGGTCATATTTTTCCTCTGGGAAAAAGGTCAAGATAAAAGTTTTTCTGGTTACTGGCTTAAGGATATTCTGTTTAGGGAAAAATGCTTTATCTGAGTGTTGTCAGAAGAGACAATTAAAATATTTCTACCTCCCAGAATTATATGGATTAGACATGACAGAGGCAGGCTGCCAGAAGACTAGATTCCAAAATTCAAACAAAAAACTTATCTTGATACTAGAATTTGTTTTGAGAATTGTATGTTGCAGAATACACAGCCTTGGTGTATCTACTAATCAAGCAAGCTGAATAGACCTGCTCAAACCTCTAATGTCCTAGAATTTCAGCTGGATGCAGTGAAGACACAGACATTGGAGGCTTATCAATTTACACTCCCTCCAACCCCTCTTCTAATATTTCAATGTCCATAATCAGCTTGAAGAAGTTAATGAAGAGTTGGTGCCCCTATTCCTTGGGCTTGGGGACTGAGGTGATTAATATTGGACTGTCTTTCTAGGGAAAAGTAGTGGATTTGTTGGAAAAGGGAGGATTAGCTAGGATTTATTGCGTAGCCATAACCTATTGGTAGAAATATGTATAATTGTTATTAAGATGAAGTTATAATTTCTTAAATGGTACAAAATTTACTTTGATTTCAAATTTAAGGTTTTCATTGGTACAAGCTTTTTATTGATATAAAAGTGAGATGAATATTGTTACTCTCATACGCATTGTCCCTATATAACACATTTAGGAATACAATGTTTAGACCCAGTCCTTCTTTAACTTTTAATAGTGATTTGAGATGGTTAGCCTGTGAGTTAAGGGCCTATAGCAAATTCATGACTCTGAGTTTATTGTTGGGGTGTTTTCTATATTTTATTCAGAAATAGCTGAGAGGAGTTAACACACAACAGTCCAGATTGCCTTACATGGATAGTTGGTTTTCAAAACCAACTATCAGAAGTCCACAGAATTGATGTTACAAACATTTCTGTATTAATGTTCATTTTGATTAGAGACCTATCTGCTCCTGACAGCTTCCCTGTCTTGGATTCTAAGAAGAAATTGAACATCTTTGGAGTTACTCCAGTTGTGGTGAAACAGCCTGGGCACGAATTGCCTCTTTTCATCTACAGACAAAATACTGTCTAGAAAAAGACACACTTGCAGGATAGTCGACTGATTATATCTGCCAAGACAGAGTAATCAGCCCTTAATAATTCTGCATTACTAGGTCTGTCAGATGATCCTGGGCCAGAAGGCTGAAGATTGGATGCTCCAACGTTTTGAGGTTTAGGGACTGTCCAGGTGTTCAGTGGTCTCTATAAATTGGCTAAATTTTAGAACCTATTCTTCGTGCTTCCCATACTTAAGTTAATTCAGTCATTCTGGATTTCTGATGGGATTGAAGGCTTATAGTCTCATAGCCAACCCAGGCTATTTACTTTGAGAGAAGATTTGAGAGGATGGTTTTTCGCTGACATTCATTCTAAAGCAAGAAAAAATACAGGTTCTATGTCTTTTAGTTATGAAAGATGAGAGAGGTTCTGGTTAGTCAACAAAATGATGGACTGGGTATTAGATCTGTCTTGTACCTTACTGATACAAATTGGTATAGTTATGCTCTAATTGTATTTTGAGAGAAAGTTTTTTTTTAAACAGGAAGGGTGACATGTAGGAGGACCTAAGGTGGGAAAAGTAAGAAGAGGAAGAAGAGGATTAAGGAGAGGAAGAGGAGGAGAGGAGGAGATAGGAGAGGGAGAGAGACAAGAGTGAGGGAAACATGGAGGCGGATGTTCACGTGTCTCCCACAGTCAAAGGTAGTTGGTATATCTAGGTTGGGTATTGGGATATACCTCTGATTGAGTGGGCATCTTGTTATTGATCATTACCAAATATATAAGCCTTTGGATAATCTAAGCATTAGAGTCTCATCTGTACTGAGCCTGCGTAGTTGGTAGGATGGTCTGGGCAATGCCCAGCTTTGCAGAGATGGTGTGGAAGATTGGCAGAGCCATCTCCCACACTGGCAACTCCTGGTTGGCAGGGCTGATATATAGCTGTCTGTTTCTAGCTGCAGCATGCATGTAGCCTTTGGCAACAGAACATGGCTGCTAGCTAGGCAGACCCACCATAGCTTGGATAGTTGGCTTGACTATCTGCCATTTTAAATAATTACTTCAACAACCAAGAATCTAAATGAGATATTCCAGGAATTTATGGGAAAAACCAAAAGCCAGTGTTATATAAAAGAATCAAAGCAATAAACTGACTCCTAACAACATTTGGCTATATTCATACCTCAGTGCCTTGTTTAGATCTCATCAGAGAATCTTCTTCCTACAGCAATTGGAAAAAAGGCAGAGACCCAAAGCTTGAAAATGTATAGAGAATAAAGGACTTCAGAGCACTCAGCCTTAAACAGGATGTCTAAATCCATTCCCTTGGGGCACAGGAACCCTGCAGAAATAAAGACAGGGAGTGTAAGAGCCATCTGGGATAGAAAATACCAATGAAACAAGACCTACTAACACAGCAAGACCAACACATATAAAAACTATAGAGACTGAGGTGATATGCATAGAACCTGAAAGAGTCTGCACCAGACCAGATTTTAGAACTGAAAGAAGTGCATACATGCTCCCAACACTAACCAAGAAGCTATTTCAAGTTGATAACCACTGGTAAATGAAAAATATCCCTTATTCTCAGAAACTAAGTTTACCTCTTACGAGTAAACTGCATGCCCAGTAGTAGATGGCCAACAGAAAATGAACTCAATGGCATCTTTGGATATTCCTTGTCTCATAATCCTATATCAAGTACGACTGGACTGCCTCAACTCACCAGCCACCCAAATAATGATACAGAGAACTTTATTAATTATTAAAATTTGGCCTTAGCTGGCTTGTTGCCATGTAGCTTGTATAACTTAAAGTAGCCCATTTATACTAATCCACATTCTGCCACATGACTCTTACCTCTCCTCAGTACCATATGTCTGACTACTCCAAGTCTGGCTCACAAGTCATCCCACCTCTGACTCTTTCTCAAAGTTCCTCTCTCTCAGAAGTTCTACTTATCCTCTACTGCCCAACTATTGGCCATTCATCTCTTTATTAAACCAATTAAAAGTGCCTTAGGCAGGTGAGAAATGACAGAGACACATCTTCACACAGTGTACACAAAGATTTTTATCTCAACAATCTGATTTTGTTTATTTTACATTTTGCATTTATATTTTACATTTATTTATTTATTTATTTATTTATTTATTTATTTATTTATTTATTTTTACTCTAAATGTATTAGATACATATTTTGCCTTTTGGTTTTGTGTTTTTATGTGACTCCTGTGAATGTAAAAGTGAATGTATTCAGGTCTATCTGTTACTTGTGCCTTTTACTGGCCGCTTTTCTGCTTTGTTTTGAGATTTTGTTTGTTTGTTGGATTTTTTATTTTGTTTTGCTATTTTATCATTATAATTTAATTGTTTTGTATTATATTATAGTATATTATATTCTGTTTTCTAATGAGAGACAGAAAGGGGATGGATATGGATGGGAGTGAAAATTGGGAGAAACTGAAAGGAATAGAGACAGGAAAAAACATAATAAGAATCTATTGTAAGAAAAATTAAAATGATTAAAAACTCACAAAACTGTATAAAAGTACATGTAATTTATATATTATCATTTATTCATTAAAAATAAATTTATTTTTTAATTTGTTGTGTGAAAAATTTTGTTACAATAATAAATAAAACCACTGACTGAAAAGTAGTAACAAATTTTATATACAACAATAGACTTTCATTCAACCTATGTAAAGGATAGCCAAAACATGATAGTAAGTTATCCAATTCAAACTTCTAAAGAAGTTGAGGCAATGATTTAGTCAGTAAAATGCTTGCTTCACTCACATGAGGCCAGAATTGGGATGCCTAGCATATATATAGAAAGTATATATTTGCTGTATATATATTTGCTCACCTATGAAGTCTGAAAAACCATTTCTTGAAGATGGAGACAGGAATGTACTTATTTACTGGCTTGT
Organism: Rhabdomys pumilio; assembly: GCA_030674055.1. Taxonomy (NCBI): domain Eukaryota; kingdom Metazoa; phylum Chordata; class Mammalia; order Rodentia; family Muridae; genus Rhabdomys; species Rhabdomys pumilio. The sequence goes on along the minus strand of JANHMN010000010.1, from coordinate 60,576,955 downwards.
CAGTCTTATCAACTCCTGATCTCAATTATTAATGAAAGACTGTCTAAAATATAATGTGGATAGTTTTTATGAAAGATCCTTGATGAATTCCCACCTCTGACCTTCACACAAACACATGCATATGTGACACACATGAAGGATAACCAAAACAATACTAAATATTTGAATAGAAACATTATCAAAGAAATAACTATACATGATACCACATCATTAAACACAGGAATATGAAAATGCTAACCACAAAGAAATTTATCTTTTAAAAATAGAAACAAAATTGGTCCTTGAAGATATTGACATGAATATATGGCAATTGAAAATTTTAGATATTTCTGATGAAAATGAAAAATGATTTTCTCCTAAGTCTCCACAAAACATCTTGCTTCGACAACTTTGCATCCGAATACTGAGTATGAAATGGAGATGTCTTCATGTTGAAATTGCAATTTTCCTTTGTTCTGGGCATAGTCAAGTATCCCTCTTTGAGTCTATTTACTGGCACAGCTAACATTATTAGGACTGCAGTTAGAACACAGAATGAAGTGATTCTGGGGCAATTAAGAATACTACTCTGAGACAAATATACTGAAGTCTAGTACACATGAAGTCATCTACCTTTCCAATAGCTGAAGTCAGTCAATTCTAAATATAATAGAGATGAGGACTAATAGGACATGTCAGAAAATTAAAACAAATCGACTTTTTCTCTGCTAGTACTGGTGCAAAAAGCAAACACTATGTCCAAAGTATGTGATAGGCCTACCCTTTGGGTGTTTGTCCTTTTTTCTTTATCTGCCCTTTGTTGTGGGCACAAGTATACACACACACACACACACACACACACACACACACACACACACTTGTTTGTGTATAAGAAAACTCTAGATAACAGCCAAATTCATGTACTAGTAGATATGTCAGGTAAGGGATGGCTAAATGCTATAATCCTAAGGATTCAATATATGTTTTGAATTGACTATATTGTTCTGTCAGCCACCTGAATTTAAGAAATAGAAAAATCTGATTATGATATTCAGCTATCACACAGAATATTTTTGAAAACTCCTCTATGTTCTTTCTAAACCTGTGTTAAAGAAACAATTATATTATTATTCTAGCTCACTCAATGATAGCTTTAGTCATTAAAATCATTCAACAAAAATTTTAAAAAGTTTGTTGATTTCCCCACATGATTGAAACATATATAACATTAACAGGGCAGACACGTTTTTTCCTAAGGCACTATAAGCTTATTTTTTTCAAATCAAACATCTTAATTATTAAGACAGTTTAACCTACCATATTCTCACACAAGATTCATAATCCTCCACCTATGGTCATTTTTATTAAAACTCTGATGATTCTTTTATTCTACTTTAATTGGTTATCCATTGCATTTATTTGAAAGAAGCACCATCAGTAAACTTTTAACAAATCATTCTCTTCCCCTCAGAGTTCAGCTTCAAACCGAAATCCATGCAAAAATACCACAGTCATTTAAGACGAATAAAAGCAATGGTTATTTTTTCAGAGCCCATCTTTGGAATCTTCAGGAATTAAGATACTTTTCTTACATCGTGACTATTGAAAATGTCAGTATGCATATCATTGCTTCTTTAAATGCAGAGAGCCTACATTGAGGATGAATAGAAAAGTAATTGATTCATTTATGTAAATGATATGATGTTAAAATGTTACATTTTAATTTGCCTTTTAAAAAGTATTTTCATTTATTCTGATGCTCTGAAATTGATCCAAATTTAGGAATTTATATAGGTTTTTAAATCACTGTCAAAATGTCTCGCACTATATTGGCTTATAGGGGCAGATGATCTGGATTCAAATCTCATCTCTACTATCTACTTACTATGCAACTGTGGGCTGATTTTTTTCCTCAGTAGAATATAGAGATAGATACACTTAAACCCTAGAGAAAGTCTGTGAGTATGAAGTCAGTTATATGTGAGGATGAAGTCTTGCTGAGAACTGCTTCAAGAAGCTGTTTGTATTCTTTCAGATAAAGTATGACTGAGTCTACTGCTAACATAAATTGTATAAGGTCTGATCTTGCACTGGAATAGAAAGTACTATGTTTGATTAACTGAAATTTTGAAGTCTGTTGAAAGTGAGTTTTTTGGTTTATTTCTTTTGTTTTGTTTTGTTTTGTTTTGTTTTGTTTTGTTTTTCAATTGGATTTGCAACAGAAAGTGGGAAATCATGCTAGTTTAGGATTGGAGGAAACAGCAAGGGTAGTATTTGAAGAGAAAAGTAATCAGACAACTTAGGCATCAAGTGTCAATATGAACTGTGGTAAAGTAATGGGTTTATAAATTTTACATTAATACACTCTTTACAGTCATGTTAAGCACAATTGATAGTAATGAAGGTGGTGGTGAATCGAGTTTATAATAGTATAGCTTTGTTTCTTAGTGTCCAGGGAGTTTGGAGGTATGTTAAAGGAGTCTATGCTGAACACTGTTGAGGTGAGGTTTTTCCTATTTTCATAAAGATAAAATTATTACCAAAATTGAGAATGACAGATTTTAAATAAATAGTTTCAAGCTAATATGGACATGTTTTTCTTTGTTGTAGGTATGTATTTGTTTCTAGTTTCAGTAAGTCTACACACTTTTGTACTCACCCACTGCCTATAACATCCTTTCTTTTCACTGTTTACATGCCAGTGAATGATTATTACTCTGTTTCAAGAAATTGGCAAAATGATAAAAATAACCCATTGATATTAAATGAGGAATATATCCATAGCATTCAGTTGTAATAAATCAAGTTCTCTAAAATAGGTGTGAATAAAAGGATTTAAGAAAATACCAATAAGGCCAGTTGTGCTTGAGGGAGTTGGCAAGGACTTCAGCAATACACAGCTGTGGAGAGAATCACATTTTCAGTTTATCTCAGTGCCAGTTATGACTGACTCTAATTTTACAGGAAGCACTAGAGGTATTTTTGCAAGTATGCCTAATGTCCATCATGTGATACCCTGTTACTCCTACCCACATGTCACAAGTGAATTCTACAAATCATTTCTCCAAGATAACTTTTTTTTCTTGGGTTGTAGCTATCTCAGGTAATTTTGACTTTCTGCTGGTTTAAGAATAGTGCTCAGCTTAAGATAATCATGGCAATCTTCCTGACTCTTATGACTTAAATTTATATTCAGCTTTGCCAGAAAAGTCCCAGCTTATACCTGTTTTCACAGTATATTTATGAAAATTGCTGTCTTTGCTTAAAAATTGGCCCAGATTTTAATAATTCATCCCACGTTTCCCTTACTTATCCTACATTTTTGCATAAAAATAGACTGGGAGCCATAAAGTAAGCTTTTAAATTGGATGACTTAGTCTGAGGTAATCATTATGATTAAATATGATGATAAAAGTAAAAATATACTGTCTACAAAAGGTCCTCTTTATCTGCATATTAACATCAAAAAATGTTCAAGAAGAAAACATTTTAAGATGAATATAAATACATTTTTACAAATATTGATTTTACTTGTATTCCTATTTAAAGTCTACTGTCCTAACCAGTGTGGAATGAGGAGTAAATGGATTGTATCAGAACATAAAAGAAAAAAATGACTTGTATATCATGATGGATAAATATATACAGTCTACTATTTCAGATTCCTTGTCTCAAAACCCATAGCTTGTTTTCTATTTTGTTTTAATTTGGTCAGGAAGACTCACTGTAGACTATTTATAAGTCTACATCTTTCCTGCCTAAGCTGTATGGGAGGTAGCTGTGCAAATATTTATTACAGGGTACTTCCTTTTTCTGGTAGGTAGAATAAGGTCTAAGGATCAGACCTATGTCTAGCTATATTTCTTTTAGCAATCTTACCTTCCTGGTTCTTGTCTACCTTGTACCCAGTTCATTTCTACTGAGATGGCAATTGTTATAAGAACCTACCCTGGCCAGAAAGAGACAGTCTGTGTCAATCAAGCTACATAATGAGGCATTACAACAGAGCACACAAGTTGTTAAGCCTTGACTAGATGACCTCTTGGTTATAAACACATAGGCTATCTTAAATGAGGATGGTGAATTATAAAACTTTTGGAAAACCATGAAAGAGTAACAGTTCAGAAAGGTATCAGGAGAATAAGAAGTAACATCTACTGGTATTTTAAAAACATACTTAGGGTTTTGCATTCTTGAATAGATGAATTTATCCATGTGATTAATGGATTAATGAATTAATGAGTTATCTCCCATAAAAGAAAATTGGCTATGTTTCCTCATGTGTTATCTGAGGAATTTGACAACAGTAAGGTGATCTCAAATATCACAATTAGACATTGGTCTAGAGCTCACACAACCCTCTCTTTAAAAATTACCTACTCTTTCTTACCAGGATATTAGCAACAGAATAAATGAGTACTCTTGACTTCCAAAATTATCTATGTTCTTCAGATTATGAATAATCTGATTACTGAGAGTTTCATGAAAATCTGCATCAGATAGATAGATGAAATAACTGATACCTAAAATCTTTGATATGCCTTTAAATATAAGTGAAGGAAAAAAGGTTTTTCTGTCTCCATTATACTCTTGCATTTAAAAGTAGGAGACAAGTAATAATTAGAAAGAAATAATAAAGAATTTAATTTTTAAATAAAAAGTTACACAAAGAGAAGGCAGGCAATGTTCAAAATGAAATTATAGTGTTGACATCAACTGAGCAATGATGAATGGTGTAAGCTGTAAATGAATAATTACATGCTATGCTAAATATATTGTTAGAAAACTCCTTCTATTACATTTGCTGAATAGTTCCATTCAAAATGATGAACTAATTATATTTTATCATCTAATGAACAGTTTAAATGAGCTACATACAAAGGTCACAGTTTCTTTGTTCCAATGTCTCTGATACTGTAATAATTATTTTCTCTACAAGTAAAAATGAGTGTTAAACATATTTCTAAGCACAAAAGCTACAATTAAGTTTGCTCTTTTTGAAACAGGGCCTTCGTAATCTTTTAGAAATGAATAATTTTTATCTGTTTTTTTTCATTCATTTGTTAGTGGTGTCATATGACAAGGTTTTGCTCTGTCATAAAATAAAGCAACATGCTATTGATGTTTTAAAAAGGTAATTCCTTTATTAATGAGAAACATAAATATTAGCTATTGAATGCTCTGTACGATTTTAATAACATTATTTTAATTATAGTGAAATAGAATTCAAACTCATATAAAAATGAAAATTGAATATATATAGTTCAGTGTTGTCCATTGATTGTCTGAGAGTAGCTACCTTATCACACTTAATGAGTAAGACCTGCTCAATGAGGTTGAGTACCGTGAATTGTGTATTTCACCCTCCCTTGATCGATGATCTCTTCCCAATATACTCGCTTTAAAATCATTAGCTTATCTTAGTCGGAAGAAAGATGGAACCACACTGTCGTTATGCAAACTGCATAGTCCTGTAATAAATTTCTTAGCCCAATGTATGCACATCTGTACAGATGTTCTCGTCCTCACTGTAGACGTCCCTAGTTTCTGCTTTTAAAAGCACAGAGCATAATCAGGTATAGTATTCATGCCTATAACTTGCACCTAACCAGTGGAAACAAGATGTTGAGTTTGAGGTCAAATTAGGTTATATAGAAAGGAATAGGACACAGCAAATAACATAGCTAGACCCTGTACCCCCCAAAATATATAAAAACAAAACCAGAAACATATAAAAATGTCACCTTTGTTCTGAAACAGGGCAAGTTTCTCAGAACATGGAAGCTTCTGTACATCAGTACAGGCCCCTCTGTAGACAGCTTGCCCACAATCAATTGTGAGACAATTGTGAGACAATCCAAGACAAACCTGGTGGATCAGGATGGCTATAGACCTTCTTGCAGAATGAAATGAGGCCTTTATTGCCTGCTACATAATTTGTCTTCTCAGTCCCGCTTCACTGCTGATATCCTATCCATACAGACACAGGCTCTAAGAAAATGGACCTAATGAACTGACTGCAGGAAAATCTGTCGTAGTGTTTGCTTTCTGGAGGAACTGCTTGGTTATTTTTGGTTCAAATAAACCAAAGAATGCTTTTATACATATTATAATTTATCTTTCATTGTTAATGCAAGATTGTTTAGTGGAGGAGGAAAAATTATGTACACTCCATGTAAAGAAGCATGCAATGGAAATAAGCTAAGTGAAAGAATGTGTTTTAATAAGAAAAACTACAGTTTCTTAAGGAAACAAGAGAACAAATGTATGAAGCAGTAGAGGGTAGTTAGGATTCTGATTATGAAGATTCCTAAATGTTTATCAGGACTTTGGATTGTGTTTGCCTGGTAACAAAGGATCATTTATAAGTTGAATGTATAAGAAGATAAGGTGTAGAGACAGCTGTTTCCAAAAGAAAACCAGATACAGTTGAGAGAAGGCATATTAGAAGAAAATTAAGACATGAAATTGAAAAGGAGACCAAAACATTGAAATCCCAAATTGCAATTTGGGAAACAAAGGTTCTCAGTGCTTGAACTGAAGATGAAGAGAATAATAAGGATGAAATAGGGGAAGGCAATGGGATAAGAAAAGCTTTTAGGTAACAGAAGTCAGAATTAAGACTAGCAGTCTTTAACATCAGCCAATGAAGGAGGTTGGCTGGCTGGAGATAAGCATCAGTGAAGTGTGCATGTTTGGCATAGTAATATTAGAGACTATGAACCTGCACAATGCCCCTTTTGAACATACCCTGATCAATACACAAATAGAACATGCTCTTCCGCTCCAAATCAATGATTGAGAGGTTGTTCACCTATCAAGAGTAATATAAAGTTCTGTAGTGGGAGGGGGGCAGGCTTGTCTCTCATCAGCAACTTTTTTTGCTGGAATCAATATGACACACATAAGATAAAGTCAAAAGTTAGCTGAACCATTTACCAGAGAGAAGCCATGGTGGGCATCATTCAGCATGCTCTGTAGTGCAGCCAGAAAGAAGTTATAAGTTGCTTATTTTCTCTGCCAGCAGGGATTCTGGAAGCAGTTATCTGCTACAATACTTCTTTTGTGGGACACTAAAGCAGTCTACATGCTGTAATCGTGTAGGCAGACGCCTTGACAATGGAGCTGACAAGCCTGTCAGACTTGGCTAGATGCAGAGGGAGTTAACCCCAGCCGCTTCTTGCTAGTAATAGGAGGCCATGATGGTGCTCCCTGAAGCTTATTTTAAGTGCTTCATATCAACAAAAATCATGCATATTGGTGCAAAATACTGAATGGTTTAATTGAATGTTCTGTAAATCTACTATAGTTTATGTAATTGAATTACAGGGAAATAAAATAATTGTTTAAAGAACATGCTGACATTTTGAGAGTGCCTGATTTATGTGTCAGAACACAAAGTATGGTTGTAAAAGTATTGAGCCTCAGACTCAAACTTTCCTACCAAACCAGATAATTTCTGGGGGAGCTAACATGAGCTTCATATAATTTTAAGTCATGAGATCATCAATGTACAATCATTAACAGGGACTCACACCTTTAATAACAATCAGAAAAGTGTCTTGCTATGTGATCCCCATGGGACAAAGACCCCCCATCTGGACAACCATTAACTTAACTGGATTAATATGGGGATCTGTATTCTAAAATACACTGTGAAAAGTAGTCACCTCCCTTTATTTAGCCAACAGAAGTTTAAATGTCACAACCAAGCATATCACATCTGTCAGTTGTAGAATCACCTTAATTGCCCTGTGACAAAAACTCAGAGACGACAGATTTTTAGCAAAAGAATTATTTTCCAATAAAAAAGGTAGGTCTGGATTAAAGAACAAAGAACAATTAGGGTCCATATTTATGCAAACACCTCAAATTATATACTAAATCAGAATAACCCAAGGCACTACAATAGTTAAATTGATTTTTTTAAATGTGTTTTGATCCTGGTTTTCAATAGTTAATAGGTTTGAGACTAGAAATTTAAATGTTTAGTGTCTCAATATCTTTTTGGGTAATAATTGGAATAATAGTACAGCAACACCTGCCTGAAAACCAGGTAGACTGCCCACATACGCTTTCTTCTTTATCTATTACCCTAAATACAATCCACCAAGATAACATTTCAATTCTTAACATCTATGTCTCAAATACAAGGGTATTTACTATTATAAACAAACAAAACAAAAACAAAACCACAAATATGTACAACAAATACACACTAATAAAACATTTATTTTTTATAAACAAAATTTTTGTTTTATAAACAAATTGTCGAATAAGTCTGGGTCTCTTTAAGACTCACACCGCTCAACATATTCTTGTTTAAAATGACTAGAATCAGATTTCAACAAAATCTAAGGATAAGAGTGTAACCATAACATATGCATATGTGTGCACATGAATAGAGACAAAGAGAATTATAATATTTTTCTAGTTTGTATCACTAAGTACTTACAGGTAATTTTGCAAAGATAATAGATAAAGAGAATAGTGATGGAGAAAGACAAGAGTGATCCCTGACTAATTGATGTATACAGACATTATAACTCACCATTCTGATTCAGCACATTAGATAAAATATCTGTGAGTGATTCTCACACATTAAGAAGTTTGTTACCCGGAACCCACACTAAGTGTTGGATCATCTTAAAATAGAGTGCTAAGGCTTCTTGTGTATAATGTCTATAGAGTAAACAATGGAATTATTATAGAGATTGAAATATTGGAGTGCATCTATTCTATGTAAGCTACTCAACATACCCTAAAAATGAAAAGTAGTTTGCATATAACTTGATACAGACTAAGTCCTGAATAAACTTTTATTGTGGATACCAAGAAAATAATATGATCTTGGCAATAGAAAGAAAGAAAGAAACTGGAGTTGGTTTTATTCAATGGTGCCCAGAAGATTTTCCCCTCTGCTCTTTTCCTATGACTTTCATAGTTCTTCCTTGTAGTGAGAATGTCAATTGTTTTAAAAGAGGATTCTACTGGCTGGTTTTTATATCCTCATGATATAATCTATAGTTTTTAAGAGGAAGGAAACATAATTAAGAAAATGCTGCTATACAATCTTGATGTATGGTATCTTTTAAATTAGGGTTGATGTGAGAGTGCACCAACCCATTGTGGGTGGTATTATACTTGGGTTATAGTTTCTATATTCTATAAGGAAGTAGACTGAGTAAGCCATGAGGAGTAAACCAGTAAGAAGTACCCCTTTATGACCTCTGCATCAACTCTTGCCTCCAGGTTTTTGGCCTGTACAATTTCTGCCATTGCTTAGATTCTTGTGCTTGTCTCTCACTATCTGGTTTTCTCTGGTTTAGTTGGTCTTGCTGTCCCTGACTGGAGTCTGTCCCTCCTGTGACCCTGTGAACCTGTGATCTTAAGTCTGTCAGCACTCCTGGGAGACCAGCTTTCTCCAGGTGGGATTTGGGTCTGAAGAGCTGACACCAAACCCAGACACCCAAATCCACTACTGTGGATACCAAGAAGTATTTGCTGACAGAAGCCTGATATAGTTGTCTCCTGAGAGACTCTGCCAGAGCCTGACAAATACAGAGGCAGATGCCCTCAACCAACCATTGGACTGAGCACGGTGTCCCCAATGGAGGAGTTAAAAAAAGAACTGAAGTAGTTGAAGGGGTTTGCAACTCTATAAGAATAACAGCAATATCAACCAACCAGATCCCCCACTCTGTTGCAACCAGCTCCGCTCTACCTGGCTTGAGACAAAAGACTTAACTAAAAATGTTGCGGCTTGCTCTGGTCTTCCCGTCAGGGTCTAGAGGGAAAGAGAAATGGGGATAAGGGGAAGAGACGCTAGGAATGGAGACAAGACAGAGGTTCTGATCCAATCTCAAGTCTAGTCTTGAGTCTTTTATTGAAGGGAAATCTGGGTTATTTATCCACTTTTGCCACGCCCCTTGTAGGCACATGAATATGGCATAAGCCTTGGAGGCGTGGCTAGCACGTGGGCCTTACAGGCATGAATAGCTGCTTTCTAGCCGCTTTCTGTTAAAAGTCGGCTCCCAACACCACTCCATCCCAGAGCTCCAGGGACTAAATCACCAACCAAAGAATGCACATGGAGGGACCTATGGCTCCAACGTCATGTGTAGCAAAGAATGGCTTTGTTAGACATCAATGGGAGGAGAGGCCCTGGGTTCTGGGAAGGCTGGATGCCACAATGTAGGGGAATGCCAGGGCTGGCGCAGAGGTGGGGAGGTGGGAGTTGGTGGGTGGGTGGGGAAGCACCCTCATAGAAGCAGGGGGAGGGAGGTTGGGATAGGGGATTTCCAGAGGGGAAACTGGGAAAGGGGATATCATTTGAAATGTAAATAAATAAAATGCCCAATAAAAATAGAATTTCTGCTATAACTTCCTTCAATGACTAACATGTGGAAGTATTACCCAAATAAAACCTTTCCTCCCAACCTGCTTCTGGTCACGGGGTTTTATCACAGCAATAGAAACCATAAGGCAATGTAAGCATACTATTATTGTGCACTCTTTAAGATTATCCTTGTATTATTCAAATGCTGACTTCTCTGCTCACATATCTGGTTGCAATCTAGACACAGAGTTGTAATGCTTATTCTAAGGCTCTTTTGTCTCAACGTTGTATCAACATTGCCCCCCATTTATTCTGTGACTTGTTGATGAAAGCTAAAGCCAATCGCTAAGCAGAAGGGTGAATAGAACTTGACTTGTAATCCCAGTGAGGGGCATGGAAAAGAGAGGGAGAGAAAGAGGCATTCATTATGAAGGAAAGGGTACAGGAGACACCATGGGAACATACCTGGAGCACAGAGAGCCAGAAAAAAACCTAAAATACAAGTATCTTATGGATGTTGTCTGGGAGGTATCCAGATTAGCTTAGAGAATTAGAATAGATTAATAACTTTTCAGCTACTGTGCCATGAAGCATATCTAAATAAATCTTATAGTCTTTCACTCTTTTATCTGGGAGCAGGCCAGAATAGAGAAAAGATTATTAATTTTAAAATTGTGCTAAAATTTGGCACCCAATGTAAAGCACCATTATATTGTGGGGTATTTACGGTAAGCTACACCACTGTTCCCAGAAACAAAAACTCTGAGGCTTTATATTTACAAACACCTTGGTCATAAGCTTTGGCTCATTCTTCAACTAGCTCATAATTTAATATCCCATTTATTCTAATCTAAGTTCTGCCACATGACTGCTTACCTCTGCTAAGCTTTCATTTGTCTATCCTCTTTCATGTCCTGGGGCAAATCTTTCCCTGCTTGTTTGTATCTTAGTATACTTTCTGCATAATGGATATCCCACCTTCTAGTCTACACTTTCCTATAGACCATGAGTTTGTTATTGACAGGTGATTGATTTATCCATACAGTACACAAAAGATTCTTTCTACAAGACAATAATGGTTGTAGAAAACATCCATATGTTACAGCTTAGCTCCATATTTGGTCTTTTCAAAAGACATAGGATGACACTATTCATGTCATCAGTGGGAACAGTCTCAGAACTCAAAGAATTACTTCTACATCTAATAAATACATAATAGAAGGAGTAGGGGAAGGAAATACATGTAAATGTGAGGTTTCTTCCCTTCCTCCTGGAATTCATCTCTTCATACAAACAGCAAGTGTTACCTAATGCCAGCTGCATCTATTATCATAGTAAGATTTCCCCTGCCCTAGAGCTAGACACACTCCTTCTATATACTGGGAAGCATTATAAGTGAATATAATGCACCCAAAATGTATATACCAAACTGAAAGGAGCTAAGAACATTGAAATAAATGAAGACCAGGTCCTTCTTCTCCACAGTGACAGACAAATGAAGAAAACAAAAATTGTTAAAACAAAATGGGCAACTTGTGGTTAGTGACACACTTTAATTAAAATATATTGGCTCAGTAGATGCAATACAATATTACTGGCCCATCACCACTGCTGTTCAACTGTCACAGGAGGTATACCTTTAATTTTCTGTTATTTGTAACTCCGTTTACCTTTTCCCACATATAATCAAGTTGGAAGTTCCTCGATACTTGTTTCATATTAAGAAAAACTGTATAATTGGATCCAACCTAGATAAAGCTGTCTGGGATTAGAGGGCCAGACAGGGATCAGTGTCTATTTGTTCATCATCTGTTTGGGTCTTTGATCTACAGCCAAACTAAATGAAGGTGATTAATTGATCTTCATTTGTTTTCAGTTTATTGAGTGTCTGAATTGATCATAAATCACTCAGGAGACATGATCACAAAGCCCATTCTTTACTAATGATCTTTAAATCCATGATTACATATCTTACTGATATAAAAATAACTTACATTAAGCATTTATTTTGTTTATAGGCAATCATTCAATTATTCATTGAGTGCATAATATGACTTAGAATAATTATTATGGCAGCTATAAGAAGAAATAATTATTATTTGAGAAGTAGCTTATAAATTAATAAAAAATTCATGTCTTCCCAGGTACAAAAAACAATGAAAATTAAGTTACTATTTAGGGAAAGTAAAATTATTTCATACAATAAAGTATACAAAGGAGATTCTGGATATTCAGTAATGACTTATACAGAATAAAGGAAATAAAATAACTTGTATTACGGAATTGAAAAGTAAAAGTATCCACGAGTAAACAACATGAGCCACTGAGTTGTTATTGAACAAGATGTCTATAAGAAATGTGGTCTTGGATGTAGAACATAGTTTGAAGTAATGAATAAGTGACTATAAACACTTCAGCCTGACTTGTATCTCAGACCTTTGATGTACTGGGTAATACTAATAGCTTTTGCTCATGGTCACAGAATGATCAGGGGCATGCATAGGAAACTATACAAAATTCAATGTTAAGGGCAAATAGCATTTGATGACTGCAGTGTAAAAAGTTTTTTAAAAAGTAATTGAAAATTTACAAATGCAACAACTATAGCTCAGAAACAGTTAAAAAGATTTTAAAGAAATCACAGAAGCATATAGGTTCAAATCTGGATTTCAAGACTGAAGGATTTGGAGAATTATCAATCAAGATAGTCTATCATGCTGAGTGAAATAAATTTGAAGGTAAAATGAGATCACCAGTTCTTATGACACTGAATTATCAGTAATAATGTGGAAGATGATAGTACCTAGCAGTATGAAGGTGAATTGGGTGTAATGGAAAATTCAACTAAATATGCAATTTAAGAAGTCATTTGCAATAGGCAACTGATAAGATCACAAAAATGGATATAATATCAGAAGGCAAAATTCATCATCATAGGATAAAAGATAAAACTTCAAGGTAATGGTACCTTTAAGAGCACAGATAGCAAAATGATGAGAAAATTAGGAACAGGAAGAAAATAAGACAATGCAGAATGGAACTCAGGAAAAGAGTGAAGTCAAGAGACTAGACATGGTTAAAGCATTAAATGTTGTATGAGGGTAAAAAAAAAGTTCTAGGAAGATTCTAATATATAGCAGTATGCACATTTCTTCACGTACCTGCTGATGTAAGGAAAGATAAAAACTGATGATTCCATGTACATAAATTTATCAACTGAAACACCGTGCTGGGCTTTTAAAAGTGAGAGGAATGGAAATACTTGGAACTAATGACAAAGCTATATTGAAATATTTCTCTGCCATTGTGTTAAGCCAAAGTGGATCATAGCACAAATCAGAGGAGCGAGGATAGAGATGGCTGTTGCTTTTATGAAATGGTTTTTATTCTACTTGTGTCTCTTTAAAAATAAAACTCAATGAATAAATGTCCATTTAAATTGATCTTCTGTTAGACTGTGCTATTGGTCTGACATATAAATTAGTGCTTCTTTGATTTAACTATCCCTCTGGGAAAAGACTGAGGAACAACAATAATATTTTATGGAGAGTGTCAAACAGCCTTTACATCAATTCTCTGCACTTTATGCCTCTCTCTCTCTCTCTCTCTCTCTCTCTCTCTCTCTTCTCTCTCTCTCTTTCTCTCTCATCTCTTCCCTCTCTGTCTCTCTTTCTCTCTTAATGGGTGATGGGTGATAGGTGATGGGTACAATGTTAAGCAAAATGATGCTAATACTTGTGATAAATCAGATGTCCTTAGTCACATGATATTATTTTAATTTAATGATTGTTTACTTTATAGAAAGATGCTAACTTGATAATTTCTATTCACTACTCATGTCCTCTCTTACAGCAAAGGAGCTTACAAAATTTTACCACCTAATATTCTTTTCTTCCTTTATGGCATATGTATGTTATGACCCTCCTTATTCACAAATGCCACACTTGACAAATCAAATGAGATGCTATGAGTAAAAATGTATAAAATGCCATGGTACTGTTGCTACTAACATAATTTTTTAGGCTGCAATTGAATAGGCCTATATTGTTCTTATGGAATCAAAATATTTAACTATAATACCTAAATAAAGTAAGAAGGCAATAAATACTTATTTAATTGAATTTATATCAATGCTGAATGCATGTAAATGGATCAAAATGTAAACTGAAGAGAATTTAGTGTGAGGATGAGATGGGCATTTATAAGAAATATAATCCATTCTGAAAATTTGACACTGAGGACAAGTCCGCATCCCTTTCACATGCTGAATGCTTTCTGGGACTACAGAACAAGATGGTAAATTTTCCACTGTGCCTCTTATTTCAAGTATTAAACCCTTCCTAAACATATCCTAAGCTACAAATTGTTTATTGGAAAATCTAGGAAATCTCACCAGACAAAAGAATGACACACATAATAAAGTTCAAAATGTTCAGCACAAGGCAGGAAATAAGAAACAGGGAACAGACCAAATGTAAACAAGAAGTCTGCAACAAGGAATGTGGAGGCACAGCATCATCAAACACTATGCTGCATAAGAATGCCTGGCTTTGGTATTACTATTAAATTGGACATCACAAGAAAATCTGTGGTCTATGTGAGGTATTGATGTTTCTCCAGACTCTTACCAAATCAAGTGTCCAACAAGAAAATGGGAGGAGAGACTGTACACAACTGAGCATCTTCCTTCCTACATCCTCTTTAAAACTGCTCAAGTGAATCGCTGTTCTCTCATTTTATTTGCTTCTACAGTAGTATTTCTTTCAGCTTTAGATTATACAATGATTCTTAAATATTAATAACATATTTTGTTTATCTTTGAGACAAAAATCTTATGTGATGGAGTCTGGCCTTGAGCTCACTGTGTAGATGAGAATGCAGTTGAACTCCTGATTTTTCTGCATTCCCCTTTCTAGTGAACGTTACCAACCTTCAATCTGATGTAATTACCTGGATGTCTGTGTACATGTAAAATTTATATGGAAATGTAAGTACCTACACAAAGGTATTAGCAAGTAGAAAAATTTGGGAGATGAACAGATCACAAGGTAGTACTGTGATTACTTGTCTTATATAGGAGTATAGAAAACTGGGTCTTTCTACCATGTTAAGACCCAGTGAGATGACAGCATTTGTAAAATAGAGCTTCTCAGTAGATGTCCTAATACCTTGAAATTACACTTTTCTGTGTACAGAGGTGAGTAAAATAAATGTTTATTTATGGCACTGGTTTATAGTAGTCCCAAACAGGTTGTAATAGTTTATATCACATTTCTTATGTGACACATTTTCCCCTATAGTACTGGCAATTTTAAATTGTAATGTTTTGGGTGATGAAATGGAAGCTAAACTAATTGGGAAAATGATAGAATATGCTGAAGAATGGGTACATAGAATGTCTCCTTTATATTGAAAATCACAATGAACACTTAGCAAAGGCTTGCAGTATCATTTGCTGTGTAAGTATAGGATTCAGAAACCTATGGAAAACCAGAGGTCTGAACAGGATGAAAGAAAGTTAAGGTAAACCAAGTTACTAAACTTAGTCAACAGATGACTCATCCTATTAGTATGAATTTAAAACTAGTTCGTGTGTGTGTTATATGTATACATATATGTGTGATATGTATGTAAATATTATTTGTGCATGTACATATATCTAATGAAATAAATATATATGTATGTATGTATAAAAATCAGAAAATATATGAATGAATACACACACCTACATGTATTATACACATACACAGAGATAGATAGATGATTGATACATAGAAAGATGACAGATGATAGATAGATAGATGATAGATAGATAGATAGATAGATCAAGAAACTTTATTTATACATCCTTATATAACATCATCCTAAGTGTGCAATAATAGCCAGTTGTTGTACAGTGCAGCTTGCAACCTAAAACATACTCAGTCAGAGATGTCACTATATACAAGAAACCTTGAGAATCTGGGCATGTTCAGTGATCAAAACCCTTCCCTAGTATGTGAAAGACTAGAGACTAAATCACTATACAAAACAAATACAAATACAAATACAAATACAAATACAAATACAAATACAAATAAATACAAATACAAATACAAATACAAATACAAATACAAATAAATACAAATACAAATACAAATACAAATACAAATACAAATACAAATAAATACAAATACAAATACAAATACAAATACAAATACAAATACAAATACAAATACAAATACAAATACAAATACAAATACAAAAAAAAATCACACCAAAACAAAAGAGAATCAAAACAAAAGAGACTTTGAGACATGCCCTCATTGTTCCTGGCTGCTGGAATTCCATCAACTTTCTATGCTAGTTGTCCTCAGACTTTCATATTCTCATACAGAAAAGGACTATCCTGAAATATCTTTTAGCAACTCCAGCAGAATGCAAATGGCATGGACTCACATTTGAGGAAGACTTTAAATGGAAGACTGCCTCTATTGGAAGTTTGTTAAGGAGACTGAATAGAGAAGTCTTTGAGCAGCATCTGTGCTGCCCTACTGGAGCCAAGCAATCAATTGTAAGCAGAAAACAAGTGGACCATATCAGAGGTAAGTCTCTGCCTGTAACTGCATTTCCTTTGTCATTAGCTTCTGTCCTCTCAGTACACAAACTGTACAGACGACGTAAGGAAGCTACCTTTTTTCTGCAAATGCATACTAGATTTAAAATCCCTATATAATAGGAGAAAAATATATTAAATAATGATATGTTCATATACAACTCTACCAGTCACATATTATTGAAATGTGTAGTTTTTACTTGGGGGAGAAGAAAGAAGAAAAATTATAAGAATCCTACAAGTGCCGATTCTTAGAAGCTACATAAATTATTTTATTAAGTGATTAAAAGTGTTATCCCATGTATCCAAAATCATATGTACACTAAATGCACAATTAGAATTAAAGCTGTGTGATGGCAATGGGAAAGCATGGCACATTTGAACTTGTCCACAGGCCAGAGATCACAAAATGTGGTATAGAATCTTGATAGCTTGCTTCTGGCACAGGCATCCAGTCCTGCTGAGCATGGAACAAATAGAAGTTCATTCTAGTTCACAGAAGATCAACTTTTAGTTTCTACTCCTGGTTTCACTCAGAGTGTATTTACTAACAAAACTACAACTTATATATTTTATCCAACAGTTTGTTGTCTCATACATTTATCTGTTATATTGATTTGTAGCATTTCGAATTATCTTTCAATCCTTGGGAAATGACTCATTTTTTCACAAATTTCTTTTTTTTCCATCTCCTTGTTATTCATAATCCTCTTCCTATCCCTGCATCACAAAATTGAATTTTATAATGAGAAGCTTTGCAATACTGCTTTTTTTCTTCTCATAACATTAAAACACTGAGGAAATAAAATATTTCTGCACACTTATAGGGAATACATTGTGGAAAGAAATGGGAAAAGAGTCATAGGAAATTTTTTGGAGCAGATAATTTCCCATTATCAAGGTTAGGCCACCTTAGATAATCAATCTCTGAACAAGCCACGGATTCCTCTAGAAGTGTGCAATAAGGATTCATTGTCTGATGTAAAAATAAAAATAAATTCCCACAGCATTATAGTTAAATGTAAATGGTTTTGTGTTATAGATCTATAAGGAAGAACAATACCATTAGAAAGGTACATTGGTCATGGCAAATAAGTGGTAGGTAGGTACTTTAGCCATCTCAGAAGGCTGAAAGTGCTGTCCTTACAGAATATCTTATAAACATAAAAATTGCTAATACAATTTGATATATGTGCAGATTCTTCCAAAAATCCATGGACTTAGCATTAAAATATGATGGATAATAGCTGGGTTAAATTCACCACTCCAGACAGTTTCTTCCTTAGGAAGGTGGAGAACCAGAGCTGAGAAAGAAAACTCAAGCAAGAATTAGAGAAAATTATCTTGCTAAAACCAGTAACATTTATTTATTTAATATTAATTCTTTTTCTATCACTTTATGGAAGTGACCTTGTCTCCCTATAAAAAAGATTAATTAGGAAACTTTCTAGATTTTCAGTAATTTTAAGGAACTTTGAGTAATTTTAAGAGACTTAGAAATGTATAAGAGAATGTACTTTAAACTAGGGGATAGAATTTAATTTTGAAGTCAAAATGACATTAACTGGACTTATGACTAATTTTTAGTCATGTGGTCAATACCCTAAGTAGTACAAAAATGTTTAAGCTGCATTTTTTCCTTCAGAAGCTTACAAGCATCAGTGTAACTTCAGTGATATCAAGCATATAAGTAAAATCCAATAACGTGTTAGGCAATTGTAAGTAATAAGGCACCACATTAAGTCAGGAAATCAAGAGGCTTTTCCCAGCGTATACAGTGATGGCGATCAACTTAGCAAATGAGTATAGTTATTTTTTTTATAAGTTTAAGGGAATGGTGAGAACATTGTTCTTGGAAGAAGGACTATAATAAAATATACACTTGATAGTGTATCTGGATGCAAGGGAAAGTGTTAGGAAATGCTTTTAATAACAAAACCAGGAATATGTTACTCGAATAATCATTATAAAAACATGCCAAAAATAAAACTGGGTCACAGGAAATATTCATATAGTTGATAAGTTCTATCTTACAGATAAGTGTGGGGAGCAGACAGAGAAAAGGCGAAGGAAGAAAAAGCATTACCAATATTGGGGCTGAAAGAAAAATACAATTACAAATCCCATTGAAACAAAAAAAAAAAAACCCTGTTGAAATAATAAAAAAGCACCTTTAATCCCAGCACTTGGGAGGCAGAGGCAGGCGGATTTCTGAGTTCGAGGCCAGCCTGGTCTACCAAGTGAGTTCCAGGACAGCCAGGGCTACACAGAGAAACCCTGTCTCGAAAAAAACCAAAACCAACAAACAAACAAACAAACAAAAAAAGAAATAATAAAAAAGTGTCATGAAAACAAATTTGCAAATAAAATGGATATATTCTTGTAAGGAATTGCAAATGTAGTCATTTTGGAAGACATAACGTAAAATAGACAATCTAGAGAAAACGTCAATAGAGTGATTAAAAGCCATCCCCCCAAACAAAATTTCAGTCCCAAGTAGCATTATATTCTGTTCAGAATGCCAAGATGAAGTAAGATAAATAACTTTATAAACTCTACATCGTTTAGAAGTATGTGGGGAATTGGAGTTTAGAGGTCATGAGGAAGGTGAAAAACAGCTGAAATCACAGTGGTCAGAAATAATAATTTAAAATGTTAAGACCTAGCACAAATTAAAATTAGCTTTGTTAGCTAATATAATGTATACAGAAGCCAGGGTAAGCTATAAGTTATTGAAGATCATGCTGCAACAGTAAGCCAAAGAAAATTAAAAGGATCATACTAAAAGTTTTATGAAATATAGGAGGGTATTCTTATGGTTGCCCAAAGTCAATCAGAAAGAAAGGTAGAGTACAGCATTACCAGACAAAAAGTATCATCTACAAGTAATCACTATAGACCCATTCATAATAAAGTCACATACCTATGTGTTCTGTCATTGTGCTGATACTATGTTCTTTCTCAAAAACTTCAGTGTGTTCTTGTTTAGACTGAGAATCCAAGATTAACAAATCATCAAAATTCCATTTTCTGCAAAATGGCAGGGGTAGTATATAAATAGCAAACTCATATCCCCTAAAGCTCTATTATTCTACTAAATCACCATCCTCACCATGTAAGAGAAATAGGAACACAAGTTTGTATGATTAGAAAAGTGTAGTCACAGACAATTATAATTATTTCATTTACAACATTGCATTTAAAACACACACACACACACACACACACACACACACACACACACATACAAAGAATCCTGTGTAATGTAGTTCTACTTTACAGAAGAAATGAATTTGTGCTGCACAGGTTTTTAATACCTTCAATGTCACAAATTTAGAGAGTTCAAATTCATAAGGTCAGTCTGATTCCACAATGCAGTTTGATAGACTCTTTAAGTATGTCTTTAATCATCAGAGTGTGATTGTTCCAACACAATAACCTACTCTTCTGAAGCTAGTTGCATAAATTAAGAACACTAGCACATCCGTTTGTTGGCTTTCCAAATAGATAAAAAGCAATTATTAACAAGAGATAAAGCAAGAAGATAGAGAACAAAACAACTGGTCAGAGAAGTAGGTGACAAGTTGACATGAGGTTCTTCCATGATTGTGGATTAAAAGAAAATAACAAGACCAGAGGGCTTCGTGGGAAGCATCATCAGGGAACCACATTCTTATGGAGAATGGAACTCTTTCTAAAGCTCTGACAGACACTCTGGAGCGAAGACTGTTATACAACATTACCAAGCACCCTGAATACATGATTTCTTGTGAAGATGTCACCATTCCTGGGCTGAAAGTCAGAATCCTTTGGGACCAACCCAAGTGGTACTGGCTACTTCTGTCTATCACAGGCAGTAAAGTGCATATTCATGGAATCTGGAACAAGATAACAACAAATAATTTACACACCAACTAGAGAAATAAGATAAAGAATAGAAAAAAATCTTAACACCGGAGAAAGGGTTAAAGCAGGAATGAAAGGAACTCAGTGATGGACTCACATTTCCCATCTTGGGAGATGTTTACATAAACATCTGTTTGTTTTCATTTGTGTAGAATGTCTCACAGCAACACATTATGAGTGAATTCTAAATATCTGGCACTGAGCATTTATTTGATATTTCCTTCTGTTTTACTGCTTTGGGTCAACAGTGATTATATGTCAACTCATTAACTCAGTATTTATAGCTCCTTAGTCAATTTAATTTCAATTTTATATTATAATGATAGAATGGTAAACATTTTAAGGCACTGTACAAATCATTACAATTAAGTAGTCACACTAAACTGAAAGTATTTATGGCCACAAAAATTATATTTTCTAATTCTTTCAGAAATTTTATTTGTTACAATTTATGTGTGTAAGTATATACTACTGCAATAACTATTAATAAATTAAAGATGTAATGATGAACAAATATATTGCTTATTATATTGTGTAAAAATTGTATTGGAGACATGAACCTTTAAATTTCCCTAATGGTTTATCACCTATTCACAGGTTGTTTTATTTATGGACCTGTAACATGAAGAAAAAAATTAACCCAAATAGTATGAAATAAAATTTGTAATAATTTCATTAAAACGTAATGTGAGTGAAAAAATTTATTGACTAAACCAACCCTACTTCCTTCAAGATTTTTCAGCCACTACATCGTAGACAATCCTCCAGTTGACCCATTGTCATACAAAGAGTTAACAGAGATGAAAAGACATTTCCCAGGCTTATGAGCTCCAGGTCAATGTGTCAGATTCTGGGTTACAAGCTTCACATATTATTCTCAGGCATAGAGAGGAGAGTACTTGAACTTGTTTGCATCCTTGAAAGGTAATTGCCCCAGCCTGGAAACATCAAGGACCCAGTTCTGCAGCTTTTCATTTTTTTTAATTGGGTATTATATTTACATTTCAGATTTTATCCCCTTACCCCACATTCCCCCACCACCCAGAAACCTCCTATCCCCTCCCCCCCCCCCCATCCTTCATGAGGGCGGGGCCCCCCCCTATCCCCCCCCAACTCCCACCTCCCCACCCTCACATTCACCCCCACTCAGTGTTCGTTCTTCATGGGACCAAGAATCTCCTCTCCCACCTATGCCCGACAAGGTCATCCTCCCTTACATATACAGCTGGAGTCACAGCTTTCCATTTTTATAGGAAGAGGGTATGAGTAGAGTTTTAAAGGAACAATAAGTAATCTCTGCTTCCATTCTATCTTGCTCTTCCCATTCAGGAAAATGCTAGAAATACTAACTGCACGAAGTCAGCAGGAACAAAACAAAGCACCATCAATAATCAAACCATCACCTGAAGCCCTCTCCACACTTCAACTTGTTTTCTTTCTCATCTCTTTGCACAAGCTACTACAGTCCTGCGGGCAACCCCTAGCTTGTTCCCGATCATCTTCACAGTGGCTGCAATCCGTCCTCACCCTCCTGAGAGTGTCTACGGCTCCTCTTTCAAGCCATGAGCCTGCATCTCTTTAAAGCCTTTCCTTAAAACCTCAGATCAAACTCTCCACTGCTCTTCAGACTTGTGCACTACAGTCTCTGAAAGGCTTTTAAAATATAAATGTCAGCTAGTTAGTTTTTGCCCTTAAGCAACCATTCCTGTGGTGCTCTGGGAAAAGCAGGGAAGCAAGCAGAAGACTGAACTTAAAAGAGGTCTTGAGAAGATGCACAGACAGCTAAGGTACATTTCCATCCCATGGTTATGCTCCATAAAGTCTGTAGAAGCATGACTGTAGAGTTATTAATACAGCAAAACAGGCAAATTCCAGTTGTTTAATTTTCTCAGCATTACATCTGTCTGTGAAAATGTGTGAGGAATGCTGTCAGCAATACACACTGTCACTCCTGAAACAGCTCAGAAACTTGCTTTTGTCTGGTGGGTTAATTTGTTTCAGTGGTGTTTGCGAGTATTTATTCTGCTGTCAGGAGTAGAATCATGGAATGTGAGAGCTGAAAGTGAACATAGGGACCATCTCACCTTCCCTGCCTGTATTATTTTTCTGTAAAAATCGCAGTGGGATTTTGACAAGTAAAATCTTGTGTGGTTTCTCATTTACTGCCATGTAATAGGTGACAAAAATACACATGTTCATACTTATTCTTGGGCCTACACCACAGTCCTAAGGCATTTTGAAGAGAGACGGTGTACTTAGAGTTGAAGATTTAAAAGAAAAAAAATGGTAATAAAAGACATTAAATATTTGTCTCTTTAAGACATGTCACCCCCTACCCCTTGGAAAAAGCAACACGAGGAGATATGAGGAGATATCAGGAATGCCTAGCAATACCTGCTACATACATGACAGAATCTGGAAATCATCATCAAGAGTCTGTCTGAGTCTTCATTTTTCACTTGTAAAATGCAAATTAAAACAACCCTGGATTCCACCTCACACCAGTTAGAATGGCTAAGAACAAAAACTCAGGCGATAGCAGATGCTGGCGAGGATGTAGAAAAAGAGGAACACTCCTACATTGTTGGTGGGATTGCAAGCTGGTACAACCTCTCTGGAAATCAGTCTAGTGGTTCCTCAGAAAATTAGACATAACATTACCTGAGGATCCAGCTATACAACTTCTGGATATATACCCAGAAGACGCTCCAACATATAACAAGGACATATGCTCCACTATGTTCATAGCAGACTTATTTATAATAGCCAGAAGCTGGGAAGAACCCAGATGTTCTTAACAGAGGAATGGATACAGAAAATGTGGAACATTTACACAATGAAGTGTTACTCAACTGTTCAAAACAATGAATTTGTGACATTATTAAGTCAATGGATGGAACTAGAAAATATCATCCTGAGTGAGGTAACCCAATCACAAAAGAACACACATGGTATGCACTCACTGATAACTGGATATTAGCCCCAAAGCTAGCAATATTCAAGATTCAGCTCACAGACCACATGAAGCTCATGAAGAAGGAAGACCAAGTGTGGGTGCTTTGATCCTTCTTTGAAGGAGTAACAAAATACTTATGAGAGCAACTATTGAGACAAAGTGTGGGACAGAAAGGACGCCATCTGGAGACTGTTCCACCTGAATATCCATCCCATATGCAGTCACCAAAAGTAGACGCTGATGTGGATGACAGGAAGTGCATGCAGACAGGAGCCTGATACAGCTGTATTCTTAGAGGTCTGCAAAAGTCTGGCATATACGGAGGCAGATGCTCACAGCTAACCATTGAACTGATCATGGGGTTTCCAATGAAGGAGTTAGAGAGAAGACTGAAGGAGCTAAAAGGGTTTGTTGCCCCATGAGGAGAGAAACAATACCAACCAACCAGAGCTCCCAGGGTCTAAACCATCAGCCTGGGAACACATAGGGAGGAATCCATGGCTCCAGCTGTATATGTAGGGGAGGATGGCCTTGTAGAGCATAGGTGGGAGAGGAGATACTTGGTCCCATGAAGGCTGGATGCCCTGGTGTGTAGGAATTTGAGGGTTGGGAGGTGGCAGTATGTTTGTGGGTAGGAGTACATCTTCATAGAAGCAAGAGGAAGGGGTTGGGATGGGGGTTTCTGGGAGGGCAGGAAATGGGGAAAGGGGATAACATCTTAAATGTAAATAAAATATCCAAGAAAAAATTAAGAAGACCACAACTGCCTCCACCATTAGGAGATCGTGTGGTTGTCATTGGGTAAATCACATTCTGCTTTAAGAATATAACATAAGCACTCTGAAGTAGGGACAAAAATAACTAAGCTTATACTCAGATGAGTTAGACATTGTTCAACTCCATGAGAACACAATGTTACATCATTGAAGACAAAGGTATTCTTTTCAATGGAGCTTGCATTAGTTAATTTTCACTGAAACTCTTCCTCATGATGCTAAAACATCACAATGCTATAAATCAATGCTCTGACAAAAAAAAAAAAAAACAACATCTTTTGAAGAAAACTAATGATGAATTTTGTAAGTATTTATTATCAATATGTATTGGTTTTTCTGTGTTTGTTTGTTTTGTTTTTATTTGATATTTTATTTTACATTTCAGATGCCATCCCGCTTACCCATTCTTCCCCCATCAATCCCCTATCCCATTACTCTTCCTCCTTTTTTGCCTTTATACTGTTTAAATGACATGCAAGTATTAAGGTCAGTTCTAGGCTGAGGAACTAGCAACACAATAGATTCAAATAGTCAAGCAAGACAATAAACAGCAAGACAATAAACCAAGATAGTCAAAGAACATGCACTACAATAAACAGAGTCCCATGATCACTCTTCCCATGATCACTGTTTCTACGGGCTTATCACAATGACCAAAATATATGAGTCTACTTCCCTGTCCTAGCCCAAAGTCATTTTCATGCCTGAAGCCTACTTCTTTGTTCTAGCTTAAGATTTAGATTTCTGCCTAAAATTTCTTCTTTGTTCTAGCCTAAGATTTAGATTTCTCCCTGAAATTACTTCTTTGTTCCAGCCTAATGTCAGATTTCTGCTTGCAGTCCATTTTCTTGTCCTTAGCCTATATCAGATTCCTTCCAAGCAGCCCATTTCCTTGTCCTTGGCCAATGTCAGATTCCTGCCAAGCAGCCCCAAAAGCTCTCCACATCTCCCCCTTTTTATTTCATAAACCAGACTGAGCCTGTCTTAGGTCCTTCTGACAAGAAAGCCTTCCTTACCCATCATGGAATATGCATTATCATAAGTAATGCACTTATGTCTTAGGTTGGTAAGGCTCTGTGCAGGATCTTACTCATCCTTAGCTTGACAGCCTGTTAAATTAATTACTCTGTCTGGGGGTCCATTTTTGGTTTCAACTCATGTACTTTGGCTGCCATTCTGTTGATGTAGTTAGAGACAAGCTTTATCACTATGGGACTACTAGGAATAAAAGTATTCCCAGGACAAGAAGAGGTAGCATGATCAAACTATATATGCCATTCCTGAGGTTTGACCAAAATGGAAATACTGACCTCAGACCATGGATAATTTTATCGACATTATCTGCAGCATTGAAGCTCAACAGAGAAGCATTCTTTAAATTCATAATCTCACTATGCAATGTTAAAATACCCAGAGAGGTGTTAAGATTATGCCAAATACCCTATAGGTGTCTTTAAACTTTTTTCTAATTATAATGACAATCATTGTAAATTTTAGAAGTAACACTACTCCAATGATATTTGTCATGATATTTGAGATGGCTCTGAAAATTTAAAAACATTTTTCCTATTGGAAAAACTCTGCAGTAAGTTTTTTTGTTTAAGTTAATTATCATGGCCAAGAATTTCTAAGCTGTAATACAGAGCATATATTATTATCATTTACTGAGGTTAGTTTAATCTTTTAATACAGTCATTATGTATACTAAAATTTGTTAAAACTCTGACATTTACACAAAAATTTCTAGATTTAAAGACAGAAAAAAAATTAATCAAACATAAATTAAACACGAAACATCAATCAAAACACACAGAATTTGTTTAAAATCTTTAAAAAGTGGCAAAATAGTGGGCATTTTCCTCCTTGAGCAGCCATCTGTTTCTTTTTTGAAAATATATTCATTTCTAGCCAAATACATATATCTGAAGCAACTTCCATTCTCTTTACTAACCTAAAATATTTTTTAATCTTAATTCTATTAAGAGATAATCATAATTTTAGTTTAACTGTAGCAATAAATTTTACCTTCTTCTATTAAAGTCTAGGTAAATATACTAAGAAATCTGGAGTATACTTTATCCCTTTGACATTTAAAACAATTACTATAACCAAATTAATATAATTATTAATAAAGAACTATCAGCAACTAATGACTCCTGGGAAGATTACTAGCCTTTTCCAGGGATGAGCTCACTTGTTGATTGACTGATCCAGTGAGTTCAGGCATGAGCAATATAAACACACACAAACACGCACACTCAAAAGTTTAGCAGTTTTTATTTATATGTTTGTTGCATACACACACACACACACACACTCACGTAACAATAATTTTTCAAAGAAAAAGGGGCTATCATCATCAGAGTCAAAGGTATGGTGTTAGTAGGAGTCAGAGGAAGGTTCCTTAAAAATATAATTGTAAACAAAAGTCAGTAGCAATATAAAGTTCTGTGAGAGTTGTTGGAATAGTGGAGACATAAAGAAAATGTTACAATATTTATCTAGAAAGAAAAGGTATGTGTCAGAAATTAGAAAATATTTGTTTTTCATGAAATTTGTGTATGACATTTCAAAGCCAATTCAAAATGAATCATATTTGGAGACAATGCCTGGAAAGATAGGTATCTGTCATACTGTCTTCAGGTTTTAAGGACATAAGGAAAAACCAAGTGAAAATTCATTGCTGGGGAGAGAAAAAAATGGGAATCTGATTTAATTCAGAAAACCAACAGAGCAAGTCTGTGTACAAAAACATGTGTTTGTTAAAAGAGTGTAGAAAACTTCCAAATTGTCTTTTGTTTATAAATGTGGCCATTTCCCATAATACCTTATCTACTTCCCATTCTACTTGCCACAAGGCTTCTTTGGCCCCAAAGAATGTGTCCTTTACTTTCCTTCCTTACATTCAATTATGTGCGGTAAGTACAGGTTGTACCTGGTGGATCCTCTGACATTGGGGATGTAGTAACGAGAACCATCTGACCTGGGTGGTGGAAACTGAACTCGGACCTTCTATGAGAGTAGCAAATGTCACCTCATGAACCTCTACGGTCAAGAGTGTTTCTTTATATCTTAAATGCACGAGAATTCTCTTATTTAATGTTTATCAGTGTAGAGTCAGCTCTCCAGGCACTAGCTCAGCCATTATGGCATACATAATGCTCTGGAATAGTTATAGTTATGGTAACCACACATTTGTAAGTCTCATGGTTGTACCTGGTATGGTTCAATGTGAATGAAGTTTCACTATTCTCCTAAGTCAATTATTGACTATGTTCAATTTCTACTTTCTAACCTCTTACAAATCTTTGGTTTCTGTTTCTCATGCCATCAAAACTTCCTTTGCTTCCCATTTCTTATAACTACGTTGTAAATAAATAGCATAGGTCATCTGTTACAAGAGAAGATTTAATTCAGGTTTCCTTTTTGTCAATTAATAAAGTTTACATAACCTTAACAAAAATTTTGATTAGCAGAATTATTATGTCTGGAGTACAGTGGGTATGAGGCCAGTACTGCTTTTCATACATTGGATTTTGACACCATGTGTTACCATTCTGTAATGAAAAATAAGATAGAATTAATGAAGTTCATTTACTCTATGTGTAGAGACCCTTAGCTCAAGAATCAAATAGAAACCTTCTGGGGAAGGGAAGGAGTCTAATTCTCTGACACACATGTTTCCTTTGGAGAAGACAGTGTTTGGGAGAATATAGTTTTATTTATAGCTTCTAAAGTTAACATTTTGTTTGTTTGTTTGTTTACTCACTTTACATCTCAATATCTGTCATCTCTCTCCTCTCAGTATCACTTAATGCAGATCTTCCCCCCATTCGCCCTCCCTTCTTCTCTGAGAAATAGGAGCTACCCTATATCACTACTCTCTTACACTCCCACACTCCCACACCTGTCACATCAAGTCACTGAAGGGCTGACTAGATCCATCCTCACATTCTCTCCCACTGAGTCCAGGCAAGGAAGTTCACTTAGGGGAACAGGATCCACAGGCAAATAAAAGAGCTAAGGATAACCCCTGCTCCAGTTGTCAAGGGACCTTCATGAAGACCAAGCTGCACATCTGCTATATATAGTTTGTGTGTATCGGCGGGGGGACTAGGTCCAACCTGTATTCATTCTTTGGTTGGTGGTTCACTCTCTGGGAGACCCAAAGTGTTCAAGTCAGTTGACTCTATTGTTCTTACTGTGGAGTCTCTCTCCTCATAGGGTACCTCAATCCTTCTTCCAACTCTTCCATAAGACTCCCCAAGCTCAGTCTAATATTTTGCTGTGGCTTTCTGCATCTCTTTCTCAGGAAGGAAGTGTTTGTCTGGGTCTCTACAGGTCAGTTAGCAAGAGTGTTCCACAACCCAAAGGAGAATGAACTCTATTAACATCCATGAGCGTGAATGTAATAGCTCCTTCTGAATCTGAGCCACAGAGAAAGTCTCAGTTCAAGTGCTAACATCTTGTTTCAGGCTAGGGAATCATTGAAGACTGAACTAAACAATACAATCTCTTTCTAGTTCACAGTAGATGCCATACAAGGACTGTGAATCATTTTATGCAGCTAAGTTTGTGGCAACATTTGTACACAGAAATATATATTCAACAGAGCCCAAATGGAAAAAGAGGAACAGGTAGAGGAAGGAACAGCACAGCTGCAGCTGGTAATTGAGAATCAGGTATGAAGAAAGGTATTCCTGGAGGTTGTCATCTTTGGCAGGGGGGGTATGAAATGGAGGTTAGCTTTGAGGCTTATCAGGAAGAACCCTTGTGATTGATACCTGTAAAGTGTGTGGAGAAATAGTCAGGACTACACAAACAATGGAACTTTGATAGAGGGTCAACCAAGGCCTAGGCTCACCTCATGCTGAAACTTTCAATATGTCATAAGCAAAATGGCTGAGACCTGGTCCTGCAATAGTCAGTTGTCATGGAATTTGTGCAGACTCAGAAAAGTCATGACCTTGGAAAATGTGGCACTAGCTGAAGGCTGTCTGCTCACAGTAACGATTTGCCCTTTATCACTATGTCCATTATGAATATTCACACTGATGGACTGATGACCGAGCCCAAGTCCAGTCAGACAATCTGACTGGACCTGGGCTTAAGCAGCTCCTTCTAAATCTGACTCTGTTTTCTGCAAGTGGAAGGATATCAGATTGAAAGTCAATTTTCTGCCTTCAAGTTGTAATGGAAAGCCTCAAAAGTAAAGAAAAGATAATTCTATTTTTAATGCATTGGAAGTTGTGTCTAAGGTTTTAAACCTATTGCAGTAGCTGTTTTGATTATGCCTAGAGCACAAGGGATAATAGTACCAATTCCTAAAAAAGAACTGAGACACATTTCACATCTGAGGAACTGTGGCTACTCTCAAGAGAAGATGGTAAAGCAATTCTAATGAGGAAAGCATTGAAAATAAGCAGGTAGAATGAAAGAAATAAAGAAGGATGATATTGTATATTGGCTCAATGAAACTACAAAATATGGGGTGAGAAAATCCACAATCCCATGATTTATCAATTAAAAAAAAAAAAAACCTTCTACAGTCCAGAAGAGACTTAGTACAGCCAGGGCTTTGTCTCAAGGGTAAAATTAGCATAGAATTAGAATGTTGATTTTAGACACACACACATACACACACACACACACACACACACACACACAGAAAGAGAGAGAGGGAGAGAGAGAGATAGAGAGAGAGAGAGAGAGAGAGAGTCTTATTTCTTCCTTTCCAATTCTCTAGTCTTGTAGACATTTCCCACTTGTCAAACAAAGAAAAAGGTATATAGGAAAGATAGGTGATAGTTAAATTCCAAATTAACTGGACTCCTAGTCAATCAGTGGCATGAAGTAGGCATAAGAGGTAGATTAGATAAGGGGTAGTACTCAGAAAGAGTTGAAAGAAATGATTTTAAATGAGGAAACAAAAGAGTGAAAGACAAGAGACAGGAAGCTCCAGACTTTTAAGCAGTGATCACTAGATCCTCTGATGAAGTTGAATGTGAGAGCCTGATACAGATGATTTCAAATAAAGAAGACTTGTTTCCAAAAAAAAGAAAGAAAAAAGAAAAGAAAGAAAAAAAGGTAAGAAGAGACAACACAGTGGTGATCCAGAAACTCAGTCTGAAACCAGGGAATCCTGACACACCAGGATAGGGCTGATTTCATTGTAATCTCTCCTTCATATCCCCAGCAGATCCCACACCAGGAGGTGATTGGGCTGGTGATTTTTGATCATTATAAAGAATCACATTGTAATTAGAAGTGTAGATTTATTCCAGGCTTTCTCATTAAGTTCCCTGTACTCAGTTTTTGCTTCATTTGTTCAGCACAGAACATCCCAGTAAGCATCTTCATCTTGGACTGTGACTGCCAGAGCTTCTCTCACTGTGGAGAGACTACATTGGCGCTGGTGGATGAGGCATCTCTAGCACATTCACATGCTTCTCTTTGGTGTGGTGTGAAATTACACAAGCTTGTGTCGCAGTTAATTAATTGGTTGACCACCAATCCCTCAAGCATTTTCTCTAACATTATTGCTTTCCTGGCTTTTCACACCCACCCTGTCAACATATCTCCCCTGCCTGCCATCTCACCTTTTAACAGACAATCTAACATTAATTGAATAACACATTTTTAAAAAAATGTGTTTCTCTACTTTTTGTTTGCTTTGCATTCTTTGATATAATATCTCTCAGACAAATTTTCCTCAGAATTTTACTAACAGAGAGCCACTGCTTTCTGGAATTGCCTGTTAAAAAGCTGTAAGTTACATTTTAGAGAGACTGCATTTTTCTTTAATGATGAACTGATTTTATTTTTATTATTTTTTTTTCAGTACAGAAAATAACTTCTTCATGGCAAGTTTGTGTGTGTGTGTGTGTGTGTGTGTGTGTGTGTGTGTATCAAGGTTCAACATAGGCATGCATAACATATGTAATTCATTTATCAACATAGTCTTCACAAGCAAACATGCATAAAGACTTGTGTTGCCTTTTCTGTATACATGCTGTGGTTTAGGGTGATTATGGAATTTGCTATTCAACACCATATCAGCAAAATACTTCTAGCCATGACTTAAGATCTCTTGAAGCACTGGTTTTTGACTGTCTTAATTTTTTAGCACAAACTATATTTTATCACATTTCTAACATTACAGTTTTATTTTATTGTGTACCTGTTTTCTAGTAATTTTTAATCTGGTTGTATACTTATGATTTGTATTTCTGATATATTTTGAGCTTCACAAATCCATCAGGATGTCATGACATGCCAATTTTGTTTATGAGTCATTTCAGTAAGTGAGGTTCTAAACCTGAATTTTCCTTCCCTAATATCTAGAGAGCTACAGAAAGCTCTCTTTATCTCTATTTATCATTTCAGTTACTGTATGATTTTGTTTTCTCCGGACTGAATATTCATGTCAACTTAAAATTTATGTCTCCAGAATAATGTGTTAGTGTCCATCCTACATGTCAGTTTCAATGTCTTTAAACAAAAGACTTCCATTTTTAGATCTAAGTTAGTCTTTGTATGATTCATTATTATTGATAAAATGAGTACAAATTGTAAGTAAAATTTTACTTAGCTGAATTGGAACTATCTAGAAGGTTAAGGAAAGTTATCTCAGTCAGGAGACAGATAAAAGCCAACACTTATCTCTAGTTGTTAAGGGTGTTGATCTAGTTCTTCATTTCTATCAACAGGACTCTTCTTACTAAGTGAGGCTCTGAACTTGGATTTTACTTCCCTTATTTCTAGAGATCTGTAGAAAGCTCTGTTTATCTCTTTGAGCTCTGAACAGTCAGTAGTCAGATCAAAGAAGGGAGTCATTTGAAGTGTTCCTTTACCTGTCTTGGCACCTGTCCTGCTTTAGACACTATTCACACTTACGCTATCTTTGTTGCTTGTGATTCTCTCGGGAAGTGTGTGAAAATCAAATCTAAGTTTCCTAATTGCTCTCAAAAGAAGGTTTGGGAAAAAAAGTTCCTTAAACAAAGTCACTTCTTTATTTAAATTTTTAAAAGGTTTCAGTTAAATAATTTCCTTGGGTTGTACCATATTATGCATGATACCTGATAGTTTAGATGACGTAGTTAAATTACAAGATTGCAAATTAAAAAAAAAATCCTCTGATGTCATAGAGGCTAAGTTTACAAAACAGCATAGAGCAAGGAGTTACTACTGCTGTCAAAGAGTTTTCTAAGCACCAGGATGACATTGTGAGGCAGCTGAATGCCACATGTTTCTTTTGAGCTCCTCCTTAACAAACTTACAAATGCTATCTTGGACATTCTACAGCAAATATTGTGTGTGTGTGTGTGTGTGTGTGTGTGTGTGTGTATGTGTGTGTGTGAGTGTGTGTGTGTGTGTGTGTGTGTGTGTGTGTGTGTGTGTGTGTTGTGTGTTTTCAGGGCAAGCATGCATTAATGAAAGTGAAGCAAAACAGCAAATGGGACCATAAATAGTTAAAACAAGAATAGTTTAATGAATTAAACATTTGCCGTTAAAATTTACCTTTGAGTGGGTTACGAAGAATAATACATTATGGAATACAGTAGTTAAAAATCAATGACAGTGGCATACATTGAGTGCTTCCTGCAAACTAGGTACCCAGTCCCAGTGAATAATTCTATGAACAACTCCCACACATACGGTTCAAAGATCATTTGATGAAGAGGGAATAGAAAGACTACAAGAACCACAGGATCAGAGAGCTTGCTAGGACACTGTCTCCTAGTAATGTCAGATGCTACATCGTAAAGTTTCACTAACATGACTTCCCAAACATGAGCTAAGCTATGGACTTGCCAAAGTGGATACGAAAAGATCATGAAACTTCAACCCTCCACAAATTGCTACAGCAAATAAAGAATGCTAAAGCCGGGCGGTGGTGGTGCACGCCTTTAATCCCAGCACTTGGGAGGCAGAGGCAGGCAGATTTCTGAGGCCAGCCTGGTCTACAGAATGAGTTCCGAGACAGCCAGGGCTACACAGAGAAACCCTGTCTCGAAAAAAACTAACTAACTAAATAAATAAATAAATAAATAAATAAATAAATAAAAATAAAGAATACTAAAAGTGGGAGAAATAGTTTTCCCCAGGGAAGAGTGCCAATTGGTTATATCATACCAAATGGACAGCATTGAAAACATATATACAAGTAACATTACACAGAATGGCCAGGTAATGTTTAGGAATATACATGTTTACATAACAACAATTAATGGAAAAAGAGACCATGAAGTTGAAAGAGAGCAAGGAGGGGTATATGGGGATGTGGTTGCAGGGAGGAAAAGGAAAGAATGATGTACTTACAATGATCTCAAAATAAAAGAATATAAGCCATGAGGAAAGTCCTTAATATATTTACAGCACAACCCCTACTTCTAAAGCTCAGATTATTGTGGAGTGGGAGTAGAAATGTTGTACAAGCCAGAGAACCAGGAAATGTGCTGAGAGACTGTCTTATCTGAAAACAGAACAAAGCAAGAGCAAAGAAAGTGGAGACACACTGTGGAAACTGGGAGGAGATGGGAGGAGCTGGGCAGAGCTGGGAAGAACTGGGAGGAGCTGGGAGGAGCTGGGCAGAGCTGGGAAGAACTGGGAGGAGCTGGGAGGAGCTGGGAGGAGCTGGGAGGAGCTGGGAGGAGCTGGGAGGAGCTGGGAGGAGCTGGGAGGAG
>JANHMN010000010.1:60461892-60534012 GCA_030674055.1 Rhabdomys pumilio | reverse complement strand
AATAAGAATCCTTGAGTAAGCATGGCCCAAGTGTCAGCTTTCAGATTTATTTTCATAAATTTCTAAAATACTTAAATACTCAAACATATTGCTGTGGATCTTTAACATCATCTATTTACAACAAATATAATTTTTTTATTCAGTAAAAATTTATTTACTATGAACAGTTGTTTTGTTTTGTTGTTATGCTATTAGATTTAGTATATAAAAACAGACTTCAGGGGCTAGAGAGGCTCAGCGGTTAAGAGCACTGACTGCCCTTCCAGAGGTCTTGAGTTCAATTCCAGCAACCACATGGTGGCTCACAAACATCTGCAATGATAACTGGTACCCTCTTCTGGTGTGTCTGAAGACAGCTACAGTGTACTCATGTACATTAAATAGATAAATAAATAGATAGATTGATAAATAAATAAATAAATAAATAAATAAATAAATAAATAAGTAAATCAGACTTTATTATGGCATTTTCAGAATATATTTCATTATACTTTGTTTTAATCTTTCATCTTCCCACATTCAAAAGAGAGAACTAGGAAAAATATGTACTTACTAGTATATATTTGTAATGTACTTATTGATCTTCAATAAAGACTTTAAAACTTCTTAAAAAGAAGTCTTGTAAAATTGTTAACATTAGCATTGTCACAGCAGAAAACAGAAATAGGGGGTTTTTTAGAAGTATTTATTTTTATTGGATATTTTATTTACAATACAGATGTCATCCTCTTTCCCCATTTCCCCTCCCTAGAACCCCCTATCCTATACCCCCTCTTCCTTTATGCTTGTATGCCATTTTGATTACATGCATGTATACCTAGAAACTGCTTCAGAGAAATCTCTGAAGATAGAAAATTCCAAACATTCGACCCTTAAAGTAGACAAGTGGACTGAGCTAGCACATTACATGTGAAAAACTTTCTATAATCAAATTTTTGGAAAGTATATGCTGAGTCAGAATCAGCAATAGTCATACTCGGAAACTAACTAAAGATTGCAATGAATAATCTTCCATTGTCATTATTTAATAAAAATGAAAGAATCTGCCAAACAGTATTAGAGCAAAAAAGAGATCAAGGATACACAGGTGGACTATGGTTTACTGAGAGCAGCTTAATCCATCACCTTATATAGCATGAACTTTGCAATTTCTAATAAAATAATTCACTTATAATATAAAAGGGTGATCAGAGAGGAGGGTGGCTTCTGGATAGCTAGCATGAACTCCTAACTGCTGAGCTGGTTAATGAGCCAAGGACCAGATACCTGAGTACCTGCCATAGGCTCACTGAACTCATCCTGTAGAACATGACTTATGTCAAAAGTGAACTCCAGTGTCAGAACACACTTGTAAATGCCCTCTGCGTTTATGTGTTTGTAACCCAACGAGGCTTATAGATACTTGTAAAGAATCTATTATTAAAAATGTACTACATGCAGGCCAATCAGTATGAAGTCAAACAATTTAAGGATGCTCACCAGGGGAGACCATTGTTCTGCATGGTTTCCTTGGACTAAACAGTATTTATATAAGCAGAGAAAGTAAACTACTCTCTCACTCTCTCTTTCTCTGTCTGCCTCTCTCTCTCTCTCTCTCTCTCACACACACACACACACACACTTCATGCACAGTGTCAGATTACTAGTGTCAGTAGATAAACATTTTACGTTGCAATAACCTATAATCAGAAATTATTGCTCTCAATTCTTTCCTCCTGTGCTAAAGCTCAGTGCCTCTGTAGCCTCACACATTTCAGTAGCTCAAAGTTCACAACCCCTGTTCAAGGCCAATGAACCTATCTCCATGCACAAGCACATAATCTTGCTCAGGTTATATATGACGCCTCAGTCTGCATGACCTTTTGCAGCATGATGGAAATCAGATAAAAGCTTTCAGCTTTGTAATGCCATGAGAGCAGGTTGCCATTTAAATCAAGGCTACCCTGTTAAGACTTCAAAAAATAAATAAATAACAGTGATAATGTGTATCCTGTGTAACGCTCAAAATATAAATTAGGCTGAAGAAATCAGATTCAAATTTAATTGAATACTTTGATTTATTGGGTAAGTCTAGTGACTATACTGAGAATTCAAACTAGCCTATCAGGGAAGTATGGAAGACAATATCCTGCCCCACCTTCCTACCTTCTCTTCATGACATAGGTGGAAAGAGTGTTTAGTTACTTCCTCCAGTGGCTAGTTATTTTCTAACATGAGGCTTGTTGATTTGTTAAAATGCCATTCACTGTTAGTGGAGTTCCTTGTTGTCCTGTTTGAAGTTGACTTTTTATCTTTCTGAGGTGCATGTTGTCAACACTTATCAGCTGTTGTCACACAAGTGGTGAAGAGCTTTGTGAAAAGTTAACCATCTGATAGCTTTATAATGACTAGTGTAGGGATGCTTGGTGGTATTTTGACTTTGGTTCTCCATGCTAAATGAAATTAGCGGCAGGCACTGAGACATATCTAAACAATGTAGCAGTGCTTGGAATATTAGTATCTTTTTACTAATGTTAGGTAGATTCATGCTTAGCGCTTTTATTATATCCTTTATAAGGTGGAGGAAGCAAAGTATCTGAGGAAATAGCTATGTAATTCTTGATTTGGTAACATTTTTATTGTGGTAGAAATACAGAGAAGCATAATTATTAGCACAGTAACACAAATACACATAAATAGATTTAAATCTCTACACATAATGGGATGCCTGGAAACAACTTAACAATATTCTCATGGGTCAATGATTTAACATTCTTATAGAATTTGGAAAGTAACCCATAATAACCCATCCAAAGTTCCTTTGATTATTCTACACATTTTTCTCACCTCAAAAATATGCTTCATTTCTGAATAATCAATTCATTCATAATTGTGCCTAGCAGGTAGATGACTTGGTCTATCTGGTCTGTATTGTATTGATCTATAATGATTTTGATAGAAAGAAATCATGTCAGCCAAGAATCAAACTGCAGAAGAATGTCAGAGTTAAAATGGTAACGTAGACCAAGCCACCATTTAAAGTTATTACTTTGGAACTGGTGGAGTGGCACAGTGGTTTAAGAAAGTTGTCACCAAGGCTACCACCTGAGTTGGATCCCTACGACCCTTGTGGTAGCAGGGAACTAATTCACACAGGTTGTCTCCCATACATACAACACAACACACACACACACACACACACATTTTAAAAAGCATTTAAAATAAAAATAATAAGATCCCTTTGAATTAATTTTTATACATGATTTTTAGGTTGTCATATATATATACATATGTGTGTGTGTAAAATTATATATATATATGTGTATATATATATATACATATATATATATATATCATTTGTCTATTAGCACAGGAAGCAATTAATTCTGGCTATTCTAGAAGAAAACAGAGAAGACTGAAATCATCTAAGAGTCTTGAAAATTATCAGCAAAGGACCACTGTCAGTGGAGATCAATAAAATAGTCCACATGATACCTGTGAGAGGATGCTCTTTATAAAGGAAATGCCACCTTCCCTGTGGGTTTGTTTCCCTGGTCTTTGGAGTTGAATGTACCTGGTGTCATGGTAACATCTGGAAGCTTATATTGCATATGACAGTGTAACAAAAGCTTAGAATTTTGACAATAGAGCTGCAGGCTCCTCAGGGAGAGGCCCAATCATAGCTCTAAAAATCTTGCAGCATTCATAAAACAGAAGGAAACAGCCAATACCAGAAAGAGAGCCACCATCTGATCTCGCAGCAGAATAACCATTGACCTGATGATGACTGCCCTCCTGCAAAGATAAAGAAGCCTGGGAAATTCTCCGTTCTGTTCTAAGAAAGAAATGAAGTAATCAAGGTCTTAGAGGGTTGTGGTTTATTGCAAAGAAGACAATAATCAAAAATACTCTTGATTGGAAAACAAGTCTTTAGAATTTACAAGAGAGAGTTTTTTATTCCCTTTAATGAACTATTTTGTCAGCTTGATTGCATAAAAATGACATGGGAATTACAAATTTACTACTTGGTCCCCACTGTGTCCTATACTGCTAATATCCTTGTAAATTTGTTTCTATTGATGAGCCAATATTGATATATTACTAGTCATTAAGGACTGACATTTACATTGTGTGTCTCTCTTTGTGTTTTCTACGCAAACTGCTTGCAGAAGAGGAGACAGAAATTCTGTAAGAGGCAGAGGATGAAGAGGAGTGTGATGAAATCAAACACACACACACAAAGAGAGAGAGAAAGAGAGGGAGAAAGAGAGACAGAGAAGTTGGAGAGAGAGAAACAGAGACAGGGACAGAGACGAGAGACACAGAGAGACAAAGAGAAGATGGGTGCTATTTGGAAAGAAAGAGATCAGCAGACGAGAGAGGAAATGGAGAGTGAATATGATCACAATACATTGTGTATGTGTATGAAGTTGTCAAGATAATAACTGAGAAAAACCAGAAGTTACCAAGTGCATCCACAGGCATGTTATTCAGAGGAATTCCACAAGCTAAGTATGCTCTGAACTTCAGCTCCTCCCGTTGCCTTGTTCTGGAAGCCTTGGTGGTCACATTTTTAAGGCTCTTTGCCTGTACTGTGTTTGGGGTGCTAAATAGTGGGAGTTGACCAGTGTACCTTCTTCCTTATCTACTGACTTTTTAAACTAAATGATACACATGCAAGTCTTTCCCCCAAGATTTGTGTGTGTGTGTGTGGGGGGGGGGGTTGGTAATTCATTTACTGTTATTGCCAAGTAATATTTCAGTATACCAATGTAGCCAGTTTTATTAAATTATCTATGAAAGGAAATCTTGTATTTTTATTTTTACAAAATAATTATGATTTCTTTTAAATTTGCATTTCAAGATTATGTCAAATTGTTTGGTAGATTATTCCTGTATATTGTTCATTTGAAGGAACAGTTGCCTTGCTAGAGTTAAACTTAGTGATTTGGAATATAAGTCTTGAGCTTGTAGTGAGGTTCTTTAACCTTCTCTTTCTTCCACATGCCCAACCTGTGTCAAACTCACACAGACACACAAAAGTTAAAGGAATATTTTATCATCTGTTTTAGTTCATAATTCTATTCTAAATTGTCATGTGTTAGTGATAGCAGCTTCTTATCCCAGACAAACTTTCATTTTCACTGTGGCCTGAAGGAATTCAACCAACCCCCAGGCTCTGGTCTGTAACTCACATAACATTTCAGTTTAATATTTCCTGGTTTAGCATTCTGATATGGAAAATTTTAGCTAAAACCTCAGGGTATAAAATCCCTATGAAGATCCTTCTGATAAGATCTGTCTTTTCCACCATGCTCCCCTTTCCCCTGTGATTATGAATTATACTTGTTCTATCCATTATGCTTTTCTTCTTATGGGTTTTATTCTTCTTTCCAAATATTGACTCTCCTCACAGGCTTAATTTATATGATTCATTACCATCACAGACAACTTCCTCCAGGAAGCACTCCTTGCAAACATCCATGTCGAGGTTGGACCATAGAATGCAATTCATTTTTACCATTTTTAGACCTATTTCCCTGAGAACATCAAAACATTTGAGTTCTCATCTATGGAAAATTTTGTTTTCACATTTTAAATATTCTCTATGGAAGATTTATACTTCACTAACAACAACAACCGATGGATTTTTCCTCTGTTCTTATAACATCATCACTGAAGCGCACATGAATTTGTCTCACAGTTGCTTTAGTAAGGGGTTATTATTTTTTGTCACATACCAAGAAAACTTGAATGCAGACTCCTAAGACTGGCTTTGTGACTGCCAATGCCTAAGGTTATTTTATCGTTCTGTTCTGACAGCCAAAGAGCAAGGTTTTGCTCATCCTGGTCAGAAAATGGATGCTTCATCTACATCTTCATCTCACCGTTCTGTGTAGAATATGAAATAAAGAAAAATCAAGAAGATGAGTGGAGGAGAGAAATTAAAATTTTGTGGTCAGTCAAGACATTCATTTTTAACTCCAATGGCCAGAACTAAGCAGACTACATCTAGCTTTAAGAAGCCGGGAGAAGCATGACCATGATGTCAGGATACATGACCTTCAATGTCTATGAACATGAAGAAATGTTCATCAATGTCATCTAAGCAATTAACAAAGGCGAGATCAAGAGGTTGAGTGATATTACCCCTTCCAATAACAGCCCAAAGAACATGCTTGCCCCATCCATTCACATGATGAGTATATGGCCGTAACCTCATATCCACACAGAGTTCTGTTCTATTCATGTAAAATAATATACTTAATAAAGGGTAATATTTATAATCATGAAATATAGATGTTAAGCAATTATACTTTTACCATTTTTTTCTAAAGGTAGGATCATTAATAGGATAATAAATAAAAGCATCAATTTATAATTTTCATAGCATCTATTCTTGCTCAGTATGCTTAGTCGTATCAGGTACTAACAAAATGGCTTAGAGGTTAAGAGCCTGTACTGCTCTTCCAGAGAATCAAAATTTGGCTCCAAATACCTATATAGAATGAAACAGAAAGTCATGAAACTCCATCTCTAGGGAGATAAGATACCTCTAACTTCCAGGGGAAGTTGAGCACCTATTCCCCCCACCATACACACAGAAACTCACAGTCTGTTCCCCTAACTCACACACAAACACATGAGCATGCACACACATGCACACACACACAAACTCACAGCCCCCACACACTCACATACACACATAAACTTACAGCCCCCCCACACATGCATGCACAACCACACACACAAACTCACATCCTTCATTCACACTCACATACACACATCCATATGTACACATTTAACAATAAAATTTTTAAGAAAAGCTTAAATGAATTTTGAAACAGACACTCCAATTTCCATCTTCTATAACAAATTTACATAGGTACTTTGCCATATACTCTACTGTTTGCTAGGACCATCAGCGTAAAGAACAAGATCCACATATGTAAATAGTTACAAAGCTTGGTTTTTTTCTCACTGTGAAAGACTCTCTTCACCGAAGAGAAAACACAGCAAAACAAAAATATGTGAAGCAAATTGATACCACCAAGATGGTATTGTAAGTGGTTATGGTTATGAATGAAAACTTTGTAAGAAAGATTTTAAGGTAATTCCCAGCAATGGATTGCCTTACTAAAGGAAAGCACACAGGATACAAGAACTAATTTTTCATTAAGTGGGAAATGACTGGCAAGAGTACAATCTCTCATTGGGTGGGTTTTTAATTTTTTGTACAGTAACTATTAAGAGTTATTAAATATATAGAGAGTAATATAGTTTTAAGTCATGTCTAGATTTTCATAGGAGTTCATGGTGATTTCTAAAATTTGTCTCAGCTTGTGTGACTAGATTAGGCAATGCCTGAGAAAATGACCCCTGTTTATTCACCAGAGCATACAAATTATGACTAAACATAGACTTTAGTTTATGGCTTTAGTTTAGTCTTTAGTAATGACAAAGCCTTCAGATCTCTGAACCTCCAGATCTCTAGACCTCTAGATTTCTGGAGTATATTATATAACTGAATGCACTAAAATATGTTTTTATAATATTTACTTTTAAATCCATACAGGTTTTACTTGTCAGTGTTGCAGAATTAATGGTCAAACACAAGGTCCTCATACTACAAACATGGATGCCAGTGAGCTGCTCCCCAGCACATGTTTTCTTGATATTATTAAAAATGCTATAGATCTTTGAGACTGCTGACTACCTTTTCTCTGCTATAAAATGAGTTTGACAGTGAAAATAATTATACTACATAAACTGGTCTTCACTCTAACATCAACAAAGGTTGGGATGACTTATTATTCTCACTCTAAATGTGCTCCACAGAGTCTACCTCTTCTAATAAGGGTGACTTTAGATACATAGCTATGAATCAAATATAGAGATTACCATTGTTACTTTAAAATCATGACTTGAAAAAAAACTAGGGGTTTCATACCATAGCAGCTTAAGTCTATAAGTACAATCACTAACATTTTTAGAACAGTATAATTTATTTTGAAATAAACTCAACATCTTCATGCTACTGAAAAAAAAAGTTTCTCACTATGTTCTTCATCTTAATACATGATATCAAGATTGTAAAATTAAAAGTGCTGAGATGCCAGGAAGCTAATGAATACAAGAAGCTTGCTACAGAATGAACATTTTGTGGCTCTTATGCACAAAGCACTAATTGCTTTTGAAGCAGCCTGTGAAGCATGCATTGTCTTAGGAGGAGGCTCACTTCCTTTGACCAGTAGAAATGCTGTGATTCTGTATCCTCTATGCTGCCTTAGTGTGCACTTTTCTTAAACTCTTAAACCTTTAAATGCTCAAAGTGGGAGCAAATGAGTTAATTTTAAGTTTTTACTGACCTGTCATCTCACCTCATCTGATCTTAGAATAGCCAAGGCCAAAGAAAAGCTACACATGAAAGCAGTTGCAAAGCATGTTCTTCAATCACTGTGAGAAGATATGGAGTCCACAGAAAAATGAACAAACATATGGTGTCAAGATGATATTATAAGCAACCAAAATTCATAAATGAAGACAGTGGACACATTGTAAAAGAGCTCTGAATGGAGACTTCACTTCACTAGGAAATACTGACATAGTAATTTGCAGAATTAAAAGCAACCCCCTAATCACTGGGCTAGCCAAAGAAATCTAAGGGATTTCAAATTTCCTTCAGTTCCAAGGTCTTTATGTAGGAGGCAATTGACTAAAACTCTCCTACAGTTTACAATTGATAACAACCATACAAAGAAAAGGAAGGCAAAAAAGAAGAACTTTTTCTTAACCTCTCTCAAAAATTGATATGTACAGGCTGGCATTTTCTGCAAAAACGTAGCCAATTTACAGAGCTAGCCTTTTTTAGACATTTAAGTACGTTAATTTTCCAAGGAAGCAATAAAAGGTGATTTTGAATTTATAGCCATTATAATGGCAGTTCGGTTGCATTTATGTCATGGAATTTCATAAAACCACCTATTTTCCCTCAAAGATAATTGTATTTGTAAAAGATAATTCAGACCACATTATTTTATGGCTTAATCTTTGGTTTTGGGATATATGCACGATTAACAGATAATATTTTGGTCACTCCAGGAGTTTTAATTTGGTTTTAAGATATGACGCCCTCCAACACTTCACTTCTGGGAACCCAGAAAGGGCATGTTTTATTGTGACACATGTTTTATTCTCCAACATCTAATCTGTTTGGCCTCACACACAAATTTAATTTATTAAATGTCATTCAGATGCAGCTACAGACCATGTGTGCACACACTGGCGTACCACCACTGTAGTCAGGGACATGTCCCATAGCGGATTCTAACACTTGCTATTTATGTGACTCAATCAGCAGGTTTGCTCTAGTTCTGAAAGTATGAAGTACAAAAATTAGTTTAATATTGGCTATTAACTCCACAGGACTATTGTAAATAAATAACACACCCACATATGCATATATGCACATATGCACGCACACACACATTAGAAATTAGTGGGATTTTTTTCTTGTAGATTTCTATTAATATATTTATATTTTTGTCCCTTGATAATTGTGATTTAAGAAAAAAATCTATCTACTAGAATATAGAAAGAATATTTATTTATTTGGTAAGATTTTTGTTTTACTTTTATGTATTTTTTAGACAGGATCTTGGTAGTTCAAACTGGCCTTAAACTCATTATAAACTAGCATAACAGAGAATAACCTTGAATTCTTCTTTCTGCTACCTTTTTCTGATTGCTAGAATTATAGATGAGTGACAAAGTAACAGCTCAAAAGTATCATTTATTAATCAATAAATTATACAGGGTAAGTCAAGCACATAGTTATAAAAACATGTAGCAGTTATATTAACTGACTATTCTATTTTTTAGACATCAGTTTTATCAAAAAATTAACTGAAGGTATAGAATTTTACATAATTATAATGCATTGATTATTAAGTGGAACTTTATAGATTTTGTTTTATTAAAAAATGGTCTTTGGACAGTAAAATTTGAAGTCCTTCTCCTAGCTGAGAAGCTAATTGCTGCTAGCAGCTATTGAGGGAAATTTTCTTGTCATTCATTAGGTAGGGAGCCATTGGTATGCCTCAATGTCTCACCCCTACACCCATGTGTGTATGAGCAGCAGTAATTTTACTCAGTGGGTTATTAGTTTAACAAGTATATATGTAGGGCCTGAAATTTGTAGGAAGATGTGTTGGGTTCTCTCAGTGAAAGCTAGAAGGAGACAGCAGTTGGGGTGTTCTCACAATGAACTTTTCCTCTCTATGTAAGTGTGTGTGTGTGTGTGTGTGTGTGTGTGTGTGTGTGTGTGTGTGTGTCTGTGTGTGTGTGTGTCTGTGTCTGTCTGTCTATCTGTCTGTCTGTCTGTCTGTCTGTCTGCCTGTCTGTCGGTATATACATTTATGTATACATGTGTGTATTTATATGTATACACAAAATTGCCAGAGAATTAATTAAAATATTACTTAAAATGGTATTTATTAGTTTTGAAAAGCTGAATAAGAAATATGGGACCAAATAAAATTAAG
The DNA here is from genome assembly GCA_030674055.1 of Rhabdomys pumilio. Taxonomy (NCBI): domain Eukaryota; kingdom Metazoa; phylum Chordata; class Mammalia; order Rodentia; family Muridae; genus Rhabdomys; species Rhabdomys pumilio. Next base: position 60,523,489 of record JANHMN010000010.1, on the reverse strand, counting down.
AAATAGGATAAGTGTACAAATTTGAAACATATCAAGAAGTTTCTTTATAACTATTAGAACAAATTTTAAAAAGTTTCTATTGCTACTCTAAGTTTTAAAAAATCAATGCTAACTTGTTTTCAATTAAAGAAAGATTTATGGTTTTAAAACTGTTCCTGAAAAAATTAACTCATGTAATTAAGTTTTTCTACAAATTAACAATGTAAAAATATACTTTATGTTTTTATGTTTACATTATACTTATAATGTAAAATTATATAATTATATTCTTATTTACCTTATTTTAGCATCCTTTTTGCTCCCGAGTCCATTGCTGTGATTGGTATGTGTGGAGGTCTAGGAATGGCTGCATAAATCACTCAGATGCCAATATCAGTCAGACAGGGCTGGTTTATTGGCAGCCAACAACAAGGCTGATCAAACAGGAACGAAGTTTAGACTCAGGAGCTAAACTGCAGCCCTCCACCAAAATCCTATAGAGTTTTTAAGCATGATATCCATAAAAGTCTATGCCAAGTTATTCCACTAATTATGATTTAGGGATAGGGATTTCCTTAGGAACCTGTCCTTGTGGTGCACTTATCCTCCTCTCATTGGTTGGGTTATTCAACTGTGGTTTGCCTAGCACTCATGTCTCAACTTGCCAACCAGGATATTAGTTACCCATGTACATGTGATCTTCTGCCAAGCAGGATGTCAGTTATCTAGGGAAGTCTTGGAAACTTAAATTTCATTCAACCCCTACTCAAAATGGAAGTTTTATTCAAAATGGTTTCTTATATTGGTATAGTTGTCTCTCTTGTGTTGGGGTTTATCTCAGGAACAGCTTAATATACACAGGTACAGGAAACGCTGCTGGGTGGCTAGTTCAGGTCCAAGCTCATTGTGGCTACCTATACAAAGCCGATATAACTGACCTCTATTCTGATTGGTTTCCAAGAAGACAAAATTATAGAACATAATAGAATATTCAGACAACTCAAGCATGAGAAAGTTCCCAGTAGCAGTACATGAGACAGTTTCCTTTTAACAGTAGTAACAGCATAAAATGGCTGACTTGACAGTCGGCAATTTCCCAGACTTTAACATTATGATTACTTTATCAGTACAGACACTGTTTATTAATATGCACCTGGTTCCTCTGTCTCTTACCTAGACCCTTTCTCTGTGAGGAGCATACTCTCTACTGATTCCTATGAAGGCACAGAGGAATTATGACCATATATTATGCACTTAATTAGAAGTTCACTTTGCCTTGGCTTTAGGATCTTATTGTTAAGGTCTCTGTTCAAGGCCCCTCAAGTGCTATGACAATAGAATGATACTAATTAAAACACTTCATCAAATAATTTCAGTTTAAACGGATTGCAATTTTCAAAATTGTTCTATATGTGCTTAATTAATCGATCTATATTTCTAAAATAAATATTTGAGACATTTAAATAAAATTCCCAAGAGAACTTTGATGCTGTCAGAATTTCAAAATTAATTCATATAAAATTAATTTTGGTAACACAATTATGAACAATCATTAATCACAATGATTACACAACTATGGAAGAAAAAATTAAAATCAGCCAAAATATAAATTGGAATATTTTATTGTAAGACAAATTCCCAAATGGATATAATAGCGCTGGGCTACTGTCAAACCTATAAGAGTCTAAGCACTAGGTGTAGGTGTAACACGAGTAAGTGATTGTTATTATCTTGTTAATTCACAATTTTATAGAAATAGAGCATAGATTTATGAATGAAGCTTTCCCCATCATTCACAAGTGACATGTCTGTATTTTACCTTACTTATTCCTTTAATCCATATGAATGAAAATGGAGCCAATTACATTATGTTACTTTGAAGATTCATAATGAACATTTGCCACATAGCCATTGCTCAATAAAGAGTAGCTGCTGATTTTATTCCTATATCTGGAAAGATTATAATAATTTGTTCTTCTAAAAAAAATCATAGCTTTGGGACCATCAAGATGGCTTAGTGAGAGAAGTCACTTATTTCCAAGTCTTACAACCAAGTCTGATGCCCAGGAATCAACCACATGGTGGAAGCAGAAAACTGACATAAATAAGTTACTGTCTTAGTTAGGGTTTTACTGCTGTGACCAGACACCACAACCAAGCAAGTCTTATAAAAGACAACATTTAAATAGGGCTGGTTTACAGGTTCAGAAGTTCAGTCCAGTATCATCAAGGCAGGAACGTGGCAGCATCTAGGCAGGCATAGTTCAGGAGGTGCTGAGAGTTCTACAACTTCATGTGAAGGTTGCAAGCAGAATACTGAATCCCAGGCAGCTAGGACAAGATTGTTAAAGCCCACAGCTCCAGTGATACACTTATGTCACAAAGGCCACACCTCTCAACAGTGCCACTTCCTAGACCAAGCATATACAAATCAACACAGTTACTCTCTGACTTCTACATGTTTGTCATGATAGATACATGTGCCCATCACACAACACACTCAATTACTCTCTCAAATTTTTTTAAATGCTTTAAATGACATTCCTTTACAAACCACTCAGACATGTATCAGAGTGAACTGACCCACATGAGTTTTCCCATGATTTTCCTCTATAATGTGCCTCAAAGGAAATATGTATTTTAAAACTAATTGATATGGAAAGAAAGGTTGATAGTTTCAGTTTAAAGTAAGAGGCAAGGAAACAGATAAGAAAAAATTCATGTAGAATTATTCTATCACCACCAACATAGAATAAAGAACTGGTTGACAGAGAATCAAATGGCTTAGAATTGTAATGGGTTCCTTGTCACAAGAAGTAATCAAGTGACAGTATCCTGGCCTTAAGTTTGGCCTTTATGAGGCAAGTTATTGTTTTCTGATCAAAACCTGTTCAAGATGAGACCAACATTCTCCTATTTATTTCACTTCTTCAATTTAGTTCCCTTTTTCTTCATGAAATATATTAAGACTAAAATAGTTTCAAGACACATTCTCTATATCTACTTTTCCTATAGAGCTGTGATTATTAACCTGTATACGGTGATCCTTTGCGGGTGGAATGACCCTTTCACGGGGATCATCTAAGAACATTGGAAAACTCAATTATTTACATTACTGTTCATAATAGTAGCAATATTAAAGTTACAAAGTACAAATAACAATAATTTTATGGTTGAAGGTTACACAAAATGTATTAAAGGGTCACAGCATTAGGAAAGCTGAGAACCATTGCTGCAGAGCCTTCTCATTTTGAGAATAAGCAGTGCTGTGTGGTCCTTCTCTGTTGTTCCAGACTAAGCAAATTAACAAATAAGCATCTGAAACATACCCCCCACACACACACATTATACATCCAATTTGTCATCTCTTCAGAAAAAGTGAAACAAATTAAAAGGAATGTGTTTTTACCAAAAAATATTAAGCTCCATGGAAAAAGTTGTTCTTCCTTCATTAGCAGCCTTCAATCTAGAGATTCATGACTTTAGGTTCTCAGCATAGCTGTGGCTTGAAACAAGCAGAACCTAGAGACACTGGATGAGGATCCCCTTCCAGGTTCACAGTCATCATACTCTTTGAGATTCCCCAGTGATCCTTATGAAAAAGCTGTTCCTCTATTTAACAATTATACACAGAAAATTTTCCTAAACTTAAGTCACATCCAATGGCAAACATTTGTAGCTTTTGAACCTTGGGAACACACAGGTAATCCATCACTTGTTCAAGATGTCTCAGTAGATCATGGTCATGATGTTGGTTAGAGCCACACCCATCTTCAGGCTCAATTGTCTTTTGATGGTCCACTAGTGGTTTACACTTATAAGTGTCACTAGTAAACGTACTCTTTGCTAGTATGCCTTTCTGAACAGTGCCCAAATGTTCTTAGTATGCCATCTAGTCTGACTGGAGTACAATGTTAACTGGAGAGCAAGGATTCGCTATTCCATACATATATTCATTTCAGACATTAATTACCATGTACTCCTAGTACTTTTTGTTCCTTAGCAATGAGTCACCAAACATAGTTCACATGAAAGTGAGGTCCATTAGAATCTGCCTTTTAATGGGAGGAGCATCAAATAATCTAAAAATATGTTTTCAAAGCACCATCTTTGCTAGGGTTTAAATGTATATTTCAAAGTTCATTTGTCTGAAACTTGATTTCAGATATGAAGTTGCTGAAGAATGGGACCTCAAAGGTACTAAAGCTGTGTGATTACTAATGTAAAAATGCCACTGTCAGGGGCTACATTCATCATCAGAGAGTGTATTCTTGTTCGCTTGCACTGACTATCCACTTTTCCCTTCCATGTCTGCCAAGAAATGGTGCAGAAGAGAGTCTCGCCAGAAATTGGTTCTAAATCTTGTACTTCTTGGCCTTAGAACAGACACAAACAAAACTTAATTAATTATAAAATACATGCTCTCTGCTGGTTGATTACAGTGGTACAGAATGGATGAAGACTATATAGCCTTTAAAACTATTTAATTATATTTAATTTTCTATAAAAGATGATTTCAACAACTTCTTATTAAAATAATAACCTACTGCTATATTATTTCAATTACCTGCTCCCAGTGTTCATTCTTAAATCCTCTAATCCAGTTCTTTTGAACTGCTTAAAATTATCCAAATCTATCAGACTCCTTGAAAATAAATTCAAACATTTCAAAGAATTTCTCCCACACACCTCTCCTTTTTTTTTTTTTTATGCGCCTGGAGAGAGCCACTCATTGAAACTCTCAAGTTGTTTCTCATAACCATTCTTCTTTTCTGAATTCTTACCTGATAGAAATCAACTTTTAAGAAAAAGAAAAAAGAAATGGGGTAAAGTAATCACAATTGAAGACAGAATGTGCTGGCATTTCCTGAGCTGATTAGTGGAGAAAGAACACCTTCTCCAGCTGAGCCTAAGGGTTGGGGTGACCCATTTATCCTGTACTTGTTATCCTCAACACTATGCTTGACACTAATTAAAAAATAACAAGTAACTTTCAATACATCTCACCTTTCCAATAGAGGTGATGCACTTCATGAGTTTCTCTCCACATGCTTAAGAAGTTAACCTAAATTAGTCTGTCTAGAGAAAATAACTATAAAATAAAAAAGGATTATAGAAATCCTTTTTTTGGCAGAAATATTCTTTTCCATAGATGTGAATTTGTCAACAAAACAAAGGCAAGCTCCCTAAGGAATATTCTGGTCACCTTATTATATAACTCTATCTAAATATATGTATCAATCCTTATTGAAACAATGGTTGACCTAAATCCACGAAAGGGCTTCTCTGCTCATCTAGCTCCCATTTAAATAATGACTATGTGACATGTTCATTGGGAAGAAACCCTCTCTTCAAAAATCTCATTGAGAATTAGTATTCAAACCTCTTCAAGTGAGTAAAATATAATGTGTGTGTGTGTGTGTGTGTGTGTGTGTGTGTGTGTGTGTGTGTGCATGTGCGTGCGCGCTCACACGCTTGCATGCGCACATGCTTTTATGTGATGGCTTATATATTATATATCCAGTGCATGATGCTTTGGGAGATTATAGCTCAGCCCCAGTTATATCATGACATCCTTTGCTGCACTTGCCTCTGATTTAGATGAGTATCACAGGAAAGATATAAGAGACATACAGCATCCACATAGTAACATGTCGTTCTGGTGCTTATGTAAAGATGTTTATACCAGGAAACATAAGTATGTTCTTCACACAAGACGCCATGGTCTGGTATCACTGTTCTTGGGTAATGAAGATTGACAACTGAAAAAGACATTCTTAGGAGTGTAGAAAGCTCTCCTCTCCTTAACTTTCTATGCTAGTCTGCATAGTATGATTTTAGTATTATTATTTCCTGGCTCTCTTGATTAGCATTTAAGTCCCTCATGAGCTAGGGGAAGTCAGGCTTGTTTCATACCCAAGCTTTTCTCTGCCAATGTCATTCCGTGACACTCCTCTCATTTGTTGTTTGTGAGTCACTACCTGAAACTTTCAGTTCTGATGGAACCTTCTGAAACTTGGAAACTTAAGACTCCCTGCGTAGATGAATCAAGTAGTTATTATCACTCACACAAGCAAGATTAATTTAAAACAGTGTGTATCTGTTGGAATTTTCAAAGTCTTCTGCAGAATGGGACAAATAAGTAACTCTTTTTTTTTTTTTTAATATATCTGTTTGCCTGTGTATTTCTTCTTTAAACCGCTGAAAACTCTATCTCTGCTCCCTTGGCAGAACCTATTCATGACTGTTTAACAATAATTTTACATTTAGAGTAACAAACAGATACAGGACATGCTATACCTTTTCCATCTTCTTCCAGATTTCTATTACAGCAGCATAAACATTACACCTGCACATACTACTAGCCTCTGATTCATTCCTCTTTGTAGGAAAATGTCTGTAATTGTCCATTACAGTGTTTGCTATTGTTTGTCAACTTGAGAGAATCTACAATCAACTAAGAGACAAATCTCTGGGCATTTCTGCAAAGAAGTTTCTAGACTGATGAGTTAATCTAGAGATAGAGATACACTTCCATGGGCTAGAGTATTGAATTAACTAAAAAAGACAAAACAAGCTAAGTATGAGCATTCATCTCTCTGCATCCTGACTACTGATGCAAAATGGTCAGCTTTCTCACGTGCATATTTGCTGAGTACTCTATGGCCATGCAAGGGATAGAGTGATACGGTTCCTGCCCCAGAACCAGAGTCAGCAGGATGTGGGCCTCCGTTAGTAATGATGGTTTCCGTGGGCATAAAGCTTGTTTGTGTAATAATGTACATTTTCATGTTCCTCCTTTGAGGAATGTCCTCTCTGCCAAGGTTAATGACTCCATGATAATCAGAGTTACCCTGAGTCAGGGAAGGGAGGGTGTGGCTAATTTCTCAGCAAAATGGCAAATGCTGAGACCTTCAGGACAACCCTTAAGGGTTTCATGCTTTGAAAACATGAGTTCAAGAATACATAATATTTTAAATATGCAAAATACAAGGATGTAATATGAGTTGTACAAGGAGCTTTTTCAGATCTTAAAGAACACAGGCAGCTGTACTACAAGTCAACTAGTCAGAAAGAACCTAGGGACAGAGATAAAGAGATTTAGGAAGTGGTGATTTCAGGATGGGATTCCAACCAGCTATACTCCCTTGTACATACAAAGGCAAGAGGATCCCTGAGTTTCAGGTCATCCTGGAAAAGAGTGAGGTTAGGCCCAGGCATGGGTGGAATGGCAATCTCAGAACAAGATCCCACCCAGCTAGTTTAGTGTCAATGTTTACAAAAGGCAGGCAGATCTCTGTATTCATTTGCAATGTTAAGAAAAATAGTGTATTTTCTGTCTTCTAATAATCTGGGGGCTGGGGTCAAGGAATGCTGATTCAGGGATAATAGAAAGGGAACCTGAAGTAAATGACTGAATTGATATGTAAATAAAAGAATGGGCCTTGGTGTTCCTGAGCTGAGCTATCTGAATGAGTTGTCTGGAGATCTCCAGAGAATGCTGTCTGGAGCAGAACACAGGCTGCCATCTTGTACCCTCACAATTGACTTCAAATCCTTTTTTTTTTCTTTTTTCCTCTCTCAAATACTCCTTGTCTTAGAAACCCCTCTCAAAATTGAGGCTGGTCCTTGGTGCATAGTATCCTTACTGCCCGACATATTCTACTTTACCTTTAAAATGTGAGCTGAAATAAATCAGTTCTTTCTTCCTTAGCTGTTTTTGTCAAGTGTTTTGCCACAATAACATACAAAGTAAGATAATTCACATGCCAAAATATCCTTACCTGTATCAACATTCGGGAAATTGAGTCCCACTGGATTAAGGCATCAGTGTTTAGTAAGTGGTGTATAAATTAGGATCCTACCCTCTTACAAGACTTGCTCCTATCCTCCCACGTATTTGATGCCAGTAAATGAACTAAGCCTATTTGGGTAGTACCTATAAAAAATTCAGTTCAATACCTCAAATATATGGGTTTATATATACATGTAAATAAAAGCTATTATATAAAGAATGAGGTGAGGAGATTTTGAAGTCTCTAACTTTTACCCTATATTTTTCATTTGCATATTTAAATGGGATATACTTATAGTATCAGTCACCATATCAACTATCTTCAAAAATGTTCTGAGAATTTCTAAGTCATTTAGTATATTTCATTCAACTAAAAATACTCAAATATTATTATATGAATGTGAATGATGAGAGGTAGAAATTTAGGGAAAACAGAAAGATATAATTCAAACAAATGCCAGATAACATATTTTTAATACATTATGGACACTTTAGTCAAAATCAAAATCTGAAATACAGATGATATTTCTATTTCACATATTTTAAACAAAATTTGTGGTTTATTAATTTATTAAACTTCTCTAATATATTCCCTTGTCACCCAAGATTATCCCCCCTACTCACTGCATAGGGAAAGCATTTAAAGTCTTCTTGAACTAGTGACACCTATCCTTGAAGAAATTTCTGTGACACAGCTGGTTTAAATCTTATTATTTATACATAATGTTAAGTATATAATTTATAAATTCTTAATTTATAATATTATTAATATATAATATCTTATATACCACATATAATTACATACTATATAGTACATAATTTATACATATTATTAATATAAATATATATAATTATAAATATTATTATATAAGGACTCATGTAATGAAACAAGATCCATGTTTGCTTGTTGTTTGTTTGTTTGTTGCTTGTTTGTTTTTAACATACTTGTAACAAGATATGAATTGAAGTTTGCTAGGAACAAAATGTCAATGTGAGTTAAAGATTTCAGAAAGGTGATTGATTAGATACCATCTGAGACTTAAGAGCAGAGACTTCCATTTACAAACACCTGCTTATCTGCTGTTCCTATCAACGTATTTGGAAAGTGCCTTGATTTGTGCATTTCTTTTCTTTGGTTATAAAAACTTCATGAATCTGTTGCCTCTTTGTCATGGCCTAATTGTGGCACTCTAAATGTATGTTTCCAGGCCAGGACCTCTCATGCCTGCCTTATGAATGCTTAAACAGCTATTTCTTTTGAGATGAAGGATGTTTTTTGAGTTCACTGTAGCCATTAAAGGTGAGAGTTAGTGTTCCAATCTAATCTCCATATCTCAATTGTAGAGACACCAAATGAAGAGTTAACCTGCTTCATGTTCAGTGTCCTCCTTTCTCAGTAAGTTTAACATAAATCTCAAACGAGTATGGAAGAAATAAAAAGGATACTAACAGCAGTGTTTGCACCATGGAGATAATCTAGAAAATATTAGATACTACTCCACTTATGAAATTCTCCCACTGAGCAGACCTGCTTTTCTACCTCAGCGATCAGGTCTCTGGATTATCCATTATATCAAAAGGTTGTTCTTGTGGATAGATACCTTCATTAAAACTGAGTGTTCTACCACATTATAAAGTGGTGAAATCCTGTACATTTCCTTGAAGCTTATCTTCATTTGTTTTATGTGAGAAATGTGTTTCTTCTTAGGAGACATGCTTGTAAAGGCTACCACTTTCCTGTGTTTTCCAACTACATACTTCAGAAAGTTAATAACTGTTACACTAGCCTAAGTTAACTCACTCCTTAATGGTTCAATTCAATATATATCCTCTCCCAAGTGTGTGATTATTCAGATTGTTAGCCTGCATTTTATTTTCTTTTGCAGTAAGTTAGCATTTGCATTAGATAATTTCAAAGTTTTGGTATTTTGAAGTGCATATGACATGTGTCTGTACCACAAGCTCCTTTAAAAGCAGAGGTAAATGATGGAGTTATTTAAATATCAAGCACCTAAATACCAGAACATTGTGGTGGAGGGAATGCCTGGGAGGGAAGCATAAGGGTGAAGATTCTCTCTACAAAACTAACAAATACTAAAAGAAGAAAAGTAACAAAAATGTATTAATGTATAGATGTGGGATTTCATAGCTTTGGAGAAATTGCAGATGTTGTGATTTCCCAAATGTTTGACATTATTAGTGAAATGTTATAATAATCTTTCTATAGCACTAGATGGACACAGAAAGCAAATGTTGTCTTGTGTAAAGATGAGGTCTCTCTGGAAACAATCACTTGATAGTCCTATAATACTCCCATCTCTTCTTACCATGAGCAATCCAAGAAGATAGGTGAAGTGTAAATTTCTGGGGGTTTTGCAGACTCAGTTATGACACGTGATATTTTTCTGGAAACTGTCTTATGAAAGGATGTTTTGCCGAGGCAGACATGTGGGAGGATGTTTTGCTGAGAACAGATGTGGTGTTTTTCTGGAAGCTGCCTGAAAACAATGGCATGTAATGTTTTGCTAGAGCTGATACTTGATGTGATGTTTGGAAAGGATATAAATACACCACACAGACATGGGACAATGCTATGGCATTGGTTCACCTTGCCACTCTCTGCTGGTTATTGTCGGGCTTTGCTGATCATGGTCTTTGATGACAACACTGTAACAATGGTTTGCCTTACCTTCTTCACTGATCATCAGTTGTTGCGACTTTGTAGATAGAAATGTAACAAAGAACTTCTGGTGGTGTTCAGGCAGCTTCGTATGACTTCAGTGGACTCTAGCTGATTGGCAGAGCTTAATGGTTTCTTCATCACACTGCCATTGGTGATTTGTGAATGAGGTTTGCAAGTGAATTGAAATACACTGCTTACTCATGACAACTGAACTGCTGATATCCCGACAACAAAGATTGAAATTCTCCTAAAGAAAATTTCTAAACACGTCCACATCCCACTTTGCTCTATTAACCTTTCTTTTTCACTGCCTTTGGTGGGTGGTAGAATAGAAGGGAGGTTAAAACACTTAAGAACTTTCATTAAATTAGGTTTTGTAAAATCTAAGCCGACAATAGAGGGATACAAAATAAAGAGCATTTACTATTTACTAATGTAGGCAAGTGTAAATACCTTGAAATGACAGTTTCTCAGACTCATTCACGAGACTACTGAGTCTGCAGTTTCTCTCAGTAACCTGTTTGCAATGTGTCAAAAATGTGTTTGATCTGGAGTAATTTATTTTCACACAGAGGTATGAGAAAAGAAAAGAAAAAATAAAGAGCTGACAAGTAGATTCCTACTTCAAGCTCATAATTTTGAGTGCCAACTTTTGTTATAGACAAATAAAAATCATATATAGTGAAATAAGGAGAAAATGATCTTGAAGTAATTAAATAAAATCAAGACATTCCTTTAATATACATACATTGGCTAAGAATCTAAAGACTGATTTCAAAATTAGCCAGTCATCTTAATTATTTAACCATAAAGCAATATTTGAAAGATAGATAGATAGATAGAAAACCTAGACATTGATAAGCATGTTCCCTTTTTCTTCTTCTTTTATGCTTTATATTCTTTTTAATGTTTTGTTCATCCTACTGAAAATGGTAAATAAAATCTTTGTTAATAAACTTATTTTGAACTCTATTTATTTGATCTTATACCAATGTATATATTTAGTGGTATATAAGATAAACTAAGGTCATAGAATATAAATTTGTTTATATTTAGATTTTCTCTTTGTTAATAATTTCTGTAATTACATTTCACCTGACTCACACATAATTTTGGTAAGAGAATTCAAATAATTCTATATTGGGACACTAATATAATTTCTATCTCTTTGATATTATTCACAACAGGGCATAAGCATCTAGGCCATCTAACCTCCTATACTGATGTTTCTTGTCATTGGAAAAGATTTCCAGTAATAAGATAGCTGGGTCAAATGTTTTTTTTTTTTTTTTTTTTTTAAAGTTCAGTTTTAATGGCTATTACACAATTGACTTTCCAGGGACTTGAAATATTTCCATCAGTACCTGAGAGTCATTCTTGCTTTACAGCACTTTGACGAAACATTGGAACACTATCAGTATAGTTCTTATCAACAATCACACTTCTTTCTAACCATTATATTGTGGCAAATTTATGACTAATTTATTTTTAAGAGACTGTTTTTATATTGATTACAATGGATACTATTTTATTCTGTTTAATGAATCTAGTGGCATATTCTCAGTAGTCCAATATTCATTTTCTCACATCTACTTTAGAGTGTGTAGAGAGAGAATGAAAGAGAGGCAGAGAGACAAACACAGACAGAGACAGATGTTGGGAACTGACTCCTAGCAGAAAGCAGCTATCATCTTTGCAGCCATCTCGAGCCATATACGCTGACAAGAGACTTGTTTTCAACAGCCTACAACAGCTGAGCACACTTTGATAAATATCTTGTTTTTCCCACATATCTTGTTTTGCTGTTTAGTGCCCCCAGCTGCAAGGCACACATGGTATCCATGCCTGCAAGGCGCATGATGCAGGTGGTATCCATGCCTGTAAGGCACATGTAGTATCCATTCCTGCAAGGCACATGGTATCCATGCCTACAAGGCATGTGGCAAAGCATATAAATACCCTGGATTTCCCTTCAATAAATGACACTTGATTAAAACCTTTGTCTTGTCTCCATTCTTCGTGTCTCTTCCCCTTCATCCCCACTCGCACTCCTGCTAGACCCTGACCCACAGACTGGAGCAGCATCTCGGGCTAGTACACAGTGACCCCCAAGCCGGGCAGTATGGACCTCAACACAGTGACACTCAATGTGGGGCAGCAAGAATGAGAGACCGAGTGAGGGACTTTACTGGAAGAAGGGTAGACTGAAAATTCATAAGTGAAACAAAGGTGATTGCCATGGGAATCTGCCTCAAGAAAGGTTAAGTCATAGAAATGAAAATGGGGCAAGAAATACGTCAGCCTGATCACAACTCTGTGTTTTTGTTTTGTTGTTTGCTGCTCACATGTGTTAATTGTCTGCTTTTGTTTCATTGTTTGAATGCTGTCTTTCATGTTCAAAATAAAAAGAAATGTATATATTTGAAATTAGAATCTAAAATACAACCAAAGGTTGATGACAATTTTTCAGAGACAGATTGTGCTGACCTAGAGGAAGAGGTAGTCAAATATTATGACCCCGAATGGCCTTCTTCCCAAAGGCCCCCTCCCTATGTGCCTCTACCTCCAAATGTTCCTGCTATGGAGGTGGTGATTGTATATTCCAGAAAGGAGTTACATGAAAAAAGTATCTTTTCTTAAATAACAAATTTCTCTTTTTAAACAATAAATAGAGTTAGAAAAAGAGTATCAGGACTTAATTAATCAGCTACAAAAATTAAAGACAGGGAAGAGGTCTCGAGAGGCCAACTGCAAAAATTCCCTGGGTTCTTGAGTCCCTCAACCTGGAGTCCAAAATGGTCCCTGTCCTCTAGCTTTAGTTTAGCCACAGATCAGCCAGAGGAGGGAGACACTGAGGCTTTCCCTGTATCAGAGACCAGAGATGCTCAAGGGGTTGCTTGGAGACATCACACAAGGTTTAGTTTTCAAATTATTAAAGGATTTAAAAATGCAGTATCACAATACGGTGCCACTGCTCCCTTTACTCTTGCAATTTTAGAGTCTGCAGCAGAGGAGTGGCTGACTCCTGGTGATTGGAATACTTTAGTGAGTGCAGTTTTTAGCAGTGGTGACCATCTTATTTAGAAATTAGAGTATCATGAAAATTGGAAAGAAACAGCTAGGAGAAGCATTCAGGCAGGCAATGGTTGGACCTTTGATGCCTTAGTAGGAGAAGGGCAATTTGCTTCTAGTGATAACCAGATGCAATATGACCCAGGCTTATTAGCTCAAATTCAAAATGCAGCCATGAAGGATTGGCATATACTTCCGGCAAAGGCAGACCCTGGTGCATCTTTGACAGCAGTCAGACAAGGGCCTGATGAATGATTTTCTGATTTTGTTCATTGACTAATGACAACAGCATGGAGGATTTTTGGTAGTGCTGAGGCAGGTGTAGATTATGTGAAACAACTTGCATATGAAAATGCCAATCCTGCCTGCCAAGCGGCCATTAGACCCTACAGGAAAAAGACAGACCTTATGGGGTATATCAGACTCTGTTCTGACATAGGGCTCTCCTATCAACAGGGCTTAGCTATGGCAGCTGCCATGGAAGGACAATCAGTAAGAGATTTTTTGGCAAGTAGAGAAAAAAGGTCTGTTTTAAATGTGGCAAGCCTGGACACTTTGCAAAAGTTTGCAAAGCAAAAAATGAGTTAACCCAGAGACAGCCCAAAAAGCAGCCTGGACTCTGCCCACTTTGCAAAAGTGGGAGGCATTGGGCTAGTGAATGTAGGCCCAAGACAGATGCACAAGGAAACACCCTTTCCCATAATCAGGGAAATGGCAACAGGGGCCATCCCCAGGCCCTGAACCAACACAAGGCAAAACAGGCTTATGGGTACAGCCAGTTTCATACCAGCAAACCACCCCTTTCTGAACTTAGTAGAGCAACACCAGGAAGCACATGAGTGGACCTCAGTTCTGCCACCTACACAGTATTAACCCCAGAAATGGGACCTCAGTCCTTATCCACTGGAGAGTTTGGACCACTCTATCCACATGTGTTTGGCCTAATAGTGGGAAGAAGCAGTGCTACTATGCAGGGACTACAATTTTTTCCTGGCATTATAAACAATGATTATCAAGGTGAGATTAAGGTAATAGCCAAGGCAATACATAATATATTCACCATTCCTACAGGAGGGAGGATAGCTCAACTATTACTACTCCCATTGTTTCCTACTAATCACAAATATAATAGTCCTAAAAGATGGGATCAAGGCTTTGGTTCCTCTGATGCATACTGGGTACAGTCTATAGTTAAACAAAAACATATGATGACACTATGGCTGGATAGAAAGACATTCCATGGCTTGTTTGATACAGGAGCAGATATGACTATCATCAGTCAAAGTGATTGGCCCACCACCTGGCCTCTGACCCCAACCTTAACCAATCTAAGGGGTTAAGGAATTTTTAACCAAAGTCAAAACCCAAAGCAAAGTGGTTTGGTGCTGACTTGGAAAGATAAAGAAGAAAATACAGGGAATATACAACCCTATGTCATCTCAGACCTTCCCATTATTCTCTGGAGCCAAGATCTGTTTTCTCAGTTGGGATTGATTATGTGAAGCCCTAATGAAGTCTGAAGGAAAATCTGCTGCAGATAGAGCCTGATACCAAAAAGAATTTTGCAACAGTCCTCTGGAAAGAGACATTAACTGGAATTTGAATGGGCTAGATCCAGTACTTATCTGGGGAAAAGGTTCTGTCTACATATATTGTCAAATGGCAGATGCCATGCACTGACTGACAGAGAGATTGATTAAACAAATAGACAACAATAACAAATCCAGGGAGGAGAAATCCCCTGAGAAGCATTTTTTTTTTGTAGAAAATATGAAGGCCTTCAAAATGGAACAGACCAACCAGAAAATCTTATTTAGAAATTTCTCAATGCAGCCCGGGTGGCTCTATTGGACTCTTGGTTCCTCAAATTATGATTTAGTGGAGAACTCTAAAAAAAGAGTGTTGCTTTTATACCAACCATTCAGACATTGTTAAGTCTCTTGTTTCTCTGGTTCATGCTGTTCAGCATACTTATGGTTTTTATATGACAACAGATTGATGCTATTCAAATGAAACATATACAGGTCCATTATTACAGGCTGGAAGTAGGGGACTCTAAAACCTCTGTCATCAAGACTGACGAGGATGAACCCGTAACTTAGTGCCAAGCCAAATAGTCAATGATGGGTAAGAGAACACCTCAAGACCCTTGCCCCTAACTGGGAGGCCTCACCACCCTAAGACAGGAATTCAACCAATGGCTGTTGAATCCAAAGTTGGGAAAGGGAGGCTGGGGTCCTTTGTTCCAACCTAAGACAAACACAGTTTCTGTAAGTTTTCCCAGCCTTCCCTTTTGAAAAAAAATTTTAAAAGAGGGACCTGTTGGGAACTGACTTCTAGCAGAAAGCCGCTATGATCTTTGCAGCCATCTTGAGCCATATACCCTGACAAGAGACTTGTTTTCAACAGCCTATAACAGCTGAGCACACTTTGATAAATATCTTGTTTTCCCCACATATCTTGTTTTGCTGTTTAGTGCTCCCAGCTGCAAGGTGCACATGGTATCCATGCCTGTAAGGCACATGGCAAAGCATATAAATAACCTGGATTCCCTTCAATAAATAACATTTGATCAGAACCTCTGTCTTGTCTCCATTCTTTGTGTCTCTTCCCCTTCATCCCCACTCTCTCTCTTGCTAGACTCTGACCCACAGGCCAGAGCAGCAGCTCAGGCTGGCACACAGTGGCCCCCAAGCCAGGCAGTGTGGGCCTCAACAGACAGATAGACAGACAGACACACATACATACACACACATACACATACACACACACACACACACACACACACAGAGAGAGAGAGAGAGAGAGAGAGAGAGAGAGAGAGAGAGAGAGAGAGCAGCATGTTATTACATATGTTATGACATGTCTTTTATCTTAGAACTCCAGAGGTGGAGGTATGGAGATCAGGAATTTAATAATGGTTTTGTTAATATCGAGAGTTTGAGGCCAGGTCTATTGTCATAAGATCTTATCACAAAGCAACATATACATACTTATTTATGTGCATATATTCTCTTTATCTAGAACTCCTTAATTCTTAATTTAAATGTAGTTTTTAAATATAACCTAGAGTTATATTATGGAAATTAAACCACTGATCTGAAAAATAACGTAAACTGCTTAAAATATTTGTATTAGCAGACACATGATGCTAACCTGGGATGATCTTACTGAAGATTTTTTAATTCCTGGTTTGGCACATGAGGCCTCTTTTTTCACTGAATGTCAGTTGAAATAGAAATTGTGCAAAAGAAGGTAGGAAATTGAAGAAAATGTGGTTGAGATATAGGGGAGAAAACTCTACTTCTATTTATATTTTTTGCCTCATATACTAAATAAAATATAATATGATCAGCATAATAAATATTTGTTATGTACTTACATTTAAATTATATGCAATCAATATCTAAAATTTGAAATTTAACTCCTTATTCTGTACTTATTAGCAAATAGAATCAATAACAGAGAGTTCGCCATGTCTATCAATTTCTGAGAATGTCAGCCAGATGACAAAACACATATAAAAGATAACTGTTAGCTCCCATGCAAAGGATTATTAACAAAATTGTGAAGTGTGAAACATACCAACATTTATTCATGTGGTCAATATAACTTCATAGCAACATTTTCTCGGTCATTAACTAATTAATTAATTTATGTGGAAATTAACTCTCCAGAAGTTAAAACTTGGGAGAAATTTTCAATGTGGATGTAATACATAGAAAAAGATAATTTTTAAAAAGTTCTAAGATCTTTTAAAGAATCATTGAAAGGATTAAAGAAAGCCATTACATACTCAGTGCTAAAGTTAGACATTGGCAACCAACTTTATCTCCAATGGCATATGTACCTGTAGTTTTATCAGCCCACACACAGGGTTGGATTCAACTAGTTATATCTGTCAGAGTCTGCCTCAATATCTTTGAAGAAAACAATGTTTTCTACTAAGAGGCCCTGCTTTACTCTTGACTTATTATTGAAGTCTGTGTTCATACCAGGGCAAATGTGTATATGGTTGGTGATTGAAATTTGAGGACAGTTCATCTCTTGTTGTCTCGCATCCCAGCCCTCTTTGTCCCTCTCCATAATATACTTTATTCCTCTCTGTCCTGACTATTCCACTACTGACTTGTCTTGCCTATGCAACAGCTATTTACTGGATATTCCTTCCACCCAGCTCTTGTTTAAGAAGACATTTAGCCAGCAGCTTGATTATGAAAATTGTTGCTAATTTCCTGAAGCCCCTGGTTTGGGAGATAATCCAGAATTCTCGAGCTCCCCGGTGCTTTTCAGCCCATTACTTTCTGCACTCCTATATCATTTTTGTGATTCTTAACCTCAGACATTTGGCTATGCTACTCAAATTTACCACCTGGTCTATTTTCATTTCTAACCTTCTGTTCACTCTTCAGAATTAGTGAAATAACTATCCCACATTTCAGATACATAATATTTAAAGTTAAATGACCATCTTATGGAAACATTTTATAACATGCCTTTAGTATGATTAAAATATCCCCCAAACAACAGATTAATTGTGATTTTATATTCTTCCTAATATAAATTTTATTCACCTTTACTTGCCCACAAATAATTTATTTAAAGTATAAAAAACAGTATACTCCATAGTCATTTGTCCACTGATAAGTTTTAAAGTAAGGATATAATGATAAGTGAGTATCACTAATAAAGACTGGGAGATAAAAGGAGGAGTTCCTGTAAATGTAGAAAAAAGAAATGCAAAAAAACAAAACAACAAAAAACCCTGAAAGTTACAGAATATGTTTGTTGAAAAGATTCCAAATTTGCCTATAAAACTCATGAGTGAAAGATTTCTCTTGACTGAGCTACTTGTGGTTATCAGAACATAATTTTCCAGGTACATAAATTAGTAACCAAGAGACTCATGTCACTTCATCTATTTTATCTCACTAATTTTTATATAACTCTTTCTTTGCAGTTTAAACCTGAATTTTAATCTCAGATATCTCAAATCCTAGAAAATAAGAAATATTTGAATCCCATCTAATGCAGTACTCCCTTCAAACCTGACAATTTTTTATTGGATATTTTCTATATATTTCAGATGTAATTTTTGCACTCCCTTCCCCCCCCACCCTGGAACCTCCTACCATACCCCACTTCCTCCTGCTTCCATGAGAATGTACCCTCCTCACCCCTCACACTGCCACCGCCTTACCCTCTATTCCCCTACATTCAGCGTCCAGCCTTCATGGGACCAAGGATCTCCTCTCCCACCTATGCCCAAGGCCATCCTCCCCTACATAAATAGCTGGAGCCATAGGTCCCTACCTATGTGCTCGCAGGCTGGTGGTTTAGACCCTGGGAGCTCTGGTTGGTTGGAATTGTTCCTCTCCTCATGAAGCCACAAACCCTTTTAGCTCCTTCAGTCTTCTCTCTAAATCCTCCATTGGAAACCTCTTGATCAGTTCAATGATTAGCTGTGACCATCTGCCTCTAAATATGTCCTACTCTGGCAGACCTCTAAGGAGGCAGATACATCAGGCTCCTCTCAGCATGCACTTCCTGATATCCACATCATCGTCTACCTTTGGTAGTATTCCATTGTGTAAATAAGCCACATTTTCTTAATCCATACTATTTATATGCTGTTGGAAGCTTCAGCAACAAGATAAAGGGGACTTGTTTTTTGGTGTTGTCAGATTCTTGACTGAAGATCATGTCAAGAGGATGCTGTAGTGACTTCTACAGGGCAGAGAACACAATTCTGCAGTATATCAGGAAACAAATCCTTTTGTACTACTGAACATCTTTAAGTTTGTACCCTTCAGGGAAAGGTGAAATAATTCAGTTAACACCCTCTTCTTCCTCTTCTTCAGGATTGTTTGGTGAGTGAGTACTGCAGATCCAGCCTTTCTCTTTGGTTGCACAATCAGGATTGAAGTTTAAACACCAATCATCCCCTGTAAGCCTCTCTCAGGCTCTCCAGGTTTATTGTGTACCACTGGGACCAGGCATAATATAATCTTGATGCCCACTTGAAATTCAGATTGTATAGAGGTGGGCTAAGTTACATCAAAACAGGTTTTCTGGTATAGCAGTGATGTGCCATTACCACTTGTCAGTTCACATTCCCCAATGTAGAATGAACCATGAGCTCAAGAACTGGATGTGACTATCACAATCATTCTCAATCCATAGTTTTTGATAGCATTGGATTTTTTTGAGACACTGAAGTACTAGGGATGTATTGAAGATATATTTTTGATTTTTAAAAGCTACCTTATAGATAGTCCCTGGGATGCAGCAAGCTACTCTATCCAGAGACAAAGATGCAGTTAGGCTGATGGCAGAAATTTGCCTCTTCCTTTCTTCTTCTGTTCTCATTCCCACTTCTCTGTCCCCACCTCCACTGTGAACCAGACCTTCTCTTTCAAATTCAGTCCCCCCCTAACTAATCACTTTGTCCTATCCCTCAACTTTATTTTTTTAATTATTTTTTATTAGGTATTATATTTACATTTCAGATTTTATCCCTTTACTCCACTTCCCCTCACCACCCAGAAACCTCCTATCCCATTCCCCCTTCTCATGCTTCATGAGGCTGTGCCTCCACCTACTCCCCGTGCCCACTGCTCCCTCCCCACCCTCACATTCCCCCCCCCCACACTCTGTGTTCGTCCTTCATGGGACCAAGAATCTCCTCTGCCACCTATGCTGGAAAAGGCCATCCTCCCCTACATATACAGCTGGAGTCATGGGTCCCTACCTATGTGCTCCCAGGCTGGTGGTTTAGACCCTAGGGAGCTCTGGTTGATTGGTATTGTTGCTCTCCTCGTGGGGTCACAAACCCTTTCTGCTCCTTCAGTCTTCTCTCTAACTCTCTATTGGAAAACCCTAGATCATATCAGTGGCTAGCTGTGAGCATCATCCTCTGAATGTGTCAGTCTTTGGCAGACCTCTAAGGAGACAGCTATATCATGTTCTTGTCAGCATGCACTTCCAGTCATCTACATCAGTGGCTAACTTAGGTGACTGTACATGGGATGGATACCCAGGTGGAATGGTCTCCAGACAGCTTCTCCTTCGGTTTCTGTCCCACACTTTGTCTCCATATTTGCTCTCTTGAGTATTTTGTTACTCCTTCTAAGAAGGACCAAAGCACCCACATTTAGTCTTTCTTCGTCATGAGCTTCATATGGTTTGTGAGTTGAAACTTGGTTATTTCAAGCTTCTGGGCTAATATCCACTTATCAGTGAGTGAATACCATGTGTGTTTTTTGTGATTGGGTTACCTCACTCAGGATGATATTTTCTAGTTCTATCCATTTATCTAAGAATTTCTCTAATTCATTGTTTTTAATAGCTAAGTAATACTTCATTGTATAAATGTACCACATTTTTTGTATCTATTTCTCTGTTGAAAGACATCTGGGTTCTTTCCAACTTCTGACTATTATAAATAAGGCTGCTATGAACATATGTCCTTATTATATGTTGGAGCATCTTCTGGGTATATGCCCAGGAGTGGTATAGCTGGGTCCTCAGGTAATGCTATGTCCAATTGTCTGAGAAACTGCCAGACTTATTTCCAGAGTGGTTGCACCATCTTGCAATCCCACCAAAAATGTAGGAGTGTTCTACTTTCTACACATCCTCACCAGCATCTAATATCACCTGAGTTTTTGATCTTAGCCATTCTGACTGGTGTGAGGTGGAATCTCAGGATAGTTTTGATTTGCATTTCCATGATGACTAAGAATGCTGAATATTTCTTTAGGTGCTTCTCGGACATTCAAGATTCCTCAGTTCAGAATTCTTTGTTTAACTCTGTACCCCATTTTTTAATAAGGTTATTTGGTTGTCTGGAGTCTAATTTTTTGATTTCTTAGTATGTATTGGATATTAGCCCTCTACTGGATGTGTGATTGTTAAAGATCTTTTTCCAATCTGTTGGTTGCCATTTTGTCTTATTGACAGTGTCCTTTGTCTTACAGAAACTCTGCAATTTTATGAGGTCCCATTTGTCAATTCTTGATCTTAGAGCATAAGCCATTGGTGTTCTGTTCAGGAACTTTTCCCCTGTGCCCAAGTATTCAAGGTTCTTCCCCCACCCTTTCTTCTATTAGTTTCAGTGTATCTGGTTTTATGTGAAAGTCCTTTATCCATTTGGACTTGAGTTTTGTAAAAGAAGATAAAAATGGATCAATTTGCATTCTTCTACATATTAAACTCCAGTTGAATCCAGCACCATTTGTTTAAAATGCTGTCCTTTTTCCACTGGATGGTTTTAGCTCCTTTTTCAAAGATTAAATGATCATAGGAGTGTGGGTTCATTTCTGGGTCTTCAATTCTATTCCATTGATCTTCCTGCCAGTCTCTGTACCAATACCAAGTAGTTTTTATCACTACTGCTCTGTAGTACAGCTTGAGGTGAAGGATGGTGATTCCACCAGAAGTTCTTTTATTGTTGAGGATAGTTCTCATTATCCTGGGTTTTTTATTATTCCAAATGAATTTTAACTTTTTAACTCTGAAGAATTGAGTTGGGATTTTAATGGGGATTGCATTAAATCTGTAGATTGCTTTCAGCAAGATGTCCATTTTTACTATATTAATCTTGCCAATCCATGAGCATGGGAGATCTTTCCATCTTCTGAGATTTTCTTCGATTTCTTTCTTCAGAGAATTGAAGTTCTTGTCATATAGATCTTTCACTTGCTTGGTTAGATTCACACCAAGCTATTTTATATTATTTGTGACTATTGTGAAGGATGTCATTTCTCTAATTCCTTTGTCAGCCTGTTTATCTTTCGAGTAGAATGCTACTGATTTGTTTGAGTTGATTTTTATAACCAGCCACTTTGCTGAAGTTGTTTATCATGGTTAGGAGTTCTCTTGTGGAAATTTTGGGTGCACTTAAGTATACTATCCTATCATCTGAAAATAGTGATATTTTGACTTCTTCCTTTCCTATTTGTATCCCTTTGATTTCTTTTTGTCATTGAGTTGCTCTAGCTAGGATTTCCAGTACTCTACTCAATAAGTGGGAAGAGAGTGGAGAGCCTTGTCTACTCTCTGATTTTAGTGGAATTGCTTCAAGTTTCTCTCCATTTAGTATGATGTTGGCTACTGATTTGCTGTATATTGCATTTACTATGTTTAGGTATGGGCCTTGAATTCCTGATCTTTCCAAGACTTTTATCATGAAGAAATGTTGAATTTTATCAATTGCTTCCTCAGCATCTAGTTAGATGTTCATGTAGTTTTTTTTCTTTGAGTTTGTTTATATAGTGGACTACATTGATGGATTTCAGAATTTGGAACCATCCCTGCATTTCTTTGATAAAGCCTACTTGATCATGATAGATGATTGTTTTGATGTGTTCTTGGATTTGGTTTGCAAGAATTTTATTGAGTATTTTTGCATTGATATTCATGAGGGGATTGGTCTGAAGTTTTCTGTTTTTGATGTGTCTTTGTGAGGTTTAGGTATGAGAGTGATTGTGGCTTCATAGAACAAATTGGGTTGTATTCCTTCTGTTTCTATTTTGTGGAATAGTTTGAAGCATTGGCATTAGGTCTTCCTTGAAGGTCTGATAGAAATCTCTACTAAAACCATCTGGTCCTGGGCTGTTTTTTTTTTTGTTTGTTTGTTTGTTTTTGTTTTTGTTTTGTTTGTTTGTTTTGTTTTTTCGTTTTTTTTTTTTTTGGTGGGGAGACTTTTAATGACTGTTGTTATTTCTTTAGGAGTTATGGGACTATTTAGATGGTTTATCTACTCCTGATTTAACTTTGGTACCTGGTATCTATCTAGAAAATTGTCCATTTCATCCAGATTTTTCAGTTTTGTTTAGTATAAGTTTTTGTAGTAGGATCTGATGATTTTTTAAATTTCCTCACTTTCTGTTGTTATGTCTCCCTTGCAGTTTTACTTTTATTGATTTGGATACTGTCACTGTCCTGGTTAGTCTGGCTAAGGGTTTATCTATCTTGTTGATTTTCTCAAAAACAAACAAACTAACAAAAAAACCAACAACAACAAAAAAAAGAGCTCCTTGTTTTGTTGATACTTTGTATAATTCTTTTTTTTTTTTCCTACTTTGTTGATTTTAGCCCTGATTTTGGTTATTTTCTGCCTGCTAATCTTCTCGAGTGTATTTGCTTCTTTTTTGGGTGCATTTTGCTTTCAGGTGTGTTGTCAAGTTGCTAGTGTATCATCACTCCAGTTTCTTTTTGTAGACACTTAAAGCTATGAGTTTTCCCCTTAGCACTGCTTTCATTGTGTCCCATAAGTTTTGGTACTACAAGCCTTCAATTTCATTAAATTCTAAAAAGTCTTTAATTTCTTTCTTTATTTCTTCTTTGACCAAGTCATCATTGAGTAGAGCCTTGTTCAGTTTCCACGTGTATTTGGGCTTCCCATTGTTTTTATTATTATTGAAGACAAGCCTTAGTCCATAGTGATCTGATAGGATACTAGGGATTATTTCAATATATTTGTATCTGTTGAGGCATGCTTTGTTACCAATCAAATGTTCTATTTTGGAGAATGTACCATGAAGTGCTGAGAAAAAGGTATATTCTTTTATTTTAGGATGAAATGTTCTATAGATATCTGTTAAATCTATTTGGTTTTTAACTTCTGTTATTTCCACCATGTCTCTGTTTAGTTTCTGTTTCCATGATCCATTCATTGCTGAGAGTGGGGTATTGAAATCCCCCACTATTATTGTTTGAGGTGCAATGTATGCTTTGAGTTTTAGTAAAGTTTCTTTTATGAATGTGGGTGCCCTTGCATTTGGAGCATAGATGTTCAGAATTGAGAGTTCATCTTGGTAGATTTTTTCTTTAATGAGTATGAAGTGTCCTTCCTTATCTTTTTTGATAACTTTTGGTTGAAAGTCGGTATTATTCAAACTTAGAATGGCTACTCCAGCTTGTTTCTTGGAACCATTTGCTTGGAAGATTGTTTTCCATCTCTTTACTCTGAGTTAGTGTCTGTCTTTGTCGCTGAAGTGTGTTTCCTGTATGCAACAAAAATTTGAGTCCTGTTTACTTATCCAGTCTGTTAGTCTACATCTTTTTATTGGGAAATTGAGTCCATTGATGTTAAGAAATATTAATAAAGATTGTTTCTTCCTATTATTTTAGTTATTAGAGGTATAATTATGTTTGTGTAGTTATCTTCTTATGGGTTTGTTAGAAGATTACTTTCTTGCTTTTTCTATGCTCTGATTTCTCTCCTTGCAATAGAGTTTTTCATCTATTGTCTTTTGTAGTGCTGGATTTGTGGAAAGATATTGTGTAAATTTTGTTTTGTCATGGAGTATCTTGGTTTCTCCATCTATAGTGATTGCAATTAGTCTGGGCTAGCATCTGTGTTCTCTTAAGGTCTGTATGATATCACTCCAGCATATTCTGACTTTTATAGTCTCTGGTGAGAATTCTGGTATAATTCATATAGGTCTTCATTTATATGATACTTGACCTTTTTCCCTTACTGCTTTTAGTATTTTTTAGTATTTTTTCTTTATTTTGTGCATTTGATGTTTTGATTATTATGTGACAGGAGGAATTTCTTTTCTGGTCTAGTCATTTAAAGTTCTGTAGGCTTCTTTTATGTTCATTGGCATATCTTTCTTTTGGTTAGAAAAGTTTTCCTCTATAATTTTGTTGAAGATATTTACTAGCCCTTTTAGTTGGAAATTTTCACTCTCATCAATACCTATTATCCTTAGGTTTGGCCTTATCATTGTGTCCTGGATTTCCTGGATGGTTTGGGTTAGAAGCTTTTGCATTTTGCATTTCTTTGACAATTGTTTCAATGTTTCCCATGGTATCTTCTGTATATGAGATTCTCTCTTCTATCTCTTGTATTCTGTTGGCGATGGTGATCTCTTTTCTAGGTTTTCTATATCCAGGGTAGTCTCCTTTTGAGATTGCTTTATTGTTTCTTCTTCCATTTTTAGATCCTGGATGGTTTTGTTTAATTCCTTCACCCGTTTGGTTGTGTTTTCTTGCAATTCTTTAAGGGATTTTTGTCTTTCCTCTGTAAGGACTTCTGCCTGTTTACCTGTGTTCTCTTGTATTTCTTTAAAGGAGTTGTTTACTTCTTTTAAAAACTTATTTATTTATTTTATTTTTATTGGATATTTTATTTACATTTCAGATGTCATGCTCTTTTCCCATTTCCCCTCCCTAGAAAATCCCTATCCCTTCCCCCCTCCTCCTTTTTGCTTTTATACATTTTTTAATGATGATCAAAGGCTTTATATGTTTGGTAATGCTCAATAACAAGATACCATACAATCAGAAGTGTAATCCAATACACAACCTAGATATACCCACTATCTTTGACTGGTGGAGACATGCAAACATCTGCCTCCATGTTCCTCTCTGTCTCTCTCTGTCTCTCTCTGTCACTGTCTCTTTCTCTGTCTCTGTATCTCTCTCTCTCTCTCTCTCTCTCTCTCTCTCTCTCTCTCTCTTCTCCTAGCTCTTCCTCTCCTTCTTCTCCTCTTCTCCTTACACCTCAAACTTTAGCTCCTCCTACATATCATGCTTCCTGTTAAAATAAACCTTTTCTCTCAAAATAAAATTAGAGTATAACTATACCAATTTACATCAGTAAGGTACAAGATAGACCTAATACCCAGTCTGTCATTTCTTTGACTAGCCAGAACCTGTCATCCCTCCTAAAAGACTTAATTCTGAAAGTGACTTTTTTATTGGCTTTAGAATGAATGTCAACTGAAAACCATCCTCTCAAATCTTTTCTCTCAAAGTAAATAGCCAGGATTGGCTGTGAGACTATAAGTCTTCAACCCAGTCAGAAATCCAGAATGACTGAGTTAACTTAAATTATAGGAAGCACAAAGCATAGCTTCTAAAACTTAGCCAATTTATTGAGACCACTGAACACCTGGACAGTCCCTATACTACAGAACATTGGAGCATCTGATCTTCAGCCTTCTGGCCAAGGATCATCTGACAGACTAGTGATGCAGAATTACTAAGGGCTGATTACTCTGTCTTGGCAGATATAATCAGTTGACTATTCTGCAAGTGTGTCCTTTTCTGGACAGTAATTTGTCTGTAGATGAAAAGAGACAATTCTTGCCTAGTGGCTGTCTCACCACAACTGGAGTAACTCCAAGCATGCTCAATTTCTTCTTAGAATCTAAGACAGGAAGCTGACAGCAGCAGACAGGTCTCTAATCAAAATGAACATTAATACAGAAATGTTTGTAATGTCAATTCTGTGGACTTCTGATGTTTTGAAAACCAACTATCCATGTAAAGTAATCTGGATTGTTGTCTGTTAACTCCCCTCAGCTATTTCTAAATAAAATATTTAAAACACCCTAACAATAAACTCAAATCCATAAATTTGCTATAGGCCCTTAAATCACAGACTAACCACCTCAAATTTGTTTAAAAAGTTAAAGAAGAGCAGTTAAGCCTTGTATTCTTAAATGTGTTATATAGGCACAATGCCTATGAGACTAACAATAGTAATCTCACTTTTATATCAATAAGAAACTCATACCAATGAAAACCTTAAATTTGAAATGAAAGTAAATTTTGTGCCATTTAAGAAATTATAACTTCATCTTAATAACAATTATACATATTTCTACCAGTAGGTTATGGTACTAGGGAAACTTTCTTGTATAATTTTGTTGAAGATATTAATTGGTCCTTTAAGTTGTGAATCTTCACTCTCATCTATACCTGTTATCCTTAAGTCTGGTCTTCTTATTGTGTCCTGGATTTCCTAAATGTTTTGTGTTAAGAATTTTTTGCATTTTGCGTTTTCTTTGACAGTTGTGTCAATATATTCTATGGTATCTTCTGCACCTGAAATTCTCTATTCTATCTCTTGTATTCTGTTCGTGATGCTTGTGTCTATGACTCCTGATTTCTTTCCTAGGTTTTCTATCTCCAGGGTAGTCTCCCTTTGTGATTTCTTTATTGTTTCTACTTCCATTTTTATGTCCTGGATGGTTTTGTTTAATTCTTTCACCTGTTTGGTTGTGTTTTCTTGCAATTCTTTGAGAGATTTTTTTTTTGTGTTTCCTCTTTAAGGGCTTCTACTTGTTTACCTGTGTTCTTTTCAAATTCTTTGAGAGTATTATTTATGTCCTTCTTAAAGTCCTTGATCATCATCACTAGAAATGATTTAAATCTGAATCTTGCTTTCCTAGTGATATGGGGAATTCAGGACTTAATTGTGTGGAAAAACTAGATTCTAATGATGCCAACTACCCTGGGTTGCTGATGATTATGCTCTTGCTCTTGCCTTTCACCATCTGGATCTCCTTAGTGCTACCTGCCCTGTCTCTGATTACAGCCTGTCTTTCCTATTATCTTGGTTGTATCAGAACTGTGTGGGGTGGGTGTTACTACTGGGGTTAGAGCTGGGGCCCAAGATCTGCTCAGTGCCCAGACCCAGACTGGATGGAACAAGTGCTCCTGGCCAGGAGTGAATTCCTGTGTCCTAGTGGGTCCCAGTTACTTTCTGTTTGGGGTGGGTGTTGTTGTCTCATTACCTAAAGTACTGCCCAGGTTAGAGCTCCTGGAAGGCCTGCTTCCTCTGGGTTCTGTGAGATTGGGGGTAGAGCTGCTTGCCTAGAATATGCTCAGTGCTTGGGCCAAGACTGGAAGGAACCAGTGTGAACCAGTTACCTCTTAAAGAAGTAACCAGTCACTTCTTAAAGTCCTTTATCACCTTCATGAGAAGTGATTTTAAATCTGAATCATGCTTTTTCCAGTGTGATAAGGTGTCCAGGACTTGCTATGGTAGAAAAACTGGGTTCTGATGATGCCAGGTAACTTTGGTTTCTGTTGCTTATGTTCTTGTGCTTGCCTTTTGCCATCTGGTTAACTCTAGTTCTACCTGCGCTCACTGTCTTTGACTTCAGACTGTCTTTCCAGTTATCTTGCTTATGTCAGAACTCCTCAGAGTCCAGATGTCTCTGTTATCCTGTGACCTTGAGCTCCTGGGTGGAAGAGCTCCTGGGACTCAGGCTTCCTCTGGGATCCTGAAATCCTTCTTGTCTGAGCACAGTGGTTCCTCTGCTACTCTGAGTGCAGTGGTTTCTCCTGCTGCTCTGAGTGCAGTTGTTCCTTAGCTGCTCCATGTGCAGTGGTTCCACCACTGTTCTAAGATGCTTCAGGATATGGTGTCTTCATGGGAGCAGTCCTGCTAGGTGTCTGTCCCAGCCAAAAGGACCAAGTGAGGGACAGAAGAAAATTTGTTTTCTAAGGGGCGGGATTTGTGTGGGTGATCATGGGTCCAGAGTGCACCGAGCTTCCAGTTGCAGTTCTGGGGGTGTAGTGTTGTGGAGGAAAGTTCTTACCAGCTGCTCTAGGAAGGTTCAGGATAAGGTGTCTTATCAGAGCAGACTAGCCAGATGTCTGCCCCAGCCAAAAGGTGACAAACAATTTCTTGATTGTTATGATTACACTCACTCCCTTTCTTTAGGCATTCAGTATTTCAAATTTAAATATTATGACTTTGGGAAAAGTTCAGGTTTAAAGAAAAATAGACATTACCTACATTAAAATATGACACAAAATCCACCAACTCTCCCCTCCTAAATATAATGACATTCTATAAAATCAACCATTTAGTAATGTATTAAGTATTTCTTCGTGGAAGAAATACTCCTAATATTGTTGAGTTACAGGAAAACTTAAAACCACCTGCAAGTGCAGAAAATAGAAAATAAATTTCAATGCCTCTCTCACTAATTACTGTGTTTATGATGCAAATGTATGCATGTGAAGAGAGGTGAAAGATCAACAATTCCCCCTGAGTAGTAGTAAAGGAAAACAAATGATTCAGATGAAGCGAATGACATAGAAAACATATACAGAAACAATAAGTGATCAAACTCTAAATTTGAGTCACAACCTTCAGGTACAATGGATTGGCCACAGGAAGTGATTTTTAAAACCTATGGTACTGGAAGAGCAAGTTACAAAAATATGTTAATTCTAGAACAAAATAAAATGTACAAATAGAGGTGTAATCCTAAAAAAAAGAAGCAATAGCAAAATAGAAAATAAGAGCAAAAACTGAGCACCGTGAAGAAATGATAGACTGACATGATAATCTACTGAATACTGAAGTTCATGAAAACAAAGCTTGTGAAAATAACTAATGCTGAGTATTGTAGCAGTAGTTCTTATATTTAATATGGGTAACATTATATTATGTGTGTATTATATTATTGTATGTATTTATATGTGTATGTGTTTATTAATGCATATACATATAGGTTAAATATATGTATTTCTTCATTTTGTTGACTGAAATTGACCTGAAGCAAAGGCACCTCAGTAGTAGTTATCATGTCTGCTAACTGGAACTAGAACTCCTTTGAGATGGTGTTTCTTTAACTGGTGCAGGCTAAGTCAGAACATCTTTATATATCATATATATGAATAATTGTAATAGTGAAACTGATATTTTATATATAATTGGATACATAAATTATATTGATAATTATATGTGTTAAACTTGCATGTATATGCAATTTTTAGTCTGTAACTATATTAATCTTTTCTTTTTTACTATTTTACTTTTTAAGTTGACTGATGAGATTATTTGTATTTATGATATATACTTGGTATATTGTATTGCAAATACTACCTTACATCATTGTCATTTTTCTAGCAAGAACTTAATACCCATTCTTATTGCAGTTTACAAGAACCAAGATATTAACTATGATTACTTAACTATGTGAAATATAAACCTCCTGACCTTATTACTCCTAACTTAAATTTTATAATCACTTCTAAAAAGAATTATTCTATTTGCCTGGAAATAACTTTTAAAAAAAATATAAGACTTCTTTGTAGAAACAGAGTGAAAAAGGAAAAAAGTTTATGAAGTACATGGTAAATACTTCTAGTAGATGAATGAATCTGTAAAAAGGAATAGCAATGCTCTTCATACTGCTGATACTCAAGTAACTATTTTTGTAGATTCTTAATTGTCTTCATTTTTTCAGACAAGAGCTTTAACTGTTATATGATCAAGACTGGAAGGATGGTTGGGTGGATAAAGTTCTTATCTCACAAATACAATGACCTGAGTTCAAGTCCACAAAACCTATGTGCATAACAGACTCTCAGTGCAAGTGTTTATAACCATAGCCAGCACTCCAACGCAGAGACAAGAATCAGAGACAAGAGAATTTCCTTGGTCGTCCTGGGCAAGCTAGCCTAGCATACGTACCAAGAAACTAACAAGGAGACTTTTCTCCATCAGGATAAAAGTGAGAATCCATGCCAAGTTTTGCCTTTGACTACCCTACAAATTATGTATACACACACACACACACACACACATACACACACACCACAATCAATCAATCATTCAGTCAATCAATCCTGGGACCTCAGCTTCCTCTTAAAATTTGAAATAAATATTTAAAAACAGAAGACATTCATATTCTTAACATACCTTTGACATTGTAAAAGGTTTGTATGGAACCTGCATGATGCCTTATTAAGAAAAGGCACTCGCCCCCATCCCTGATGACTTGCATTCCATCCCTGGGACTTACCTGGGAAAATAAAAGAGTGGAAGAAAAAAGACAAAGGGAAGGGGAGAGGAAAAAGGAAAGTCAAAGTGCTCTGCCCTCCACATGATAGCTGTGGCATCAGTTTCTTGCATTCTCTCCCAAAACATAAATAAATGTAATTTAAAAACATAAAGTGTTTTTATGTATCTGGCCAAACAGGAAGAAGGAAGACAAAGACAGCATCAGATGTTCTATATCACTTGAAGATAGAGAATGAGTGGACTAGAGAGAATTCTAACCCCGAGTCTCTGAAGATAACAGTCTGCACTGATGTCTCCCTTGGTAGCTACTTTGATCAGTGCCCACAGTGAGAACTCCAAAATAGAAGAAAACTACAAGAAACATTCAGAAAAATGTCCTTGGCTTTCTTCACAGTAGAATACAGATGTGGAAAAGCTTATAGCTCTAAATTCAAATCATAATCTAAGGGACATGTCCTTGTGATCCTGAGTATATTTTAAAACATCAGGTTGTCCAAGTAAATGAGAACTCAACTCAGTTCACTTCAAATCAGTGCTAGTTAATACCTTATTAGCTTCATCTTAATGATAAATACATTACTGTTTAGGAGTGGTTTGACAATACTACATCCTTCAAGGATAAGGATTTAAAACCAACTCAGAACAGCTTGTAGCATTGGCTAAGCTTTTCCAGATTCGCATATGAAAAACATAGTTTGACTTCACATCTATATGACAGAGTATGCCGTATCCTCACAGTAAGTATGCTGGCTCATTTGATAATGAATAGAACCATTTACAATAGCAAACTCTTCCCTTGATAACAAATATGAAAGAATCTAAACTTTGGACACACCTGAAAATAGATACCTAAGAAACAAAATAATTGAGGTTTTTTGTTTGTTTGTTTGTTTGTTTGTTTGTGTTTTTTGTTTGTTTTAAGAAAAAATCCCTCAAATCCAGTCAAAGGAGTTTGAAACCAGCTTTGCAAAAATAGTCACACACACAAAAGAAACCAACATGCCTATTCAATGACTTTTTGTACTTCAATAGCTCTTCTATAACACCTCTTATATAAAACATGATATTGCTTTTCCTCTAAAAGCAAGAAATGTAGCAGTTGGATGACATGAAACCCATTTACACACCCATAAATATTCCCTCCTCACCATCTAATTACCAAGCCATTTCTTCCTCATTTTGTCTAGGAACATTCCTATTTAAGTCAGCTGTCCTTAGCAGAGTCTGTCTCTGGCTTTATCATTTTCTCCTTGACCACTGACTTTTTAGTACAACTCAGATTCCACACCCGTTCCCCAAATCTGATTTCATTGCATTGGCTTCTCTGAACATCTGGCAGTGAGTCCTTGCTGGGTATCAATTTTACTTTATGATGAAGAATGTTATATAACAGTGATTTTAATTAGAAAAGACAGGCATAATGAGAGATACACACATGGATCAAGTCTAACAGGGTGTTTTTTGATTCTCTTGAGTTATTTGTTATGATTTCCTTGAAGTGGTTCTGCTTAACCATAGTGTTTCCACTTAAGATAACATTGACTTACAAGGTTCAGTTCATCTACTAATCAATCACTTTGGAGACACCATAATTCTAAAGAATACTGAGATCATAAAAGATTAGGGAAGAATAGCATCTTTTAAGGTGTATTTCCTTTCTATTAAAAATAAATCATATTCTGCTTATTCTAAACAAATTCTAAAGATAAATACTAAAAGAGAAAAATGCTTCTTGTTTCTTGGGTTCTAGGGCTTATATTTCTCATTGGTGAAATCTGACTGTCAATAGAAATATACAACAGTCAAGCAACTATGTGTAGCTTATAAAATTTTTAAATAAAATATTGCCATTATCAGTTTGATAAAAATTCTAAGACCAAGAATATAGTATCTTGGTGGTAACTTACAAAGCCTTAGAATCACTTTAAACTCCTGGTCATCTTGGATGGTGGAAAGGAAAAATGTTAGAGAATTTGTTGCATTGTATTCTAAAAAAAGCAACATTCGAAAGGATTTCAGGCTCCAGGCTGATGATTCTTTTGGCCAACAATGATTAAGTTTATCATGTAGAAATGTATTAAGGCTTCAAAAGCAGTTATGTATCAATAAGGTAAGAATTTGGGATTGGTAGAATCAATTCTGCCTTTAAACATGCATTTTAAACCCATTCTAATGTTAACTTCCTATCACTATATTTCTCAAACTGAATTTACTTAAATACTTGATTGTCAAGATCAAAAACTCAGTATGGCCAGGTGCAGCAGGGCAACAGAATCTTAAGTTCATGATCAAAAGCCTTCCTCAACCATAAAAATAACTTAATTTATTCCTCATCAATAAATACATATAATTATAACTCTGACCAAAAATTATTTTATTTTACTTTTTGTATATTTGTTGGTCTTATCTTGTAAATTATTGTATATTCAGCTTCTTGACAATTTCATACATAAATTTAAATGCTCATTCTAATTCCTCCTTCCTCTCTTCTCTGCCTCCTAATCTCACAACACCCATAGTTCCCATCCCACTCTCATGATTTTGTTTTGGCTTTGTATTTGCTTGGTAACTTCCTGGCTTGACTAAGGCTACCCATGTGAGCATGGGTATGAAACTATCCACTGGTACAAAAGTAAATTGCCAGTAGTTCCATCCCTGAAGACAAAGACTTTCTCTCTTCCAACATCTCTGGACTGTCATTACCTCTCCTAGGCTGGATGGGGTCCCAAAGAGTCCTTCCCCATCTACTGTTCAATGTCTTATGTAGGTCTTAAGTAAGTAACCACAGTGATGGAGAGTTGATGCATAATAAAAGAAAACAATATTGATTATACCTGAAATTCAACTTTAGTAGGTGCGGAACTGACTAGACAATCACATTCTAAGGTAATGTAATCATAGATAACTAATGTTATCATAGATAATTAGTACCTGATAATAGTAAGTCAGGCAACTACCTGGAAACATTATTCAAAATCTCCATGGCATAAGCCATAATACAATAATACAGCATATCTTAAGAAGACCTGGCATTTGAAATACGTTTTTTTTTTTTTTTTAAAGAACCCTCTCAGAATTGAGGAAGATATCATGAAAATTACCATGTGGTTTTTTTTTTTTTTTTTTTTTTTTGGATGGGGGGTTATTCTGAACCTGAAAATATCTAGAGGTACTGAACTTTTAAGACAAATCTGAATGCAGTGACCTTATGTCCACCAGAATCTATCAGTACTCAATAGTTGAGCAGGAGGGGAAAGACCCTATGAATTTCTCAATGAACTATGATTAACTGTTGAAAGGTATTGGTTCACAGTGTAGGCAACTGCAGCTGTTGTGAGATACTGTTTTCATTACCCATTTCATACTCATAAGAAATTATTCTGGGGCCTTGTCCCTATTGTCTGGGTTCTATCTTCTTATTGTTCCATTATGAGATTCCCCTTGAACTTAGGAGATAATGCTCCTCATATGAAGGTTCAGGAAACCAGAATTTCTTGATAAATTTCTTTGAAAATTAGTTCTGATATCTGGGTTTACCAAGACTCTAATATTCAGAAAAAATACGAATTTTTATTACAACGAACAACGTTTTAAAAAAGATCTCCCCAGCCAGGCAGCACAAATCTCACAAGGAGCTGCCCCAGCTCCATTCTCTAGTCCATCTTTGCCAAGTCAACAGCTGAGATTAAATTATTAAGAAAACATTGCTGATGGCCTTCAGGAATGACTGAGCACTAGGGATCAAAATGGTGACAGGGCTATTCATTTTGTTAAACCAACTCTATGGGTAGAAACACACACACACACACACACACACACACACACACGCACGCACGCACGCACGCACGCACACACACACACAGACACACACACACACACACACAGTAGAAGTAAGGGAGAGTTCCATAAGAGATGAAATTTAATGTGCTCGATTACAAGATTTAACTGTGTGATTGGATAAACAAGAATTTATTTTCTTGAGGGTATTTTTTCAAAGTACAAGGTGCAAGAAGATGAAAAAAATCTCGCTATTTAGAAGCCTGGTAAACATGGGGAGGGGGTTACAGTGGAACAGACATGCTTAACAGAAAGAAGAAAAAATAGTCAAAGATTGAGAGACATGTCCATGATGAAATGAATATATTAAACAAGGCTAGACAACCCCAAAAAAGATTCAGTTCCCCCAAAAGACCTATAGGACAGTACATTCATCAAAGCCATTTAGGATTCATAGGTGGTAGTACCCAAGCATCACTAAGAAGTTTCACAAAAGCACATGCTTACAGACTGGGGATTAGTCCCAACATGTAGGAGTAGAAACCACAAACCTGAGTGAATTAGCATTCCTGGGGTATCATGGCCTCCATGAAATAAATGAAGATTACATGGTAGGGCTTGAGTCTCAAAGCCCTACCATGTGATTTAACTTACCATAAAGATCTGCAAGATTACAGCTGTAGCTAAAAAAGATAATATGTAAGGTAATATGGAGTTATTAGAAAAATAGATACTATCAAAGCACTTCTCAAATATAACAAAAGAGATGGAGGGGTGGAGAGAGAGAGGAAAATGAAGAGAAACAAAGAGAAAGAAAAAGAAGGAGGGTGAGAAAAGGGAGCATGAAGAATTAGATGACAATGATCACAAAACATAAAATTGCAATACCGTATTCAGTTCCTATATATGAGCCAAGAATAAAAAGGTATCTGAACCCAAGAACCCTATAAAACTATGACAAGCCTATTTTATAACAATTAACCAGCTGTCTTGGTAAGGGTTTTACTTTTGAAAAGACACTATGACCAAGGCAAGTCTTATAAAGGACAACATTAAATTGGGGCAGGCTTACAGGCTCAGAGGTTCAACCCATTATCGTCAAGGCAGGAACATGGTAGCATCCAGGCAGGCATGGTGCAGGCAGAACTTAGAGCTCTACATCTTCATCTGAAGGCTGCTAGTGGAAGACTGACTTCCAGGCAGCTAGGATGAGGGTCTTAAGCCCACGCCCACAGTGACACACCTACTGCAGCAAGACCACACCTCCTAATAGTGCCACTCCTTGGGCCAAGCATATACAAACTGTCACATCAAGCTTTTTACAAATAGGCATATTTATAGGCTGACTGTATGCCAAGAGCAGAGGAATGAACAAACATTTCAATGACAAAAGGACACAAGATCTGAGTTTGCTTTAATGTTGAAAATATGAATCACCATTATAGATCACTGTTAGTATGAGAGGCCAATAAGACACAAGTCTATTCCTGTTCTAGTTACGTACTTGGAAATTGGAAGATGGCTGACTGGACTTGTGAAGAAAGAAGCAGACCAAGTGATAAAATAATTATTCATAGACAGTGGCCTGACTAAAGTAATGTAAAGAGCATTTTTGTGAGGTCCAGCTGGACCCAGCATACCTAGCAAAAGGCCAGAGGGATAGAACCTAACTATTAGATAGAGTGAAACCAGATGTTTGGTGTGTGACGAGTGCCATAGATAGATAGGGAAGCCCCATGGCGTTCCCTGGTTGGAAGTGAGCTTAAAAAAACCCCAAAGAAACTCCACTCGCGAGTCCATCATGACTAGCCACCCGCTCTCCAGACTCCACTCTAGTCTGGACTCTGATGAGACCCAAATGATCATCCAATACCCCACCGCACTGGGTATTGCCAGCGGAGCAAGACTCGCTGAGGCCACAGCCAAGGCCAAAAGAGGTGACAGAGAAGTCCGAGCCTGAACCTGAGCCAAGAACAGGTTGTATTTATGAGTGACTGAGCAATGTGGGTAGTAGCAGCCATAGCCTTAGTGTGTGCCTCCCTAGTTTGGTCTTGCATGTGTGCTGTGACTCTATTATATGACACTGTGACTTTCTTATATGAACCCGATATTGAAAGTAAAGCATTTGAAAGACCAGATCTCGACTCTTGCCTGTCTGTCATAATTCCCGAGGCACCTCCTGTCAGAATCAACTGACAGTCTGGGATATAAGTGCTCGCGACAAGTAACTTTCACCATTCTTACCAAAACAGGCACAAAGATCAGAGACAATTAGTCTGGCTTAGGCAAGTAAACACAAGGACTGTAGAGATTTTCATATCACATGCAAGTATCAATTAGAAAGCATCTGAGAATCTCAGGGTCAAGTCTTTCCTCTCTTCCTCTCTCTTTCTCCCTTTCTCCCTTTCTCCTCTCTCTCTCTCTCTCTCTCTCTCTCTCTCTCTCTCTCTCTCTCACACACACACACACACACACACACACACATACTTTCTTGTGCTTGCTCTCTGTCTCTTTCCCTCTCTCTCCACTGTGTGTGTGTGTGTGTGTGTGGTGTGTGTACTTGCTTGTACACACACACATGCACATGTTATTTGTTTGTGATAAGGTCTTATCTTAGGGAAATATGGACTTGATGAAACATCATGACCAGAAGCAACTTGGGGAGTAAAGGGGGATTTGTTTGGTTTACATCACCTCAATCACAGTGCATTGAGGGAAGCCAGTGCAGGAGCAGGAACCTGGTTCTAGGAGCTGATGCAAACAACCACAGAGAACTACTTACTGCTTATTGCCTTGTTCCCCATGGTTTGTTTAACCTACCCTTTGTCTTATAGTATGAGGACCACTAGTCCGGGGTTATCCCAACCCACAATGGGCTGGGTCTTGCCATATCAATCTCTAAATAAGAAAATGCCTTACAGGCTTGCCTACAGCCCAAACTTATGGAGGCAATTTATCAATTGGCTCCCTCCTCTAATCTAAGATTCTAGATTCTGTCAAGTGGACATAAAACTGTCCACCACAGATGTTTATCTCAGATCGATGTCTAGCTATCTATGTAACCAAGGAGGACATTGTTTTAAGGTCTTAATGCTCATCTAGACCCAGTAGCCTTCTAACTCTAGTGGTTGTTTCACTCATAGCGAGCACACAAGTAATCCTGTCTCAGCATCCACTTTCTGGTATACCCAACATTATGCAGTCATTTTTGTCTTTGGTGCTCTAAGCCTGAATAATAAATTGTTAACCTTTCTCTTTCTATTAAATGCTTCTTCTTCCTTTATAACTAGCATTTACTTTTGTGGTCTCTTTGCGATTCTAACGACCCCACTCAGTTTTTCTATCTTTGGTTATTCTGACTACAAGTTTTCCCCCAGACAAAATATCTCCAGAAAGAATTCCATACCACAGCTGGATATTATTTTTCACAGAATAAATATCATGAAATTTTAACAAGATTTCTTAGTAGAAATCAGAGCTTCAAATGTTCCTGTTGCTGGAGAAAATAAATGTGGTATATTCACTGAATCAGGGTTTTTGAGCAATGTATTTAGTCTTAGTATTTTAAAATGAATCATCAAGATGGGGCTAGAGAGTGGGGGCAAGAAACTTGTTTTGTTTCCATATCCCTGACTTCTTCCAACACTTTCCTACCTTTTCAGTCTTAAGTCTATTCAAAAATTATACAATGTTTCTTGGTGTTAATAAGGGGGTGCAGAGTATCCTGCAAGAGTAAATGCTAGGAAGAAAGCTGAATGAAACTTGCACTTTGATTGTAGCTTTTAAAGAGTTATGTCATTTCTAATTTTAAAGTATCCTTAGTAGAAGGACAAACCTTCAGTGAATACACTGTTGAGGTATTTGATAAAACTAAAAAAAATCCCACTGAAGATCCAGAAACCACAGCCACTACCTGTTCCCTTCAAATTCAGCTAGCACCCAGGAGTGAGAGACTTAAAGGTAACATCTAGACCAGACACATGGCATCAGAAGGCATCTTTCATTGCAGTATTTCCTCTCAGGAAGGACCAAAAACTGAAAACTCTGTGTCACTGCAGAGCATGTTAGAACGACTCACATTCTGCAGAGTGTTTTTGTCTCATTAGTGATGAAAATTAATTATAGGTAACAGATGTTAACTATGACTCTGAAAGGCCATTCAGTATTTAATTCAATAAGATGAAACTATTTTCCTAGATACAAAATACTCTACAGTATTCTCATTATAAAAGAAGAATGTATCTTAAGTATAGAAACGAGCAATGGCACTAATGAAGACTCTGGTCCAACAGCTATCCTGCAGCCTAATTTTTAATAGTCTTGAATGACTTTGAAGTTATATTCAGAGTCTTGTTTAATCAGTGATCCATTCAAATTTGCCTAATAATTAATTATATTATGAAAGACTTATATCATATTTCTAAAAGAGTGAGTGATTTGTTTGAGTTCTTAGGATTCTCAGTGTGTACCTTTGAAATTGAGTTAAATTATTTTGTCAGTGTCTATTTAGATACAATCAGAGTGACTCTGAGAGAAAACAGTTATGAAGGTTTCCTCTTTTCTCCTCTCAAAACTATGTAAAAAAATTAAGTTTTTTACTGTTTGGTTGATCTTAGAAGATTCACACAGGCCACTTCGACTTCTAGACGACTTCTAGAATACTCTCCAGATTCCAAGAGCCATAAGAAGTGAGCCAACTCCTCTTTAACTGACAGTGAAGAGAATCCTACCTCTTTAGTAATTACATCATGGTTAAGTGTGCTATACAGGATTCTGCTGTTTCTAAACTAGCTGTCATCTGGCTGATGTCATGGGAAAATGTATTTCATTTTTATGTAACTGATATAGAACTACCACCATTCTCCCTAGACAGGCAAGCAAGATCCTTCCTTTTCCTATCATTTCTTTCTTTTCTTTCTATTTGTTTTTTTTTTAATTTTCATGTCAGGTCCATTAAATTTCCCTAGAAAGATTATAAAGTAAAAATGGATTCACAAGAAAAGAAATCCATAAAGCCAAAAAGGTTCAATTGCTACGCTGTGTTGCAGCTCCTGCCTTTGGTAAATAATAAGTAACACTAACAACACAGAAAATAGACTACGGATTTCATCACTGAGAACAAATCCTACTTAATTTATTTCCCTAGATCTGAAAATCATTAGTCTGAACTTTATAACTGTTTTCTCTCACCACTGTGGAAACTGTTCTTAAAGAAACTGAGATGGTCTGTACAGAACACTTCTTTAGTCTGTTTGATGATTTTTCTGCTTCTGTACTTTTCTCTGATGTTACTCTATATTTGGTTATTTTATTCTTGCCAATATTTGGCAAAGGGCTTGTTATTATTGTGTTATTCTAATACTCATTAATAAATATATGTTTAATGGGCATTTAATCATAAAATCATTGGAAATCCTGCCACTGGCTATCTTGACTCTCACCTTTGCCCAGATGTGTACGTTTTGGGGTCTTAACATGAGACCACATCCCATTCTATATTCTTTTAGGATTTATAGAAGTTTTCTTGTTTTTATTTTTTCATGTTTTTTTATTTGGCAGTCTAACCCAACTGTATCTCACTTTTGGCAATTCCTTCTTTAAACCTTTATAGAGGCTTTCTTGAGCAACCAAATATCAGTGTTCCCTAACTGGGGAACCAGAAAGCAGAAGAAATTATGCTACTCCAGTTCAGGTTTGTGAACCAATGAGCTCATTTGGTAGCTTACATGGGCATGTGAGAGTATATTGAGTTACTTAGATGGTCAGCTGTAGTAATACGTATAGAAAAGCCCTTA
The DNA here is from genome assembly GCA_030674055.1 of Rhabdomys pumilio. NCBI lineage: Eukaryota > Metazoa > Chordata > Mammalia > Rodentia > Muridae > Rhabdomys > Rhabdomys pumilio. Next base: position 60,482,822 of record JANHMN010000010.1, on the reverse strand, counting down.
TGTTTGGATTCAAATAAAATTTATAATAAAAGCATTTGTGTCTGGCTTTGCGTGAAATGTTTCAGTAAAGTCTTTGCTATATTTGAGTCAATCAGTCGATGCTAAGAAATTGTTTTGAGATTGTTTGAACCTTAGGAAAAAAATGTTGTTTCTCTAGAGAATATGTGCTTGGTGCTTTGTGAGAACTTGCAGCTGACCCAACCTTGGTGTTAAGATACTCCTGGCAAACCTGGTGTTCTTACTTTTGATTATGGCTTGCCATTGTCAAGAGGGAATGAGATGTTTATGTGTTTTCTGCACTCATGGCCAAGGTACATTTGATAGTTGAATTTTTTCCCAGCCCCAATTCACCTTGTATCATGTTTGAATAAAGTAACCAGAGTGAGCTAGTTCAGTGTTAGTCTTTTCTGTGAAGGCTGAAGCCCCATGTTCCTTCAGGAAATGAAGGCTTAGCTTCCTTGTAAGCTTCTGTCTCTACTGCCACACCTACAACCAACAACAATCAATAGGCAGCTGTACCACTGAAAATTCCTACTTCACCATGGAAAAAGGGTCTTGAAAAAAATGCATCCTTGGAACCCTAACTCTCCAATCCCTCCATTCTCTAGTATATATTCCAATCACAAGTACATCTTAAGGACAGGAGGTGAAGGCAATTAGACTCTGATGAAGTTCTGGAGACTTCTAACAGAAGAAAGAGTGAATAGCTCCACTAACATTATGACAAAATTGACTTTTTTGTTGTTTTAGTTACTTTGATGTACTTGACTGAGGGCCAAGGTCTTCTGTGGGTCACTACAGCAATCTCTGTTACGTCATAGTGGGTGATGGTCTTGTCAGGCCCAAGGAAATCAATAACAACACTTTCACTTTCCTTTCCCAATTCAAGAATGATAGGAACTGATGTTGCCAAGGGTTAGTATCTCAGGCAAACATGTACCTTAGCATTAGTATAGGGACTATATATATTTTGTCAAGGTATACCATTTGGACAATTGTATGGCCATACAATAACATAATACAAGTGTGTGTGTTGCTATGCTCTGTTTTGTTTTAATCTACAATTATTTAGCACTTATAACTTCTCTGTTTGACTTTTAGATGATATAAAGTAAAGTTTGCATTCTCGAGGAGAAAGAATGAAGAAATGTTATATAGAGTATATGTAAAAGTCAGTAGCACATAAATTTTTAAAATAACTTCTTGAAGGATGAAAAATTGCTACAGTTTTTCAGGAATCTTGGTGATGTGAATAGGGATTGGACCCAGAGCCTTATAAACTGGCAAATTCTATTACTGAGCTATCTCTCCAGCCATATTCTTTTTATGGGGGACCTGAAATTCTAAACATAATGATAACAGTTATAAATTTTGACTATGTGATTTGAGGGAAAGTTTTTAATCAAGGATATAATTGGTACCAACATTTATCAAAACAGCTTTGTTAAATGTTATATAATTCATAGTGCTCTCCTTCCCGAGTATTAGGAAAACTATCGATGACAGAGAGCTGCGTCGTTTGCCAAATCTAATTCCCTTTCCAGAATCATACCCTTCCCTTCAGTTTTTTTGTAATGTTTACACATGTTCTGTATGAATGTGTGTCTATACATGTCTTCTTGTCACTATTTCTCCTTGTCTCTCTCTTCACCTTTTTTCCTCTTTTAAAGACAATTCAAATTGCCAATTGCTCACTGGCTAACACAGCATGTTTCTGTAACATATTCCATTTCTCAATATTTTCCCAAAATTCATCTTTTTTTAACTTACATATTAAATTTCAATTCTTCAACAGGATGGGCTGAACAGGTGCATTTACATTGAAAGGGAAGACCTCTTAAGGCAAAAATTACAGCTTACTGCCTTTGAAAATGCTTGTACATAACCCTTGTGCTGACCTAAAACAGTAGCATTTTCTATAAAAGAACATTAGTTTATCAGTAACCTTGTTAGATCCCTTAGACCACTCTAAATTTTTCTAAGCCCTTTAAACTATGATTTATATTCTTTAGTTTCCCACCAAAAATTACTTTGTGCAAAGAAGTGTTCATGTATGTGTGTGAGAGAATTTATATATAATCCATGCTATATAAGTGATTAATAATTTAAAATGAATGCATAGATAGTGAGCATTCAGGCAGATTATTGCTTGTGTAGCAGAAAGCAGAGGCCATGTGCTGAGACACATGAGATTCAAAGACAGATCCAAAAAGTTACTGAGCACTTTAGTTTCTATAGCGGGTCAGTAAGAAAGAAATACCTGGAAACACCCTATATCTCTGGTGTCTGCTTCATTTATATTTCTTGAATCTGTCACATTGAACACCAACCTTTTGACATATCAGTCTTAAATGGTCTTGTTGTTGTTGTTGTTGTTGTTGTTGTTTTCTATTCAAGATTTTGCAGCATCAACAGTTGTTCATTTGGAAACTGTTTGTTAAGGGTTTTGAAATTCTTCCAAGATGTTTTTATAAATATTTATTTTTCATTATTTTGGTTAGCTCCAAGACAAAAAGCATTCACTAGCCAGAATCACATCACATTGTTTCCAACTCCAGCAGTAACACCAGGTGATAACACATGTAATGAAAATCTGACTAGGGAACAGAAGCTCTTTGGGCCTTGCTGTCCAGGGATTTTATTGAGAGTCAGACACATAGATATTTAATATTCACAGAGGTGACTTTAACTACTCAGTCTTTACTCCTAAAATAAATAAAACATACATACATACATACATACATACATACACACACACACACACACACACACACACACACACACACACAAACACACATACACTTTTTTCTTTACATTCTGACATAACATTACCTCTGACAATAAAATGTATAAGCTATTTTTGCTGAACAAGACTTCAGTTCCCTGGATTTCCTATAGTTCAGTTATAACACTAACTACCTGAAATTGTTACAGATCTCAGGATAAGAGCTCTGTTTCACAGAATTCCCCCATGTTAGATCCTAACACAAAATAATGGATCCCTAGAGAACCCACAGTTCTGCCCTTCTTGCCTGCAGACTGGGAAAGAAACACATGCACACACACACACACACACACACACACACACACACACACACACACACTTGCTAACATTTGATCATATATTTACTATGACTACTTGGAGAACACAGAAAGACCTAGTCCCCTACCTGTTTTTTTGTAAAACATGTTATAATCGACGTAAATAAGCTGACATATTCCAATGTAAGTAGTCAATAAACAGAATCTCTCTGAACTTTGAATTTGGGAGTTTGTTCCACTAGGAAAAATAGGAAAAACTGATAAGTAACTCAATATTCACCTCAAATTTTACCTGCAGGATGAGAGAGAAAGAGAGAGAGAGAGAGAGAGAGAGAGAGAGAGAGAGAGAGATAGATACTAGTTTAAAATCTTTAATAACAGATTAGTTGTTTTAGTTTTCTATACAGAAACAAACCAAAAACCAACCCATTATAAAAATATTTTTATTACCCTACCCCAAAATACTAGGGAAATTAGAAGCTATGTATTAAAATCTAGGGTCAATTAGATTAATTCATTCCTAAACCCTCCTCAGAGAATATTTTTGCAATAGATAGTGATTAACAAAGACCCAGAGCTGGTAAAAAAAAAAAAAAAAGAAAGAAAAGAAAATATGAAACTTAGGAATTGTTAGCCTAAATGTGATGTCTATATGATATCGTTTCTTCCCAAGGCACAGGGATCATCAGAGGGTATAAACTCTAAAAGCCAAAAGTTATAGATGACTTCAAGGAAACACTACTTTTTGACACAACAGGGCAGTTGTATGCATGAGCGTATAGAGGTTGTAACAGCACTCACATGATCTGCACAAGCTCCAGGTGTACACAGTGGCAGCATGGATGGGGGAAGTGTGCATGCAGTCCTATCTCCTACTTCTAAGAAGCTATTGGCAAGAGATGGCTTCTGGGAAATGTGTGGGGAGCTGACAGAAGGTGGCTATCATCCTTGCAGCCATCTTGAGCCATATACACAGACAAGAGACTTGTTTACAATAGCCTACAACAGCTGAGCACACTCTGAAAACATCTTGTTTTAGATACCCAGGATTTTTCCCTTAGGTGTGTGAGACTTAAAGGTGTGATTTAGAGATAAGACTTAAAGGCGTGACTTAAAGGCGTGGCTTAGAAGTGAGACATATAAAAGGTCAGAGGCAGACAGAAGAAATTATTAGACATTTGTACTTGGAAGAGTACTTGAGAGTTGAGAATTAGAACTTGGATTAGTAACTTGGAACTCGGAAGAAAAACTTGGAAAGAAACTTGGAACTGAGAAAGAGACTAGCAACTTAGAACTAAGATAAGGACTTGAGATTTATTACAGTTGGAAGTAAGAATTAGGACTTGAGACTTGGTGCAAAACCCAGGACTTGGAACTTGGAACTAGGGACTTGGAGAGAAGAAGACAGACTGAAGAATAAACTGGATTGAATCACACTCTGTCTGGTGTCCATTCTTCGCGTCTGTCCTCACTCTCTCTATTGTTGAACCCTACCCGTGGACTGGAGCAGCCTGGGACAGTACAGGCTCTAAAAATTTAGCCCCCAAGGCTTTTGGCAGTGCTGTTTCCAACATTGATAGAGCGGTCCTACATTTCGGCCCCCAAACATGGGGTAATGCAGCTCTCAACAGAGATGAAGAGGTTTTAAGTGTGTCATCCCCAGAAGGTTGATCATGGTCCAGAATATGTTAACAAAAACTGGACTCAATGGATTTTTTAAAAGAAAAAATAAAACTAGAAAAAGACAACAGTAAGTTGGGTGAACAGATAGGCGTGTACAAATATGGGAGGTCTGTGAGAAGGAATGAGTGATGAAAATGTGATGGCGATGCCAACTCAGCCACAAAAGCTTTGACCTACAGTTTGCCCTGTCTTCAAGATGTGATGGGGTAAAGGTAGCACAGAAACTGTGGAAGTGGCCAACACATGACTGGTTCTGTTGAGATTTGGTCTTTTGCTATGCATTGCAATGCGAAATCCTGGTCAAGTTGTCGAACCCAGTTGTCATCAGAGAGTCTTCATCTGGCAATTGATGGAAACAAATGAAGAGACCCACAAGCAAACATTAGGCAGAAAGTGAGGAATCCTGCTGAAGAAGGACATGAATGTCTGAAGAAGGCAGAGGGTTCAAGGACATCACAAAAAGACCCACAAGATCAACTAACCTGGATTCAATAGGGGCTCACAAGATAAAACCTAAAACCAGGAAGTCTGCACAGGTCTGACCTAGGTCCTCTTCCTATATGTTACAGTTGTGTAGCTTGGTCTGCTTACAGGACTTTTAACAGTGGGAGCGGGGACTTTCTCTGATGCTATTGCCTGCTTAAGGGAACTTTTATCTTTCATGCTGGGTTGTCCAGCCAGTCTTATATGAGGAGAGGGGCCTAGTCTTAGAGAAAGTTTATATGCCATGCTTGGTTGAAATCCATAGAAAATCTGTCCTTCTCTGAAAAGAAATGGAAGAAAAGTGAATGAACAGAGGAGGTGAGGAGAAAGGACTGGGAGGAAAGTAAATAAGAGGAAATTATGATCAGGATGAAATATATAAAAGAAATATTAATGTAAATTAATAAAGAATTTAAAGAACTTGACTAAAAGAGTAGTTGGTAAAACAAAAGATGCTGATAGCATTTCTATCATGCACAAAGTGACAAGAAATTTAGTTTCATATCAGGAACCAATAAGAGTATGCTTGTGTCTCTGTGTGTGTCTATGTTGTGAGTGTGTGAGAGTATGTGTACTGTTTCTGTGTGTATTGCTGTGTGTATGTGTGAGTGTGTGTATGTGTATGTTTGTGTGGTGTTGTGTGATTTGCTATGTGTGTCTCTGTGTATACATGTTTGTGTGTACCTGTGTGTGTTGTGCGTTGCTGTGTGTGAATGTGTGTACATGTGAGTGTGTGTTGTTGTATTGCTGTGTGTGAATATGTGTATATGTGAGTGTGTGTTGTTGTATTGTGTTGCTGTGTGTGTGTGTGTGTGTGATGTGTATTTCTTAATCTTGTTTATTTCTATCATCATCAATCTCATCAGAAAAGTCTTCATGATTCAGGAAGTTGTCACATTCTTAGTGATGGGTCCAAGTATAAATGTTAAATTTTTCACTCAAAAGCTCTGGTTTTCTTATTACCAATGACTATTGGCCTCTGTTTACCTTGCCATGCTAGGACAGAAGATTGATAATTAGTTATATTTATTGTTCTTTGCACTAAATCTCAAAGTTTGGAGATTACCATGGGAGATCCTTTATGGTCAGTGACAGAACCCTAAAAAACTTTTTAAAATCTCTTTATGGCTCCAAAGCAATTTGGATATCCATGTCATGTACATGGTTGTATAAAATCCAGGAGAAAATGTAAGAAATGTAATAAACAAAGGGATAACAATTATTTGTAGCATAATCAAATGAACATTTGAAATTAATACAGTTCTGACTTTGTCATCTTTTTGCTCCTATTCATTAATATTTTTAAACATTTGCTTCTAATTTTAAGAAATGACATTGTTTCTAACACTCATCTTATTTTGTTCTTTCACTTTCCTTATAAGGAAATATAATTTGGACTACAGCCATCCCTTCCCTCCTACATGCTAACTCATAAACTGCTGTTTTTCATCTTCTATAGGAAATCTGACTAATGTACTCATCTAGTTTTGTGTTATCAAGAAATACAAAGAAAATAGCACAGGTTCTCTTATCAAGTTGTGGGGGAAAATACTTCCAGATTTCTTTCACTGTGTACATATGTTTTACCTTCTGTAATTGAAATCTAAATACTCTTATCTCCAACACGTATTAGTTAAATTATTTTAAAAATAATTTGTTTACAATTAGTATTCCCAGGACCGATGAGTTAAAAGACTTAGAAGTTTTCTCTACTCTATATGATTATTTTATTTAAGTAGAAAGAATTCTGCCTATTTTAATGGATACTTCTTATAACTATTACATTTTACAATCAATACGATGTGTGAATTGTAAGTGACAATACATAAAATGTACTCATATTATTGTACTCTTTGAACTATATTGAGGTAATAGTGAAAGTCTCCTTTGATGGCTTAGATAATAGCCTATACTTAAAAAATAAAAGGAAATCGTATGTTCTTAACAACATGGAATGTGAATCTAAAAAGTGATATTACTTTTATAGTGTATGTCATATCTAGAACACAGTCTTAGCCCCCAAATTTTAAATCAGTCAGACAAAATGAGCACATGAAGAATTATTGAAAATTACAATGTTTGTTTTTCTTAATTTTTTTTCTCAGCTATTATGAATTAGTCAGTTTTTAATTCATTCCCGTAGGAGAGAGGTGTACACACTATGGTGTTCGTGTGAAGGCCAGAAGAAAACGTGGCATCTATTTTATCCTCCCGCCATGTGTTCTGGGGACTCAGGTCAGCACCCTTGGTAACCAATGCCTTTGCCTTTTACACATCTTACTGCTCCAGAATATCTGTTTTATGAGAGTTATGGATCCAAAGGGATTAAAAGCTGCAGCTCTCAAATGTGATTAAGGAGGAATTTTCGTAAACACGGCATTTGAATTTGGCCTTAAATTTGGAGGAAAGTTTAACGAGTAAATATGCATTCAAAAAGCAAAGGATATGAAAACGAAGGGTCTGACATGAGGAGCAGAGGCAGTCACATGCTTTGGAGAGACCTGAAAAGTCCTCTCAGAACGAGCATATGTATTAGGGACAGAATGAGCAGGGGAACAGGCGCCAACACAACACAGGGCTTGGCTAATAGTAATTAATCATTTATACCAACTCAAGCACAGGACAGGGGTTTAGTTGGGAGAGAAATGGGAGGACCAAGAGGAAAACACAAATAAGCTAGAAGGAAATCTTGTCAAGATTTTCAAAACGTCCTTAGATTTGAATACTTGTTCTTTCCAATGTTCCTTGGCAGTGTACCTGAAATACCTAACTTTTGGTCTGATTCAAGCAGCAAATTATTTAAACTGAGTGTTAAATGACAATGCTATTGCTAAGGATGAAAAGGCGGTTTCAGAGTTCAAACCAGCCTGAGCCCTAGATTGGCATTGCTTCTCGCTGTGCTCTGCCCCTCCGTTTGCTCCTGACTTTCCTGCCTGCCCATGAGCTGCAGGCCCAGATCTCTATAATGATGGAAGTCTGGTGTATTTGACATGGTTTCTCTTGATGGGTTAGTTTGATGTAAATGCACTTTCAGATTTACCTGTCCTGTTTTGTTTTTGTTTTTGTTTTTGTTTTGTTTCACCTGAATGTTCACTTCAGTTGCTCAGGAGACCTCAAAAAACATAAGTCAAGGGCATGCAATTCACCAAACATTCCTTTGCTGCTTCTATGACTGAATGCCAAGCACACAGAATGGGAAGGAGCAAGGCAGCCAATGGAACACTGTGTGACAGTGCCCAAGAATATTAGTGACTGCACTGAACTGTGAGATGGGAGGTGTTGCAGCATGCATTTTGATTCTCAATCTTGGGAAAGTAAATTAGAAACCATCTCTTCCTGAAAGAAAAGGGTTAAAGAGAAGTGTGCTTTGAGACCTGTGGGTGTTTTTGGAGAAGAGTAAAGAGTTTGTTTCTCATAGAACATGGAGTGAGCATGAGCACAAGTGAGCTTTGGGGGAGGTGAAAACACAAGACTATCCAGTTGTTCATACCCGTCTGTGTGAACGAGTCAGAATGCGGTTCATCAGTTGCTCTGTGAAAGCCTTGTGACTTGTCCTACAGGTATGAGTTCAGCATGACAAAGTTGATAAAGGATTTTTGTAGTTGTATTTGTTGATGTCCTCCCTTTGAGGTTTATTTATCTTAAATGGATTTGAACTGTTTGTTTTTTTATATATATATATAAAAACTTCAAGCACTTTAGTTACCTCATGATACCAGAGTAGGAAAACCCAATATTATAAATATTGTTGCAATAATTTCTATGTTTGCTTTTATAATCTGTTGTACCAGAAAACCAATCAGCCAATCATTTATTTTTATGCTGTATATGGATTCTTTCTCTAAGAGGGACGAGGTCGGTTTGCCTACAGTTGAATCACTGGATGGAGAGATGAGTAATAAAAGTTAGGGGAAACCCAGCATTGTGACAGGTACACAGAATTTGTTTGGTTATGACAGCAAGCCAAACTTGAAAGTTCTAGATATGCTTAATTAAAATAAAGTAAATTTTTGAGGAGCTATATTTGCCCAGACAATACGGTAGCAGCAATTATCTATCATTATGTAACTCCAAATAGAGGTTTCAGTGTCACCAAGCACTGTAAGAATAATTATGCTTTCCATTATTCTGATGGATATGTCATTAACAGCTTAAAAAAAAAACTTCATAGGACTATAACAGCCCCAATTCAATAAGAACTCATGCTGCAAGCAGCTGGATTAATTGTGTTGTGGTTAAAACTGACCTTTTTGTAGCACTTTAAAATCCCATACTAGCTCTTTTTCAACTAGTGCCTACTTTTGCATTTTCAATTATAAGCAAATGCCCCCATTACTATTAAAGCACAGTATGCCTCCCAGACTCAAAGTCTGCTGTAGAAACTGTTTTTGAAATTCTTTTTTAAATTGATAATTTCATGCATGTGTATAGTGTATAATAAATTTTGATCATTTCCAGCCCTGTTACTAAATCTTATCCTCTGATGACCCCCTTCTGAATGTGTATGTGTTTGTGTGTGTGTGTGTGTGTGTGTGTGTGTGTGTGTACCACTGGGCTTAATCATAGTGTCTTGCACGTGTATTAATGGGGCAGGTGTGGGTAGTAGGGTTGTGTTGTTACTAGAACGTGAACATCTTTTTAGTATCTATACCACTAAAGAAAATGTCACCTCTAACCTAGCAACCATTAACTGTCTATTGTCCCTCAGCATGAAATGGAACATCATTGGCCCCTCTCTAATGCCTGGTAAATGGTGACAGGTCCAATCTGGTTCAGGTTTTATGAAAGTAACCAGAACTACAATAAGTTTATGAGTCTAATGACCTTGTCTGGTCAGAGGACACTGCTTAGAACACTGTTTTCTTGTCCTTCCTCGATTCTTCTGTAATTTTTCTTAAGCCTTGAAGGAGGTGATGTTGGCAACTCATTAAGGCCTAAGAACTCTTAAGTCATAGTGAAGAAAATATTATAATTTCATTACCCAAATACTATTGCTGAAATGAACATTTCACTTTGCCCATAGGGATATAAACAGATGTGTAATGATTAAAAGCATGATCTGAGACTGTCAGTACCAACCGCACACATATCCTGATGGTTCTACCTCACCAGTATGGTGAATAACATTATCATACTGGTTTTCCAGTTTAAATTACTAGAATTTCTTTAAACTCTGTCTCAGTCCTAGATCATGTAGAATAGCTACAGCTCCATTTTTTGAATGCTTAAATTATATTTGTGTTTCAGAGTTCACACAAAACACACACACACACACACACAAATAAAACTTTTAAACATCGACAAACTAATGAATTGCAGAACTGCTACTTTAATCATGGATGAAGTTATTTATGAACCTTTAATTTATAGAAATATTAATGTATTAGGTATCAAATGTCTACAATTCAATACCCAATTCAGTCATTCTGGTTTATCTTTTATATTTGTGTTTACCACAAATACTAACAGTTTATCTATATGTGTTATATATTTATATACATACATGGAAGAGTGTGTCAATTCTCAAAATTTACTGTTATTCTAATATTGTTTCATATTTGATGTTTTCCATCATCATGTGGCAGTTCTTCTAAAAACTACAGTGTAACCTTTCTTTTCTTTTTAATTGGATATTTTCTTTATTTACTTTTCAAATGTTTTCCCCTTTCCTGGTTTCCCCTCCAGAAACCCCATTCTCTCTCCCTCTATTTCTATAAGGATTTTACCCCACTCACCCACCCCCTCCTGCCTTAGCGCCCTAGCATTCCCCTACACTGGGTCATCGAGCCTACCCAGGACCAAGGGGCTCCACTCCCATTAATGCCAGATAAGGCCATCCTCTGCTATATATGCAGCTGGAGCCATGAGTCTCTACATCTGTACTCATTGGTTGGTGGTGTAGTCCCCGGGAGCTCTGAAGGTTCTGATTGGTTGATACTGTTTTTCTTCTTGTGGGGTTACTAACCCCTTTAGCTCCTTCAGTTATTTCCCTAACTCCTCCATTGGGATCCCAGTGTAACATCTCAGGTTTCCTAAATAGTCTCCTGAAATTACTAATTAAATCTTCTTTACTTTTGGTAAAGAAAGAAGTAAATTTATAACAAAATTTTAAAAGTACATTTTGTACTTTTAAATTTTTCTTTAAAATGCTTTGTAGCAGGCTTACTAAAGTAATGAGTATTTTTTCAAATATATACAAGTACATTTTTGTAAGAAATATGTACACACACACTCAGTTAATTAGTCCAATAAGACTTTACCTCTACTGTAACAATATGTTGAATGTACAATACACTGACATGTACACACAAACACACATAAAAACTCTTTTCTTCTGTTTTCACAGTATCTCTAATTTCTTTACAAAGAAGAAAATGTTAACACTGGGTAGTGTCATCTGAAATAGACAAAGCTATCATTTTTAACTTTATTTTGAAAACAATGTCTATTTAAAATTTTTCTCTTTTAATGTTCAAAAATGTGTTGTGTGGGATTTTTTAAGGTTCCTTTGTTTAGTTAAGAGATAATGTGTGGTTTTATTTGAGTATCACATTTGTGACTTGGAACAAGTCCACTTGTCAAGTTCTTAATATATCTATTAAGATGTTTGAGATATTCATACTAGAAAGAGTAGCATCATCAGGTATATCACCAGTTTATAATTGATCCAATCTCTTTTAAGTTTATTCTAATCTTTAGCATGTACATTTTAATTACAGTATCAATGATTGATTCTAATTTTACTCATGATTTTTCCAAACTATCTTTAAAAATGAAATTGTGTTTCAGCTAAAATACTGATATACATAATAAGCAAGTTGTGTATTCTGTTGCTGATACTCTACGTAGAAGATAAATTCATTGGTAGAAATTATTTAGACATTTGTTTCAAGGTCACATGCAAAAATGTGTATCTTAAGTAACAACTCTTTGAAAATAAGCAAAAAGATTTTCAAATCTCTAAAGTGAAACCAGTTAATAAAGGTATGGTTTAAAAGCAGAGCAAATGAATCATCATTAATCTTTTAGAATGTCACAAGAATGACTGTAGTTAGGTTACAAAGGTTGGAGAAAAAGTGCAAAAAAAAAAAAAAACTGTCAAGAGCCAAGACTACTCCCTCTCCCTCAGTGGGGCCACACCATCATCTGTCCCTCTGAGGGGCCACACTGTCTTCTACCCTTTTGTGGGGCCACACCATCATCTGTCCCTCTGTAGGGCCACACTGTCATCTTTCCTTCTGTGTGACCACACCATGATCATTCTGCGCACACCCTTAACTGGTTTACCATGGGGTTTCTGATCTCAGCAAAGTCACCTCTGCTCAAAGCCTACCAGTGTAGTATGTCTGATTAAACAATCTGTCTTGCTACTTATTTTCTGATTTCAGGCTTGTTAAAATGAGTCTCTGAAAATCTACTCTGTGTTCAATTAAAAGGCTTCTTAAGGAATCATGGTTTTTATATTCCCAGTGTTCGTTTATTTTGGTCAAAATAAATTTTCCACATAAAAATTGCCAGCTTTGTTCAGTCTATGAATTAATGTAGTACATTAAATGTAATTAAATCCATGTACATGTGACTTTTTTAGTAATGCACCTTATAAAGTATATATATATTTGCTTATTACTATATTTACAAGTATTTGTTTTATTTTTAAATAAATTTGAACTTCTATTATAAACTGCAAGCTGTTTTAAAGTGAACTATTTTAAATTTCTGCATATTATTTTCAACTTAATTTCTTTTCCTTAGTGTTTCACCCATAGTCTGGTTTGATGATTGAATCGCAATGTAAGCATGCTATTTTTCATCCTTTCCTTTTGAAACCTCTCTTTATAACATTAACATGTACGTTAAAAAGGAAAAATAAAGGTTTAACACAAAGGTAATTCAATCATTTGTGTTCTCTTGACATAGAGACATGTGCATATTTAACTAATGAATTCTGAGATATCTTTCAGAAAAAATATGATATTGATTTTACATTTTGTCATCCATCCGGTTAAAGTAAATTACTTCACAGATAAGCAAGATGACATTTAAGATATTTTCCTTTACTTTTAACTAGCCCTGATACAGTTTGTTTTTCGGTACATGGACTGACAGTGCCTGTAAACTTTAAGAGATAAGGCCATTCAGGTGACTGGACATACTCTCTGTAGAGATACTGGTGCTTTAGTAAGAAACAGGAAGTCAGTTCTCCTGAGCAGAATGCTATAAAAATGACAAGCTTGTTCCATCCAGATCAATTGCTCCAAAGAGAGATGTCACATGCTTCTGAGACATCAGCATTCCCATCCCCATAATGTAATGTATTCAAGTGGAGGAAGGTGTTGTGACATTACCTCTAAAGTTGGAAGTTAAGTAAATGTTCTCTTCATAAGGAACCCCCCCCACACACACACAAACACATATACACACATACATACATAACAAATGCCCAAGAAGTATTCCAAATTCAGAATATCAAACTCCCAAAGGCTTTCATCAACAACTATGGAAGAAAACTCATTCATATGTGTATGACTGAAAACAATTTGTTAATATAGAAATAATATAGTTTTAACCTTTTGCTATTATATAATTTTTAAAAAAGCAACATACATGATTCACCTTTTTCTACTTATCTTCAAAAGTTAGTAGGATTTACTTCAGAGCATTTCATCCTTTTAACAGAACATTTTATCATCCTGTAGCACAAAGCAGGTCTAGAATGTATTTCTACAAACAGAGTATGGTAGTGACTATAAAATGGAAAGGATTTAAGAGTTAAGCTGTTTTGTTAAATTTTCTTTCATTGTGCATTTATATATCTATTTGTCTACTTAAAAAATTAAGCAAGATCAAACCATATCACAAAGTAGCATCGAATTTAATATCCTCTATCCTCATTTCCTGCAGTGCTAGTAATAGTGATCTTTACCACTACAGTTATCATTAACCAATGTTTTGTGGGCAATTTGAAAGGGTCAGAAACATGCTTTCATGCTAATGCAAATACAGTGATAATGTGAAATTCTTGAAAAGGGAAAGCTATGGAGACACTGTAAAAGATATCATATATATATATATATATATATATATATATATACACACATATACACTCAATAAGTCCAAATGTAAGCTGTGAAGACGCTTTTGAATAAAGACAATTTAAGTTCATGGTTTGGAATTTATCACTTGAGTACTGGATACTAATAGTGACCGATGTTCTGTGTTTAGCCAGATATTGATAATGGTATGTATAGTGTATGTATTTGGTAATGTATTTATTATGTAAAGAACAAGAGGTGTGAGAATTGTGGGGTTTCTATTCAGTTTTTATGGAATCTTGAATTGTACAAAGATCTTAGATTGTGAAGGAGAAGGACATATTTCTTATAGAATTTGAACCCGATAACTAAGCACTAGGTAAAGTAAAGAAATACAGAATGTATGTGAATACAAGAAAAAGCTCGAGGCTAAAAAGTCAGCACCATCCCATCAAGACTCCCCTTGACATTGGCATTTACATCTGAACAGTAAGGAAAAATACTAAACCCAACAAAAGTGAAGAGAAACAGTTAAATCTTGCCCCAACGTCAAGGCGTTTTTAGAAATATCTGATCATTATACTAATAACTGTTATACTATACTATAACTATTTATACTATTTAGGCACCCAAGTCAAATATGTTCCTCAAAGAAGTGGACTTTTTCGTGCTACCAGAGGCTCATTCTTGCTCCACATTTGTGGCTCTGTTCTAGTGATCCAGTTATGTATCTGAATGATCTAACCCCCAGGGTGATTAACAGTGCATGTTCTCTCTCATATTGAATCCTAGCTTCAACTATCCAGATGTGTGTGTCTACCTTGGAAAATCTATAGAAGTAGTAAAGCCAGAAAAGGGAAACTAGACTGGAGATGCATACGGATGTGGGAAGCAGAACATAGGCAAAAGGGAAACTAAAAGGCATATATTTTGGGATTAAAATGTTAAACAGGGATGGTAGGCAGAAAGGACAATCACAGAAATTGAGATGGAGACAAGGTCGCTCACATTAAAAAATGAAAGAATTTTCAGCTGCAACCTCACTGTTTCATAAGCCATTTTTAAAATATAGGTTTAAAAGTTCAGAGTGAGAAGGGAGATATCCAGCTTGTCTAGATAATGCTGCTTCTGAAATCCAAAGTTATTAAAGTAAAAATCCCACCGTCAGGTGTGAGATATTCCCTTATCAATTGTTAATAAAAAAATGTCCCAGAAACCCTACCACCACCTAAAATAGTCTCTTGCCATTCCTCTTGCTTGCCAAATATAACTGGCTGATATGACCTTATTACTGAAGATACCACAAACCTTGGTTACAACATATAGAGAAATCAATCTGACATAGAAGCATCCTCCCTGATGCCTAGATTCCCAGAAGATATGAACATGGGCTACTGTGGCAAATGAGGCAGCAATGCCATGCACAGTTATGGAGCATATGAACTATGCTAACACTCTCCTAGGCAAGTGGGTTCACTGGTAAAATGGAACCATGACTTTTATGAAACAATCAACCAGTCTCTGACTAAGGATATGAGACCCCCTCTACAAGAGGGAATTTATACCTGGTACTGTAACTTGGTCAGAATTTGATTGCTAATGGTGTTTTAAGCTCAGTGGGAGAATTTATGAATCCTTTAGCTACATGTTATCAAAACTGGCCTCTAAATATTTATATCGATATGCATAGATGAATAGGTATAATCAGAGAAACTTCTCTGCAATGAAAAAATACTGACTATTCAATCTGCTGCAGTAAGTGGTATTTGGGTGCTAAGCCCAAAGCAGGACATGTATACCCTACCCTCAATTCAGGGATCAATACTGAACTGGCAGAAAGAAAGTAAAAATTGGAAATAAGGAAAGGGGTTGTGAAATGCTGTTTTCTGGCCATGTTAAACCAATTTTGTCATGACATAACAGCATTTGTGATGCCTGCAATGGGCTTACACAACACTGGGCTGCACTGCCCACAATCAATCACGGATCTTCAGGCCCCTTAGAATCCTTACCTGCCTACTGAATTATGAAATACTGTTGGATTCTGATTGGAAAGGCAATAACTGTTCAGCTGTGCAACCACCTTCTCCAGTAGATAACTGTAAGCCCACAGTCACACAGATGATCCTAGTTTAACTCAGGGAGTCTCTAAAGCAAAAACAAAACAAAAGAAAAAAGATCCACAAAGTCAGGAGTTGTGAGAGAGACTTGTTGGATGCAATATTAGGGGTAGAAACGTTAGAGAGAATGAAAGAATACACTACTCAAAATGAACACTATACAGTTACTAACTTATCAAACAACAAATTACTTAAAAGCTTAATGAATAAATGTTTTCAAAAGTATCTTAAAGTCAAAGCTTAGATTCTTAGCAGAGTCAATGCAGGAGGAGATTCTGAAATCAACTGTGCCAGTAGAAAGATGAGAGAAATTCTTCTTGGATTGCATATACATAAGGATAGTAGCCATATGATGCTGAATATACTGGAAAACATTAGAAATATATTGTGAGGTTTCCTTTGACTAACTACACATGCCTTTAGTAAGACAACAATAATGTTTTCATGGTTTCCATGATGACACTGCTAATGAAGGTTTGGTGGGGGCAAAAAGAAAAGCAGAGAGGATTCACAAATGCTTGGACTCTCACTCATAGGCCTGCTAGTGCTGCTACTTTTATATAAAGTCTTTGTTTGAGTCTTTTACTTAGAGACTTGATGTCTAGAATAAAAGCAGAACTAATGGCTTTACCTCCTTTCTCATAGTCACATAATAACTCCCCTTGCCACACTGAACATCAAGCTTTATCACTGCCATCCTCGGTAAATTTTATTTAGAAATGTCACAACAGTTCACAGAGAAATGTGGAATACTTGTTTGGGGTTTCTTTGCCCTCCCATAGTAGATTATGTCCAGTTGTATTAAAATTACAATATCCAGTTTTAACTGTAAACCTCATTCAGTACTTTAGGGCTTTAGAAACAAGAAGATGGTTGTGGCTGAGCTAAGAAGATCTGAAGAAGACACAAAGAGAAAGATTTTGTATAGTAACAGTCTTTGTTTTGATGTCTTGATGTTTACTACCAGGAAGTTTCCTCCCCGTTGGTTGGCTAGCTCTCTTAGTCCTGACGGGTGTTATGACACTTGATTGGGAAGAAAACCTAATAATAGTCTTACACAGACTGCAACAACAGAAGCGATTGAACTTATTATTAAACATATGCCTATGGGCGTCATAGTTGCATTGATGTCATTGGATAACACACTGCTTTCCAATTGGATTCAAGGCCCACTCCACAGGAGAAAGTATGTCTGGTGTTGTGAATATAACCATGAAGTCATGACTAAAAAATCTCAAAGTCCTCAGGGATAAAACTACTATTGTTATTTTGTTAAATGGACATAGTATTAAACCTCTGCCCACTAAGTTCTTAACTGTATACTCACAGGTTAATGCAGCTTTTAGGCTACATCAGAGAAGTTTCTTTGAGTAGCAGACATGTGTTAATGCAGAAACTCACGACTGGTAAAGTACAGTGGATATTTGTCTGTGAGTGTTCAGCTTTAACTGGGAATTCTGTATCATACTTCTTGCTTCAAGGATTAGATACTTTAGGAGAGGAAGAGGTGAAAAGTCACCTGTTTTAAAGTGGTTTTTAAGAGCCAGAGGTCAGAGGAGTATAGGATGGGGGGATTCTGTCTCCTATACAAGAAAAGACATCTACATTCATGAAGTAATAGCATGTGCAGTTGTCTACACAAGCCAAGTCAATTAACATTCTGTCCTGGATCTGGGAGAAGTAACAGCTTTCTCTATAAGTATGATCTCTGACAAGTTTCTCGTGTTCATGTATAACCTACTGGGATGTATTGGGGACAGATCTAGAGCAGTAGATCTCAACAAGTGGGTCATAACTATTTTGAAAATTCAGGAGGAATTATCTCTTGGAAGTACCAGAGACCTGGGACTGGGTGAGGCACCAGGGTAGCTATGGGGGCAAACCTAGGTGAGACTTCTAGCAGTGGGAGATATGGATCCTGAAGTGACCTCTTCCTGTACCCAGGCAGGACTCCCAATGGAGGGATAAGGACAACACACCGACAAAACCTTTGACCTAAAAGGTTTCCTTGTCTACAAGATGTAAAGGGACAAAGTTATAGTAGAGACATCCAGTGACTGGCTCAAATTGTGACCTATCCCATGAGAAATAACCAATCCCTGACACTATTAGTGATAGTATCTTATCCTTGTAAACAGGATCCTAGCATAAGTGTCATCTGAGAAGTTTCACCTGACAGATGATGGAAACAGATGCAGAGATGCACAGCCAAACATTACATGGAGCTCAGAGAGTATTGTGGAGGAGTCTAGGGAAGGATTGAGAGAACGGAAAAGGGCAAGGACTCACAGGAAGACCAACAGAGTCAACTAATATGGACCCTTAAGAGCTCCATGAGACTGAAACAAGCTGTACATCTGTGACACATGTGCTAGGGGACCTAAGTCCAATCTGTGCTTGCTTTTTGACTGGTAGTTGTATCTCTCTCCCCACAGCCCCCATTTACTTTTAAACTAACTTAGTTTGATTTTCAGCTCCTTTATAGGAGACACATCAAACTCTTAGAGGTGGGTCAGAAATAAATAAATAAAAGAGATAGATAAATAGATAGATAGATAGATAGATAGATAGATAGATAGATAGATGATAGATAGATAGATAGACAGACAGACAGACAGACAGACAGACAGACAGACAGATAGATAGATAGATAGATAGATAGATAGATAGATAGATAGACAGGGATACATACATACAATTTTTCATAATTTTCAGTACTAGGGATGAATTCAAGGCTTTGCACATGCCATACTATAGGTTTAACACTAAGGTACATCCTTGGCCAATTATATTTTTATATCAAAACAATAAAAGTATTCATACATTTTAAAAATCCAAGCTTATCCATTTTCTAACTTATTTGACTATCGTATTCTAAATTTGAACAGCTATTAAGAAATTATCAGTATATTAAAAGTCAGAGGTGTATTACAATTTTTGAGTGATTATATCCTAAAAGAATCTTTTGTTGAGAAAGTTATCATTGTTCTTGCATCTCTGAGGTCCAATTGTGGTAATATTTATATTAATAATGATTTGATGGGGAAAGAATATGATACTTTTACCTTTAGTTATGATAATCAAACCCAGAGCCTCACACACATCAAGCAAGTGTTATGTCGTTGAGCTATGACCTTAGGCTTGTCTCCTAATTGATGAGAAATAAAACTAAAACCATATTAAGACCGAACTAAGATGATGAAATACAGCAATCTTTCTTTTCCTCAATTAGCAAAGCTTCAATAAATGATACAAACAATTCTGGAGAGTTTTGCACACTTGAAAGTTTGTCTTAGTGTTACATGTAATCTTAACTATTTATTTTTGCATATTACATGTACAAAAGCAACATAAGTTGGAGCTGGAGTTTGCAGAGGGCTGAACATAAAATCAAACATCTTTAATGCTAACATTTACAGTAAAGGTCATTGAGTGAATATATGTATATTGTAAATGTAAATTTTGCCTAGTATTATAACATGAGAATACAAGCATAGTAGTGGTTACACATCTTTAATTCCAGAATTCTGGAGGTAGAGGCAGGCAGATCTCTGTGAGTTTAACACCAGCCTGGTTTACTACGTGAGTTCTAGGAAAATGTCTGTTAGCCACTTTGAAAATAAAGATTATTCTACCATGGTTCACCAATTTAGAAAGTCGATATTCTGAAGATGGAGTTGAAAAAAACAGCTGGCAATAATATAAGGTATGTGCACTGGGGGAAGGAAGAAGACATTTATAGCAGGTAAATTCTTTGATATTATTTTGTCTATATTCATAGCTTTGATTATTAGCCCATTTCTCTTTATTCTGTCATTTATCACCACCTACAAAGCATTCAACTACACACAAACTTCTAAGAACTTTAAAGACTGTTAAAAATCACAAGATAGATCTGTCCATTCTGTTACTAAATAAAATATTAAAACATATTAGAAAATTTGAGATTTTCTAAAATCAAACGGTAGTGTATTTTAAGAGAGGAATTATCCAAAAATAACTCCAATGTAATGTGTTATATAATAACATTTGCACTTTGTGCAACTTGGTCAAGTCCAAGTAACAGCATTAAACTGTTAAATATCATCTTAAGTGGCTCTGTGCCACCCCAGGCTAATGAAACTATGAGAAAACAGATAATTACACATGGACAGTGAGGTCTCATAAGAGGTATAAAAATTTACTTTCACCTCTGGGACTTTTTCTCGCTTTGGTGACCATGCGAAGGAGCTGGCATTGTGCAATCATATCCTGGCAACTGGAATATGAAAGAGAAGTGGGGCTCACTGTCAATTTATTGTGATTGTATTAATGGAGAACTGGAACTATTAAGCTGTTGCTTAATAGGACCATATTATTTTTTACTATCAGGACAATGTACACTACATTCAGTTGGAACCACAAACAAAATTGGTGGAAAAGAAGCAATGTTGTGGACGTGTGCACTGTTTTAACATAATTCATTAATCTCAAATTTTATCTAAAATGTAAGTGGGATATGGAAAAGTTACATTTTGGTTACATAAATATCCATTACAGAATTGATAGTCTTATTTCAGGGTCAAAAAAA